>VDFB02358134.1:183280795-183700043 GCA_007258455.2 Sequoia sempervirens | reverse complement strand
TAGTGGTAAGTTCCGTGGGGAATTAGTCTTATGAATTGCTTATTTTTCAGTCAATGGGGACATGAATAAAGAAGAGACCACATCTGGACTCTAGCCTGCAGGATCCATCATGTTATGGTTTCTGATACTTTCCACGAAAGAGACGACTTCTTCACATGACGTTAACTCCACATAAGATTCAGTGAACTGGCAGTCTTTCTTAGAAAGTGGCCTCCATGACTGCCACCCACTGTGCAAGTTGAAAATTGTGAGATTGTGGAGGGCCAATCATTGTCAGCTGGAATGTTAAGCACCGCACTATCTGTGAATTCAATTTCAACCCAAATCTTAACAAAGATCATTATGGTACGCCTTCATAGTTTTTACTCAAACTCATTGCAGAAGAGGAGAAGAAGTGCTCTACTCTTGTGGGCGTCTTGTTTTCATTGAATTCAATAAGCTTGGGAGGGTGGATGGGGTTTGACGTTGTTGATTTTGATTTCTGTAGTCACATTTCAGTGCCATTGCATGGTGCTATTGGGATCTATAGTCCCTAGTCTGTGCATGTTTTGTAGGACATTCCCTAAACATTTTTTACAAGCCTCTAGTATGTATGATTAATTTATGCTTCATTTGCATCTTCCAGTACATGATTGAGCTTTTCATCACGTTTCTGGATGTGGGTCTTTGTGGTTTTACAGCATTTTAAAAGCAGTTTTGTAAACATGAAGGATGATTGGTTAGTTTATGATTTATTTGCACACCTGACATCCTGTAATTGCTTCTCAATTGCGAAGATTATGAGCTAGCTCTTTCTGCTGGACTCTATGACAGAAGGGCAGGGCTGACACACTATGAGGGAGTTACCCGTGCTTAATTTATGAATCATTACCATGTTTCAGTGTCCGTTTCAGAGCTTGGATGGTATTTCTGGATGTGGGTTTTCATGGCATTTTGTAATTGCTTCAAATTTTGATGGTTGTGATGACGATGCACTAGCTTTTCCTACTGGAGTTTATAGCACAAGTGCAGGGCAGGGAAGGACAGAGTAGGGCTGACACCAAATGAGTGTGTGGTCTATGTAATCAGATGGCAAACAGCATGTGGGTACTTCAGAATGCCCGGAGTTTCGCCTTGGAGGTACTTGTGGTTGCTATTTTGGTGGTACGTCTTCATGGCCTTAACCAAGAAGGACAATGCCTTCTTGAGATGAAACGAAGTCTAAACGACACATTTGGTCGTATGAAAAGTTGGGTTCCCACAGATTTCGATCCCTGTGATTGGAAAGGTGTGAGGTGCGTGAACAGCATTGGTGGCCCTAGAGTATGGTCACTCAATCTCAGTGGTATGAATTTAACAGGGAGCATATCAGCGGGTATTTCAAATTTGACTTATTTGAGGGTTTTGAATGTTTCTAAGAATAAGTTATCAGGTGAGATACCGCCTGAGCTTGGAATGCTCACGCAATTGGAGATTCTTGATCTGAGCACCAATAGGATGCAAAGTGAAATCCCTTTGCAGTTAGGGCGGTTGTCATCCTTGAGAAAACTTAATTTATTTGAGAATTATGTTAGGGGAAATCTGCCTCAGGAGCTTGGCAATCTGTCATCTCTTGTGGAACTTGTTATCTATACCAATAATCTTACTGGTCCATTACCTCCTTCATTAAAAAATCTCAAGAACTTGGAAATCATCCGAGCTGGGCAAAATATGTTGTCAGGGCCCATTCCCCCAGAAATCAGTGAGTGTGATAGCTTGCAGGTCCTTGGATTGGCACAAAACCAATTTCAAGGGGAAATTCCTAAGGAGCTGGGAAAACTTAAGAATTTGACAAATTTAGTACTTTGGGACAATGAATTTTCAGGTTTTATTCCCAAAGAGCTTGGAAATTGCAGCAAAATAGAAATGATTGCTTTGTATGAAAACAATTTAGTTGGTGGGATTCCAGTGGAGCTTGGGAACTTGAAAACTCTGAAAAAGCTATATGTTTATAGGAATAATTTGAATGGCACAATACCATGGCAGCTAAGTAATTGTACATCTGCGCTTGAGATTGATTTTTCTGAAAACATGTTAAGGGGAGTCATTCCTAAAGAGCTCAGCCAAATAAAAGGCTTGCGCCTGCTTTATCTTTTTCAGAACAAACTTAACGGAACCATTCCTCGAGAACTGGGACAGTTAAAGAATATCTGGAAGTTGGATCTTTCCATAAATCAACTCAGTGGCAGCATCCCAATTGAATTTCAATATCTGACGTGTCTGGAACACCTACAACTTTTTGACAATGCATTCAGTGGCACTATTCCTCCAGAAATTGGAGTTCACAGTAATCTTACAGTACTTGATGTGTCAGAGAACAATCTAAGTGGGAGCATACCAAGTCATGTTTGCAAATCAGAGAAACTGACATTATTAAACCTCTGGTCCAATCAGTTAGTGGGGAATATTCCTTATGGTGTGAAGACATGCAAATCTCTGGTGCAGCTGCGACTAGGAAACAACAAGCTGACTGGTAGCCTACCCATTGAGCTCTGCCAGCTTATAAATTTGACTGCTATCGAAGTATATCAGAATCAGTTCAGTGGAACAATTCCACCAGAGATGGGAAACTGCAAAACTTTGGAAAGGCTTCTTTTGTCTGATAACTATCTGGTGGGTCACCTTCCTCCCGAGCTTGGGAATCTCTCACAGCTAGCGAGTTTTAATGTCTCATCAAATAAGCTTACTGGAAACATTCCCCTGCAGCTTGCCAATTGCACAAAGCTACAACGGCTTGATTTGAGCAGAAATGCTTTTACTGGCAGTGTTCCAAAAGAGCTTGGCAATCTTATTCTTTTGGAGTTGCTCATGCTTTCTGATAACAAACTATCTGGAAGGATACCTGGCATTCTTGGAAGGCTTTCTCATTTGACAGAACTGCAGATGGGCGGAAATTACTTTTCAGGCCCTTTGCCACCTGAGCTTGGTCAACTTACAGGTTTGCAGATTGCTTTAAATCTGAGTTGGAATAGGCTGTCTGGGCAGATACCAGCTGAACTAGGCAACCTAAGTTTGCTAGAATCTATTTATCTCAACAATAATCAATTTGCCGACCAACTTCCGGCTTCATTTGCAAAGCTCTCAAGTTTAATAGTATGCAATGTTTCATACAATAACCTTAGTGGGCCATTGCCTAATATAACTATATTTCACAAAATGCCTGTTAGCTGTTTCATTGAAAATCAAGGGCTCTGTGGAGAACCTCTTTCGGTTGCATGTCAGCCCTTGTATTCATGGTCATCTGTCTTGCCTCCTGAAGCAACTAAAACATCAATGGGGCAAATTGTTGCAATAATTGCTGCAGTAGTAGGAGGAATTTCACTGGCTATTATTATTAGCATTTTTTGCTTTTTTAGGCGGCCAGTGCGTGTGCGTGTCCCATTTGAAGACCAGCATCCTGTTACTTCGGATGTTTATTTTTTCCCAAAAGAGGGCTTTACATACCAGGATCTAGTAAAAGCCACTGATAATTTCTCTGAGGATGTTGTGATTGGGAGAGGAGCATGTGGAACGGTATATAAAGCAACCATGCCTTCTGGAGAATTGATTGCTGTCAAAAAGTTAGCTTCTCAAAGAGAAGGAAGCAATGTAGAAAACAGCTTCAATGCTGAGATCTCTACTCTTGGTAAAATAAGACACCGCAATATTGTAAAGTTATATGGTTTTTGCTATCATCAGGAATCAAATCTTCTTTTGTACGAGTATATGCCAAAAGGAAGCTTAGGTGAATTGCTTCATGGAAGGTCATCTATATTGGATTGGGAAACTCGCTACAAAATTGCTCTGGGAGCAGCAGAAGGGCTATCCTATTTACATCATGACTGCAAACCACACATTATTCATCGAGATATAAAGTCCAATAACATTCTACTTGATGATAACTTTGAAGCCCATGTGGGAGATTTTGGACTTGCCAAGATGATTGATGTACCATATTCAAAGTCCATGTCTGCTGTTGCAGGTTCATATGGTTACATTGCTCCTGGTAAGATATGCTTCCACCCTAAGGAAATTTAAATTTATTAATTCTGAGATTTTCTTGTGGTTCATGTTGGACGAAGTATACAAAGTATAAGTATTTCATGATTTTGTGTTCTTACAGAAGAGTATGCTCATATTTGTTTTTATAGAGTATGCTCATCTTTGTCTTGTATGTGTTCTTATGAGCTTCACCCATAAAATCATTTCCCCATAATTTTGTAAATCAAACTATGGATTTTGGAATCAGATATTAAACATGTAGAAATATAAGGATATAAACCAAAATATCAGAAGGGGTGGATGTGCAGGATTTGAATTTTTTGAGGTGCAACATTAATCACCAATGGTGGCTTACATTTCAAAGTATTTGTGTGGCTGACAGTTGAGCTATAGATTATGTAGTACCTCTTTAGTCTACAATCAACATGAAAGTATTTGGTAACCACTTTTTACTTGAACAACTTTCATTCCGATTTTATTTGTGCCACTTCTCGTTACCCATTGCAAATGTCAAGCTTTTACACTTATACAGCACAGCATATATAACTTATTTCAAGGGATCTTCATATTCATTGTCTGGAGATTATGCATGCAACCAAGGTGGCAGTTGTATGCAAAGGGCTTTTGTACTATTAAAAGGGTACCAGTGTGTGTCTGTGAAGCTATCTTATACAAAATATTGAAGGAAATACAGGAAATATGGTTTTTAGGAAAAGATACAGCCACCGTCCAATTTTAATCTGAAGAGAAACAGCAGGAAAAGTAACACATTTGAACAGTTCTTGAAATTGGCAAAAACATACTAGAAAAACATTAGACATCCCTAAACAAACAGGAAAGATCCCTGGAAATCGAAGACATTTGTTTTTTTAGCATGTTCAGTGTGTTCCCCCTCCCAGAATGGTTTCCTGGACTGTTGGGTGGATGAATACATATTCCATTCAGCAGAAACTGTTTCCAAGATTTATAGCTGTGATTATGTTTCTAAATAGCAACTCTTGCTTGTTGATATGCACTTAAAAGTATCTGCTTCATTTTGTCTTGCTTTGCAAATATCGTTCTGGAATCAAAGCCTGGTTGTCCTGTCAGTGGTCCTTATGTTCTTCATGTAGGATGAAAACGTTTCAGACTTTTGCTCCCTTTTCAACAGAGAAATTATGTCTTCTTTCTTAACAGTTTCTTCAGGTTCTTCTAAAGCTTTTGGTTATTGAGTTATTAATTTCCAATGGGAGTTGTGAGCTTTGCAATGCGAATCTCATGGCTTTTCACTCATTGTGGCAAAACTTGTATGCCTTGAAGCATTCAGCTTGTCTGGAGGCCTCGCTTTACTTGAAAATTGCTTCTATGTGTTTTAGTTTGATCTGAAAATTGGCTTGGATGTTTGGATTGGGTTTGGTTTTACAACTGGGCACATACAACAAGTGCACTTGCAGCAAAAAGAAGGTTACTTGGATGACTCAAAGATACATATTGCTATAAGTACTCTTGGAGCAAAGGAGAATCTCTTTAACATTGTTGTAGCTGAATTCATAACATGTTGTAAGTCATTCTACTGAGGTTGCTTTGTTTAAGTAATCCATTTTTCTTTCAACAATGTTTTGAATCCCAGAGATGTAGACAACAAATAAGGTTGGAGTTTGGGTTTGATGATGTCTTGTTGTTAGTCTAGAGTAGCACCATGGAGTTGATTTTCCATTCATATGTTTTCTGCAAGTCAATTTTGGCTGATTCTGCATTCTGGAGGACATTAGGGTGGAAGATCTTTAATGAGATTGTTTTGTCTCTTATTGTGATCAGTTGGCTTTGCCTCCACATTTTTTATGCTCATGTGGGGTCATTTAGGGCAGCAAACAATTATGTGGATTGGCAGATTGTTCAACTATTGAAGGCCATGACTTTTGGCATTTCCTATGGTGGACATTGTTTCGAATCCCTGCTAGCAGCCATTGAGTGTGAGAGGATGGTTGTTTGGACGGCAATGTGGATAAGTGGGTGGCTGGACAGTTGCAAATGTGCAACTGTTCCCATCCCGATGCAACCATCTATCTTCTCCCTTTTGCTGTGCGGCTGGAGAATGGACAAGAGTAAAACATTGAGTCATTTTGGAGGTTTGGTTGGCTCAAGAAAGTGAATTTCATTGCTGATTTGATCAGAGAGAGGTGTTTGCAGGAGCAGAGTGGAGGTAGAGGAGTGTGAGGTTTATTTGTACTACAAAAAAAAACCATTGAAATGGCATTGTACTCGATGCATTGACATCAAATTGTGATGTCATGCTGAATGCATACCCTTTTTGGAGTTTTTCACTCATTTTGGGTTTTCTCCAGATGAATCTTTGTGTTATGTGATTTTTTTTCTTGTGTGAATGTGCTCTGTCAATTATTGTTTCCCTTCTCACTATTCAAATTTCATGCTGCTGCAAGTGATTAATCCTTTGAAGAGTAGTTGTTGAAAGTTATGAAATAGATAATCTACAATCCAGGTTTGATGTGTCATCAACCCAGTGGTTTATAGATCAGAGGCCCAATGTTGGTATTGCAGAAATCCTTTGATTTAGCATCTTGGAAATAGCCTCTAGAGGATCCTACTATAAAACTTGCCTCCTTCCTTAGACAAGGTATGAAATGGTGTTGTGATGTTTAAGCATTTGGTCATGAATCTGGTAATATATGAAGTTACTCCTGCAAAATTCTGCACTTGTGCCAGGTTTTTTGGCCTAAGCTATGTCTGAATTGCACAATTTTCAACGGTATAGCTTCATCTATCCTTTATCAGCCTCTAATCGTGGATACAATAGCTATTCAATATGTGGAATCGCATTTCATTAATTCATTTGCAAATGGTATTGGTACAGGATTTGGAACAATTGCTCCAAATGATGTTATTGCTCTTTCTATGTTTCACTAAACACAATTTCATCCAGATGTACCGTGACAAAGTGGTCAGTAGATGCCTTCAGAAACTGAAATGATCCTAGATTGATAACTGCTGTAAATGTGCAACCATTAGACACTTGGAATTGAAAATTTGGAAGAAATAAATTTTGACCTTAAAATCTACTACTGGAAAACAATGAAATATGAACAATTGCAAATTCTAGATCTGAGCACATAATCTGATGAAATCAGAAACTTCCGAGAGCCACTGTAAACTGGAAATTTCTGATGAAAACTGTTATAAAAGGAAATTTGAAGTTTGCTCAAAATTAGAAACTAGACTTTATCAAAAATCAAATAGTTTTTTTTTTAGACTGCAGGACAAAAATCCAATAGTTGAATTGTTTTTTATTTATTTATTTTCTAAAACCTTGAAAGAAAATCAGAATTACAACATGGCTGGAAAATAGATGGACACTTTGCATGGAAGGAGATTTACTTTCCTGTGAGGTTGTATATCTAACTCAGACTAAATCCAGGGCATTACGGACACTGCCTTGGCTAAACAGAATCTTAAGAGTTGTTCAAAAGAACTGCTTTCCTCCAAACTTGCCCTACTCTACTACCTAAGTGTCTATTTATAGGACTTTCTCACTTTAGCTCTTTTGCCTCCTACATGGGGGATAATTTCTGATGGACCCAAAATTCTGGTGCCAGTGGACCCACCAAATTGGTCCCAATGGACCCACAAGATATACTTAACTAATTTCTTTTAACAGACCCAACTAACTTAAGTACATGATTTTTTTATCAATTCTTGATATCATAACAAGTACAAATAAGGTTCATAATAGTTTATTCATCAATCTTACGAATGCTGCAGTGTATAGCACAAACCAAATAACATCACCAACCACTTAATGTAGAACAATAGAAGCCTTGTGTTGAGCTTCCTCTAATGCCTAATTAACTAGTGCTAATGATTATGCACACGGCTTAGTGAACTTGAGGATTCCTATACTAAGCAGTTCATCACTCAAGAGAGGGCTTCCATTAAATCGTCAACTAGGGAATCGTAAACTTCAGATGGTGCTGGAAAAATATATGCATTCATGGATTTTGAACATCCGACATCAACTAAGTATAGGTAAATGAAACACATATAAATACAGTAAAAGCTTTTAATCAGAATGAACTTCTATTTCTCAAAACAGGGTAAATGAATACAAACAACTACCTTTTGCTATGGGAACTTAATGCCTATGACCGTAATCAATTAACCGTTATACCGCAGTATGTCCTAACTTCATCAACCTCCAGAGTATTGAACAGAGTATCAATCTATAGATTCTAATTAAAAAATTGTGATGCATCATTCATAATTACATGAATTGAAAGCTATCAAGTAAACTCACAATGCATAATCTAATCTAGTAATCTAAATCAAAGTGGTTCATCAGTACCTCAAGTGGCCCTTGCTTGAGTTGTTGCATCCACAAGATTTTGTTAATCACTCACTTACTCAAAAAAACATGTTATCAAAGTACTTCTTTATTGTATTCTAAACATATACAAAATTGTTGAACAAAATCGAACAGGAAATCTTATTCAATATATCACACATACGATCTAGATCTCCTCGACAGGATACCCAACTATATAGGGTCTGCGATTGAGTCCATTTGTTTGTGAACTGAAAACAAACTGAAAACAAATGTCAACTCTTCCTCAAGAATAGGAAGAGGATTGAGTTTCAAAACAAAAAGTAATAACTATTAGAACAGGAGTACAAAAATCAAACAAGGACTCTATACTCAACAAGTTTAACCGTTTATAACCAAAAACGAGCTCAGTAGGACAACTCTGTTATAATTCACAGTACTATTGAGAACAAACTTCTTCTCCTGGCTGTCTTATTGAAAGATAAAAGTAATGGTCGGTGATTCACAATTTGATCATTAAATGATCACCTCTATCTTCTCTTGAAAGTGGTTGCGTTGCAGTAGATTGACTCCTCCTTTGCAACGAACTGTAATTCTTATGCTATGGGTTGAGAAGCCTATTGTTGTAGGTTGACATGTATCTTGCTGCAAATGTTAATCTTTATTTTTTAAGGTATTCCTATTGTTAACAACCATAATTTAAACATAAAATCCTATTAAACTTCATGGACATTCATAACTCATACATACACATATTAATATAACATGTTCAACTCCAAATGCTTTAAATTGTTTAAGTTATAACTTATATATGAAATGTCTGGTAATGTTTCAAAGTTTAGCAGAAAATAAAGATAGAAGTATGAAAGTGCAACAGGAAACTAGACAATTCAATGGCTCACACCCTGCTTGCTCCTGAACACACTATTCCAAGAATTCTCTTCATGAATTTTGACTTGATGATAATCCACTTCAAATCCAAATTATTAAAATATATGGATTTCTAGAGCTAATCAAAATCAAATGACTTTTCAATCCTTGGCAAAGGATTGTGATTATTGACAATTATCTCATTCAAATTTGAGAAATCCATGCACATGCAACATGAGTTTTCAGTATTTGGAACACAAGCTATAGGCAATTGACAGGGCGACACTTATGTCTCCACCTAATAGTTGCAATGCTTTTCTTGGTATGATTCTAGAAATCTGCCCTTTTGTATTTCTAAGTAGATGTCATAGAATTTGTTTTCTCCACCATTTACTTGATTAACTACCCATGCAAAAATGGTAGTAATTGCATTACCCCTTTGAGGGCCAAGGTTTTTCTAGGGAAAGAAATGATGTCACTTTTTTCCTTACCCATTGTTGTTCTTGATCATCCAACTACCATGGGAATGCCATCCATTTGAGCATTGCTTTTCTTGCAGCCTAATCTTTCTATGTAAGAAATATAGGCGCTTATGATCTTGTTGAACTATATTCGTCATTTCAAGATGGTTTTGGCGTCATTGCTCATGGCTTTTACTAGAGCCTAAAGCTTCTTATCATATAATTTACCATTTCTCTTGAAATGGTTTCAACATGAAATGTTATAGGCAGGCCACTTTGCATAAGTACCACTCCTAGTGCAGATACTTAAGCATTTGCCTCAATCTCAAAAAATAATAGTAGATTCAAAAGGCCTAAAGCTTTAGCTTTTGGGAAGCAGTAATTTAAGGCTTGCCCTTGTAAAACTTACCTCCTCCTTTAGACAAGGTATTAAATAGTGTTGCTATATTTGGAATTTCAGCAATAAATTTTCGAAGATATTAAGTTTCTCTTACAGAACTTTGCACCTGTGTCAGGTTTGTTTGTCTAAGCCATGACATAGTGCAAATTTTATTAGGATGTAGCTTCATTTTTCCTTTGCTATTGATTAATCTTAGATACAAAAGTGATTGATGCATAAACTTGTATTTGGTTTGGCACTTGTTTTGTAACACTTATTCAGGAACTCTTTTCATGTCTCAATAAATACAACTTATTTCTCTTGGGTCTCCGTTTTGCCCTTTGGGCCTTTTAACTTGCAGCCTCTGGCTCTGTCTTAGTAGGAGGTGGTGAGGAAGCCAGACATGTCCCTAATAGCACTATAACACTAACTAGAAAAATAGAGCCATCCTTTTCCTCAATCTTGAGTAAAGATGCAAAGTCCCACATCTCCTTGCACTAGGAGAAGCCAGCTTCCACATTGCACTCTGCCACCCACAGTCTGGATTCCATCACCTCATCCACATTGAAATTCTCCCGCTTGGGGCGTCACAAGATTGGACGTGAGCACCAATTTGGGAATGCTTGAACAAGAACCTTTGGAGATAATATTTTTGTGTCCTTACTGCCAAGAGGTCAACAACAGTGTGAATGACATCCCAAAGAGATTTCAGTATAAAAAAAGGAGAGATGAAATCAGGCAAAATGAGGGTCTTAAAAAGGAATTGGAAGGTATAAAATGCAAGTGGTGGTGGTGGTGAGCATCAGGAGAAAATACTACCTTAAAAAAGAGCAAGTTTACTTAGCACCCAAAATGTCATCCCATTCATGCATATGCAACACATGTTGCATGAAATCTTCCCTCATGACTTTTTCATTTGCAAAGTAGTTGGTCATTTGAATCAAATTGCACCTTCAAATGCTAAATTACAGTGAGAGAACATAGAGGACACCACTTTTGAGCACCCAAACACAGTTCCATATCAGGTTCGAGCAAAAGGAAGGATGTGAGTAGAGTGAAGAGAATGATAAAGAGGAGTGAAAGGACAAGTCTTGTTAAATTTTGCCCACTGGCTTACACATACATTTGCATTGATAAGCCCCTGCAAATTACAAGGTGCCTTTAGATTCATCTACCAAGAAAACTTTATTTCTCAATGCCATCATTTGAGATTTTAACTGCACTATATGATATTATGATGTATCTTTCAATTATATTCAAATCCTTTCCTTGATTGGAAAATCAATATGCCTCCAGTTGTAGCTTCCTAGAGGGATGGTAATGCTTGTTAACATTTTCAAGGGAGCTCTTTTAGGCTTGTCCAATCTGAAGATAATAAGTTACCTATCTTCAGGAAACCCCTAATTCTAACCTTGCATTGGTCAGTAGATTGACAGGTCTATTCCTGTGCTCCTTGAAGATTATGGTTCAATTTGTAGTTAGGAGTGCTTCCTTTAATCATCCCATTCATGATAATATGGGAATCACCTTCTATGACCCAGATTATCACCCCTTGAGACATTGTGAGTTAGCTTATTCACAGATGCTCAGGCTTTTGATTCACTTTTCAATTCCTGATGAAGGAGGAAAGCAGAGGCAACCACAAAAAGCCCATGTTGAGGTTGGAGAAGGTAACCCCTTTTGGTTAGATCAGTTTTGCTCCGGGAGGCCCCATCAAAATTGAGCATTGCCCACACCAGATCAGCAGGAGAGTAACTCACATGGGATTTGGTACCTACAATAAACTCTGTTCTTATTCATGGGAATTTCAATCAGATATTACAAAGTGATAAGATTCTCATTTTCATAACCTATAAGATAGATACAAATCTTGACCAAGAAATTGAACATATCTCACTGTTGTAGAGAGCATTTTCCTTGTGAAGGGTTTGCACATAATTCTCATACTAGATTATTACATGTTGTCATCTTCAACCTGGTGTACTGCACCTTGTGTTAATCATTGTAGCCCTGACAAACAGACCTTCAATTTGTGAAACCAATTTGTGTGCTTCTCAATGTCTGCTTGTTCATCATACGTGGGTATATTCTGTTTAGCATCTATTTCAAATGGAGAGTAGCCAGGGCTCGAATTTGAGGATGATTTCTGCTTGCCTGATTTTCTGGTCTTGCTCTTCATAGATTTTTCAAATAAAGGTTCATCCTATGCACCTTTTCCTTTTTCATTGTAACAAACATGAATTGAACCAAACATATTTGTCAGGGTGGAGATATGGTTCTCGAACGTCTCTTTAGCACTTGCTGCTCTCTGTTGTCCCTATATCAAGGACTCTGGGATTTGAACATACTCTATCACAGAATTTGAATTCTTGGGTCATATATTCTTTTTGACAAGCCATGCAATGATTTACCTCGTGCTAATAAATTATTTTTTATATATTTCATACAATTCGTCAGCTTTTCAACTAATCTGATTACTGATTCATACTGACCAATAAATTGTTGAAACTATTGGGTTTGAAAAAAAAAGCTCTTGCTACCAATCAATCACAAAAACCACCTATTGATTCGAAAAAGCTTCTTTATTATCAATTGATTGCAACAGATTCTAGGCAATATATAAACAAGGCTATTACACCAATTTGATCCATTTGCAAGGGTTAAGTTGTTTCCCCAACATTCACTTGGGTATAATTAAGGGAATATTTTGTAGACTTTTCTAAATGTAGTTGTTCACTGGGATTCTTGATGCTAATTTATTTAACAAAGACCTGGTTGATGGGACTGTTGTGACCTTTTCACACATCGCCCCATCGCCAATGGGGACCCCCAATTGCCTGCTAGTTTTTAGGGTTTTGTCTCCTTGCAACGGTTACGTGAGATCACCTTGTTAAGAGTTTCAGGTCAGTTTGCTGTAATGTCCCCTTCTCAATCCTGATCTTTCTAGTGACCGTTGGCCTTTTCCTTGGGAACCCGAAGGCTAGTCGGAAGATAAATTAGGGTTTCCTATTTTTGAGGAGGTCATTGCTCAGAGATGATGGATTCAATGGCGGATCTTTTCTGGGTTTTCAGAGAGCTTCGCAGTGGTGTGTTCATCTCGGCATTCAGAGCATTTTCCGGAATTTACTATTTTTAGTAAATTCTATTTTTAGCAGTTCAACAGTCGGGTCCAGCATGGTTGACTTCCTATGTCAGTTTGATCAGTTGGCTTGCTCATTGATGGCTTCGGGGCGCATTTGGAGAGATAAGTTGTAATAATTAATTAAAGTCACGTTTTAATATTATATTATAACGTTGACCCCCTTGGCCTAGTCTAATGACTTCAAGTTGTTTTAAAAAAAGTGGTTTTGAGGGTGGCGCCTTCATAAAGGATTATTTCTTATTTTTCTAAAGTCAAAACCAAGCTCTAAAGTGGACGCCATGATTAAAATATCGAATTTAATTAAAATGGTCAATATTGAATTTGAAAAGAAAAGGACGCCATTCCTTAAAGAGGATTAGGGTTTTGACTTGAAGAAGAGATTAGGGTTTCTTGAAGTCAGCAGGAAATTATATAAGGAAGACTTGGTTCATTATTTAGGCATCTTTGGACTATGCTAATGTTATGCTGCCGCAATGGTTGCGGGAATTCTTAGAGGAATGAATGTCTCCTAGTCTGGGCTCGACTTCATGCTTGAGAGATAGCATCTAGTGGAGATTTTAGTATGCTTATGAGTGATTCAATCATTTGTAAGTTTGCATTTGTATTTGTGCTTGTATTTCAGTTTGATCTTGTTAAGTAAGTTGCATATTAGAGAGTTTTCTGTATTTGCAGATTTAGCTACAGCAGATTGGGTTTTTTGTTCGTAATTCAAAAAATACAAAAATATGGGTTGTGGGTATTGTCTTATTCTATTTGTATGGGAAGAGCGAACATATTCCTAGAGTCTTGGAATTTATTGTCAAGTCTTTGAATTTTAAAGAGAAATCGCCTTCTTACAGCAGGCCGTACCTTTTTGCTGTTCTTGGGTTTTGTGCATTAAACAATAGTTGCATTTCAAGTTTGTGTTAAGCTGCTGTCTTGAGCGCCATCATCATAGGAGATTTATGCATCTTAGTTTACGCAAGTTGAGGGATTTATAAGTGAGTTATGAGCATTTGCATACTTTCATAGGCTGCTGTTTTCAAGTGCAAAATACAGATCTGGGAATTCAAAAGAAAATAGAAGTATCAATTCCAATCTCTTGTGTGAATTGGATGTGGCATTTAGAATCAAGTTGAAGAAGTATTATTGTATTGTATTGGTTACTACTTTCAGTTCTAAATCTCTTGATAAGCATATGATCTTCACTCTGTAAACTGACAGTAGTACTGGCAGTATTTATTAAGCTTTCTCAAATCTATGATGTAATGCTTTATTTCCTTCGAAGTTATTGTAATAGTTAAATCTCCGCCCTATGGTCGCTATTATCCCATTCTGGGTGTCGAGAGTTTTCAGTATTCAGCATTTCCTTCAAAGTTCGCTTTCAGTATTAGTTTGAAATAGTATAACTCCGCCCTATGGTAGCTACTTCCCATTCTGGGTGAGCAAGCACATTCTGGGTGTTGAGTAGTTTCATTATTCAGCATTTCATTTCGAGCTTTGCTTTCTGTAATCACTCCGTCATATGGTCGCCCCTCACTCCGCCTTGGATTGGGTAGCACATACTTGACGTTGAGTTCCCTTCTGTATCTAGAGTTTACTTTCTTGCACGTTTCGGTTTATCCATCTAACCTTAACGGGTGCACTTGCTTGAATGTTGTAATCTGTTAATTGAAAAAACGAAAAAATTTGGCTCGGAATATTTCAGTGGTATCAGAGCCAAGATCCTGCCATCCTGTGCCCATCAGAGTTCACTTGACAGGGAAAACAAATTCTACATCAGAGGTCAGAGCTGAGTTCAGTATTAGTTTTCAGAAGTTTCAAAGATGTTGCATTTTCTAAGGCCTATGGGTCGTGAGAAGTCAGATTCAACTATGGCATCGGAGGAAGGAAAGGTTAGTGATGTCGTAAGGGACTTCATTGAATATGCCAGACAGTTTAAAAGACAATGTGAAGATGAGGCTGTCAAACTCTGTGAGCAATATCAAACCATGCCAGATGATTATAGGTACAATGTTTCATTTGATTCCCATTTGAAGTGTGTGGCGTCAGTGGAGCCCGAAAAGTGGAAGATGGTGGACCACATTCGGAAAAGGATAAAAAGGGAAGCAGAACAAGCTATGTTCGAAGAATCAAAGAAGGAAGGAGATGAAGTGCCTATTTGTGGGTTGCAGCCGACAAATATGCAAGTTGAAGAGAAAAATCAGTCATCTAGCATTGAAGATGGCACAAACAAGGTGCACATATCACATCAAAATGATCGTGAGCTCGAAGGAGAAAACGTGACAGTTGAAGAGTGTGTGGAAGAGCCTCATAATACGCCCCTTGACTTGCATGTGATAGCAAGTGAAGAAGAGCAAGTTGAAGGAAATACTATTGGTGTCTTTGAATCAGCTTATGACCGTTACCAAAGTGGTGATGTTGGTAATGATTTCGATGTGTTTGTACCTCCTCTTATTGAAGATTTGATGAGGAAGGATTTTCCTCGTGTTGCTGTCTTAACTTCCCAAGAAGTCTCACATGAAAAAACCAGCAACATACTCTCTCATGAGGGTTCCATAGAAGATAATGAAGATGAAGTTTTTCAAACAACAAACATTGAAGAGTCTTCACTTCATTTCGGGGGTGACATTGTTGGTCTTGGGATTGATCAGCAAACTGAGCCATTGGAGAAAAACTTTTTTGATGATTTCAGCTTAAGTGAATTAGGACTTGACTTATTCAAAGAGTCATCACTACAAGGGGAGCATGATAAGTTTTTTCCAGTTGATCATCTTAATCAGCTCACTAGCATTTGGGATCCGGGTGTGATGGCATCAAGTTATGTTAAAGAGCCTGTGTGGGATAAGTTTCCCTTTGATCCTGATGAAGAACAAGAACCAGGTTGCACAGTAGACTATGAGGTGGCCCTTGGAGGAGAAGTTGTCTTTGAAGAAGAAGATTGTTCCACAAAATTCCATAATGATCTCTTTGGAGTGGTTGCAGCTACTAAAGAGGAATTTGTGGTTACAGAAACTTTCCGAACAGCGGACAAATATGATTCCTTGAGCAGGTTGGATGCTGGTCTAATGTTTGATCAAGGAAGCAGTGATGAAGAAGAGCTAGAAGACCATATGGCTCTTGAAGATGGAGAGTTTGAAAGTGTTACTAAACACAAATCAGATTTATCAATGCACGAAGCTGATTGCAAGCAATGGGTTGAAGAATTTGTGGAGTATGATGCTTTTTATGATGATGAGCATTCTCTGCTAGTTGGTGGTGAAGTACAAGAATGTTGGAGTAGCAAAGAGGGCAGCAAAGGCAAGGAACGAAGTTCTGATTTTCAGTTGCAGCCTATCAGCAGTTCACCGTCTTTGCATGTTCATGAGTGGGAAGATCAATGCAAGGTATCTTTTGGAAGAGAAGTACAAACGCTATCCCTATTTGATCGCACACACAATTTGGTTGATGATCTCTATTGGAAGGCTCAGTCTGAAGAGAGACGAAGTGGAGTTAAGGATGAAGTTGCTCTTCCTAACTTGCAACTTATCAGAGGCTCTTTGGAGACATTGAAATCAGCATTCATACACTTGATTGAAGATCAAGATCATGCCGTTGAATCTGCAAAGAAGGCCTTCATTGTTTTCGAAGAAAGGGAGAGTATGGTTGATGAGCTCACCTTGGAGCTTAAATCAACTGAGGACAAGTTGAAAGAAACTCAGTTGGCTCTAAGAAAGGTTGAAGACCAGTTTGGAGATTTCAAACTTTTCAAGGAGCAAGAGGATGCACGAAGAGCTGGAGAAATCAAGCAAGTAATTGATGAGAGTGATAGTCTTCGAGAGGAGTTTGATCTTGAAGGTTTCACAAGAAAATCAAAGGTTGCATGTGCAGATTTGGGGCAGCAAGATGAAAGGAATGACTTTCAAGTTTATGACAATCCTCTTTTTCAAGAAGGTGATGAGAAAAGTTATGATAATCCTCTCTATGAAGTAGAGGATGAAATGGAGAATGAAACTGATTCTGGTTTCCAGTGCTTTGATGCTTCGATATCACTCCATGAGGATGTGCCACGTATGTTGAGTAGTAATGGATGCATAAGTGGCTTTGAGGATGAAGGTTCTACATGGGAGGTGACGAAGCAAGGTAATTTAAACATCTATGACATCAAGGTGTTGAAGAGACAAGTCTTGGTAGCTGTTGGTAACTTCATCACAGCAGCAACGAGTGAAGATTTCAGACCTACTACTCAGGAGGAATGGGGAAAAGGTGAACTAGACTTTGGTAGTTGCACTCTTGACAATCCATCCCTTGGGTGGAATGATGTTTGGAATCATATTGATCAGTTTTGGGAGCGGAAATTGAAGCCATTCTATGTTTCATACTCCTTTAAGGTGGAAGCTTTCATGGTTAAGCTTCACGGATTTACTAGAAGGGGCATCAGTTTCGTGAGAGGACACTTGGTTTTCACTAGCACTTGGGCATGTGTAGAGATTTCTTTGCAGTGTGTTGAAAATCACTTTCAGTTGGGTATCCATGCTTGGGATTCTCAACTTGGGTTGTCAGAGTTTATTACTTATGAAAAAGATTCTTGGAGGGATAAGGAACAAATTTCCAGACTTGTTGATGTTGTTCCCCTCATTTCCAGCTACTTGATGGTTCCGTTTGTTCATCAACAAATGGATTGGAGAGAAATTTTGAATATGGGTTGGAAAGATCAACGATCGGTAGTTCTTGGAAGTGACTTTCAGCTCAGACAAGGGCAGATTTTGAGACACGAGTTTGCTGGTTGGAGGCAGACCAGCCACCTTACTTATGGAGTTACTTTCATTCAGGAGAGTTGGTACCTCACTCCTGATCAAAGAAGTGGTAGTTTTCTGATGGAGATGGCTTTAGCGGGTTTTTCAGCCACTTTGGAGGTTTGTGATGCAAACTCTGATGGTTTATTTTCATTATTGGTTCATGACAATGAGTTACTCCATGTTTTGAATCTATATTTTGAGACTCTTGGGGTTGGAATTGTGAAAAAATTCTTCAGACTTCTTAGTTGTGCCGTGATAATTCAGTTGAGGCATAGGGAATTCATGTGGGGTCCTGAGTTTGAATTTGTTGAGCTCTTGCAAAGGATTGCCTTCCTCTTTGCAAGAAGATTTGTAGAGGTCACACTTGCAGTCATGGTCCCGTTTGTTACCATGTGGAGGTATGCGGAGGAGTTCGATTTTGATTTGAATAGTCTATCTCTCCTATTGCTTAGAATGGTGATTGATAGTAGTATGGTTGATACTGTTAATTCGGGGGATCGTGGACATGAGATGTTGCATGATTTTGATTTCCTTCCTTTAAGATCTTTCGGTTTGAGAATCATAGATGGTAACACTTTGGAGTTACAAGGGGAGTCAGTGCAGCATTGGCATGATATTTTCATTGATGTGATCAGAGTGGTGCAGCATCGGCATGGTGGGTTTTTCCTGAGACGCATTTGGGAACCAGGGATCATACTTGTTGCGTATGGATTAGTCTTCAAATTACTGGAGTTGTGGCGGTATTGCTTGAGGACAAGCAATTTTGGGAAGGGCGGATTGTAATGTCCCCTTCTCAAACCTGATCTTTCCAGTAACCATTGGCCTTTTCTTTGGGAACCCGAAGGCTAGTCGGAAGATAAATTAGGGTTTCCTATTTTTGAGGAGGTCATTGCTCTGAGATGATGGATTCAATGGCGGATTCTTTCTGGGTTTTCAGAGTGCTTCGCAGGGGTATGTTCATCTCGGCATTCAGAGCATTTTCCGGAATTTACTATTTTTAGTAAATTCTATTTTTGGCAGTTCAACAGTCGGGTCCAGCATAGTTGACTTCCTATGTTAGTTTGATCAGTTGGCTTGCTCATTGATGGCTTCGGGGCGCATTTGGAGAGATAAGTTGTATTAATTAATTAAAGTCACTTTTTAATATTATATTATAACGTTGACCCCCTTGGCCTAGTCTGATGACTTCAAGTTGTTTTAAAAAAGTGGTCTTGAGGGTGGCGCCTTCATAAAGGATTATTTCTTATTTTTCTAAAGTCAAAACCAAGCTCTAAAGTGGACGCCATGATTAAAATATCGAATTTAATTAAAATGGTCAATATTGAATTTGAAAGAAAAGGACGCCATTCCTTAAAGAGGATTAGGGTTTTGACTTGAAGAAGAGATTAGGGTTTCATGAAGTCAGCAGGAAATTATATAAGGAAGACTTGGTTCATCATTTTGGCATCTTTGGACTATGCTAATGTTATGCTGCCGAAATGGTTGCGGGAATTCTTCGAGGAATGAATGCCTCCTAGTCTGGGCTCGACTTCATGCTTGGGAGATAGCATCTAGTGGAGATTTTAGTATGCTTATGAGTGATTCAATCATTTGTAAGTTTGCATTTGTATTTGTGCTTGTATTTCAGTTTGATCTTGTTAAGTAGAAGTTGCATATTAGAGTTTTACATGTTGCAGGTTAGCTCTGACAGATTGGGTTTTGTTAAGTAATTCAAAAAATGCAAAAATATGGGTTAATGAGTATTGTCTTATTCTGTTGTATGGGAAGCGAACTATATTCCTAGAGTCTTGGAATTTATTGTCAGTCTTTGAATTTTAAAGAAATGCAGCTAACTACAATGACGTACCTTTTGCTGTTCTTGGGTTTGTTACATTAAACAATAGTTTGCATTTTTCAAGTTTGTGAAACTGGCATCTTCAGCGCCATCATCGCAGGAGATTTATGCATCTTAGTTCTACCACTTAAAGTTAGGGGATTTATAAAGTGAGTTATGAGCATTTGCATACTTTCATAAAATTGCTTTGTTTTCAAGTGCAAAATCTGAATGCAGGAATTCAAAAGAAAACAGAAATATCAATTCCAATCTCTTGTGCGAATTGGATGTGGCATTTAGAATCAAGTTGAGGAAGTATTATTGTATTGTATTGGTTACTACTTCCAGTTCTAAATCTCTTGATAAGCATATGATCTTCACTCTGTAAACTGACAGTAGTACTGGCAGTATTTATTAAGCTTTCTCAAATCTATGATGTAATGCTTTATTACCTTCGAAGTTATTGTAATAGTTAAATCTCCGCCCTATGGTCGCTACTATCCCATTCTGGGTTAGAAAGCACATTCTGGGTGTCGAGAGTTTTCAGTATTCAGCATTTCCTTCAAAGTTCGCTTTCAGTATTAGTTTGAAATAGTATAACTCCGCCCTATGGTAGCTACTTCCCATTTTGGGTGAGCAAGCACATTCTGGGTGTTGAGTAGTTTCATTATTCAGCATTTCATTTCGAGCTTTGCTTTCTGTAATCACTCCGTCATATGGTCGCCCCTCACTCCGCCTTGGATTGGGTAGCACATACTTGACGTTGAGTTCCCTTCTGTATCTAGAGTTTACTTTCTTGCACGTTGGTTTATCCATCTAACTTATAGCAGGGTGCACTTGTGAATGTTGTAATCACATTAATTGAAAAAATTTGGCTCGGAATATTTCAACAAGGGTTACCAATCGATTAATTCATGCTTAAATCGGTCGTAGGCGTCATGGAAGCTTTCGAAGGCCCAAGAAATAAAAGATGCACGTGAATTCGGCCAATTACGGCTACTTCCTATTTTTTGAGAAATTTGCTTTTTGATTTTTCATTTTTAGCATTTTTGGGCCAAACAAGGTTCCCTATTTTTAGGGTTTGCTTTTTCTATTTTTAGAAAGTTTCTGTTTTTGGAAAGTTTCTATATTTAGAAGGCCCCGAATTCCAAAAATGCACTCAGAAGTCCAAAAAAATCGAAAAATCACTCAGAAAATCAAAGAGAAAAATTGAAAGATTATTGAAAAATCTTGAAAAACAAGTCAAAAAGCATGAAAAATCAGACCCAAAAAGCATCAAATTCTGGAAAACCAGTTCAAGATCAATCAGATCTGAGGTCGAAATCACCAAAAATCAGCTCAAAAAAGATGAAATTCATGAAGTAAATGGCTAAGTCTGAAATTCGCTATGAAAAAAGGATGAAGAAAGATGTCTAAAAGCTGGTAAAGTCCGCCCAGCATCAAAGGGGATGATGCCAAAATCTTTTGAAGTCCGCCTTGCACATCCTCAAGTTCTCCAAAGTCCGCCATGACTCAAAGGGGAAGTGTCTAGACCCATCTAAAGTCCGCCATCCACAAGAAAGGAAGTGCAAAAAAGTTCTAAAGTCCGCCCATGCATGTCCAAGCATCCTTGGAAGTCCGCCTTGACTTGAAAGGAAGTGGCAAGAGGGCTAGAAAGTCCGCCATGTGCTTTAAAGAGAAGTGCAAGAGGGTTCTAAAGTCCGCCTTCACTTGGTAGATGCCTTGGAAAGTCCGCCTAGGCATGTGAGAAGAGAAAAAAATCAAAAAATTTGCTAAGTATTGATGCCTACCAAGGGGAATTTCGAAATTTTGCTAAGTGTGAAAGGTGGAGAACCATTTCCAAAGGGTAAAATGTTGAGACAAATGCTAAGAAGCTTTGAATTCCGCCCTAGGAAAGAGGGACATCCAAGATGCTTGTCCAAAAGGCTAATGAAGTCCGCCATACACTTGGAAGAGGTTAGCAAGATGTCATAGAAGTCCAAGATGCTTGTCCAAAAGGCTAATGAAGTCCGCCATACACTTGGAAGAGGTTAGCAAGATGTCATAGAAGTCCAAGATACTTGTCCAAGGTGCTAAGGAAGTCCGCCTAAGCACATGAAGAGGAAAAAGAATGATTTTTTGCTAAGTGTTGGTGCCTAGTCCAAGGAAAAATTCGAATATTTGCCTAAGTATAGAGGCTAGATGATGAAAAATGAAGATTTTGGCTAGGAATCATGACGTTTTCGAGAAGCTAAGTGCTAAGTTTGAAAGGATACGTGCTAAAGAAGTTTGGCTATGGCGAAGACAAAAATGAAGTGTGCCTAGCACAAAGGTGGAAGAGAAATTAAAATTGCCTAAGTATGGATGCCTGGAGAAAATGTTAAGAAATTGACAACTTTGGCTAGAGAAAAATGCAAAAGGCAAGGAGAAAGGAAGGATCGCCCTTGGCCAGAAGGAAGAAGAATTTGTCAAGCGTCGAAGAAATTCGCCCAATGAAGACATCCAGACAAGGATTTTGCCTAGAAAAATTCGACTGAGCAAGAGAAAATTTGACTTTGGCAGAAGAAAATAGGCTTGATGCAAGAAAAGTTGGCTATAGCAAAAGAAAAAAAGGATGCAGCATAAAGAGGTTTGTGGCCAGATGGCTTAAGTTTGGCTTGGCTAGGCAGAAATTAAGGATAAGTGGAAAATAAACTTTTAGCCAAAGAAAGCGAAAGAGGAAATCAAAATAGCCATGGGTCCAAAGCGAGCGGGTTGGAATAAATTAAAATATTTTAATGTACAATAATTTATTACCTTCAACTACTCGAGGAAATTTAAGAGTTGGAAGGAAATAAATTATGCCAGCGAGAGATAAAATCCAACGAGCAAAATTAAATTCGCCATGAATTTAATTAAGTATTTAATGTTTTCTTTTAAAATTCGAAAAATCAAAGATAAACATTAAGCAAAAATTGAATTTTTTTGAAGATCAGTGAGATTTGCTTGGATAAGCTCAAGACTGATTCTATTCGAAAAATAAAGGGAAACCTGCCTGTTTAAACAAAGGAAGACAAATCGAGATCGAGAGAGAAAATGGAAGTTGCTAAAACAAATCAAACTCTTCAGCATTATAATGAGTTTCAGCAACTCATTTTTTCACACACAGCTGAAGAGAAATTTAATATCTCTCGGAATTCTCAGGCAGTTGATTGTTCAGTAGGCAAGATCGAATTCTCCAGAGGGTGAAGTAATGTTATGCTGAGGAAGAATTTTTGCGGGAAAGGAAAAGATTTATTTTGAATTCTTCTGTGCAAGAGGGGCGCACTTCATTAAGTGATTTTGGAATAAAAAAATCAGAATTTAAATCTGATTTGCAGCCAGCAGTTCTTCATTGAGGTTTGATGTTCAATCAAATAAATTTGCCATTCTTCTTCTGTCCTTTCATCTTGGCGAAAGTTCTGGCCAAAATCTTAACTTCGTCCATTTATTTTCAGCTTGCCTTTTCGCAACAATTTAATTATTTAACCAGCTGAAAGTAAATTTTCGAATCCAAGGCATGAGATTTAATTATTTGAAAAGTCTTTGTATTAATGTTAATCTTTTGGACTGCAGGTTGACGACCATGGTAGGCGAACCATCAAAGAAGCTGAAAATGAAGTTTGCCAGCAAAGGTGCTCAGCGAGAGACCAAAGTCATTTCAAAATGGAAGAATGTCGTGGACACCGATCTCGGACATGTCGACTTTGATGAGTTTAAGAAAAAAGTGTACGGGCAGAAGGGACTTCCCACACCAATAGTCAGACGGATAGTCAGAAACGGGATTTTTTAGGCAGCTGGATTCCCACCGGCAATGGATTGTGCAGAACTGATGGTGGAGTGTGCTATCCACTATGATGCCCAGAAGAGGCAAATCATCGCACTTGATGGAAGGGTCTTGGCACACTTGGGCGAAGTGGCAATCCAGGAAACCTTCGGCATTCCAGAACATTCACGGACAGTCTATAAGACCAAGGAAGAAGCCAAGAGGTTATATGATAGCAAACCAGATTTGTGCGCCACAACAGTTAACAAAGTATGGATGGACAAGCCTAAGCCATCAATCAAGAAGATGCCCAAGAGACCCCGCCGGACAGATTTCAAGGAAGATTTTGGAGACATCATCCTGATGCTAAACAGAATAGCTGGCAACCCCTAGGGCGCCTTTTTCGAGAGCTGGATGTATTATTTCATAGACAAGATCACTTTTGGCGTCAAAATGTTCAACTGGTCACGGATGATAAGTGACAACCTCCACGAGCAATTGATCAACCTCGAAGAGACTAAGTCTTTTCATATGAGCTCGTATATTGTCTGCCTATTGGCCAGATCATACAAGTATCTAGGGCTAATTTGCAAGGGCAAGGTTGGCAACGGGGACAACGAACTCAGGCCTTACGACTGTTACCCACAGCTCCAGTTGAAGGAAAAGACTCACTTCAGGAGGGTGCATGATGCCTTCGTAATGCATATTACCAGAAAGCTTCAAGGAGGAGTGCATCAGAGGCTGAGCCATGAGGCGAAAAGTCTAATCAGTAAATACGGATCTTGGTTCATCCAGTTCTCGAAATTCACATATGTCAGGATCCAGGGATTTACTGGAAATCCCTACAAATTGCCCATCTATCCGACAAATCGGATGATTTTGCTCGAGGTCCTAAGACAATTAGAGGAGTATCAGAACATTCAGAGGCCAACCAAGAAGGCATCTGTCACATTCCCATTTTTCATCGGGAACATGTTGGAGTATTGTCCATCAGCATAGGCAGCTGAGAGTGCAAGGTTGGAGATCCAGTGGTATCCATTTACAGCCTACAAGTCCAGGGTCAACTTTGACCCACATCATAATATTCGGACAGTAGAGGGGAGAAAGTACAAGCATAGAATGGAACTGGAAGACTTTTGGGCTGATGCCGCTGATGAGTATGAAGTCAGACGGAGAATTTGGTCCAGAATGTCACTAGAATTCATGAGGACAATTGAGTTCTGCTGGGTGCCTGATCAGTTACAAGATGATGGAAACTATATCCAGCCGCGTTTCAAGGAGAGTCGACCTCTTCCTCTTGTGAAATGGTCGGAACCTGAGCACGCAGACTTGGCAACCTTAATGAGACCGGTGACTAAATACTCTCAGTGGTGGGTTGACTATCATGCCCAAGAATTGAGACAGAGAGGAATCACGCTCACATATGATCTACTGAGCGAGTCAGAATCATATTCTTCTAATGCCGGTGCATCCCATCAGGACTTGGTCGGGATCGGAGAGAAAAGGAAGGAAATAGTGCCAAGTGCTGAGCCTGCTCCCAAAAGACATAAGGGCGAACCTTCTCGGTCAGCAGCATCCTGGAACATTGACGAGCTGGTGGCTACTATAGACGAGTCCTTGGTAGAGATGCTTGAACCTCCTGCAGTTCAGGAAGAGAATGATGAACCTATTCAGCTGGATGACGAGGAGCCCTTGTCACCTACGGGCACGAAAATCTTAGGTTTAGACAATGAGATAGAAGTCCGGAATAATGACTTCGAGGAGGGAATGATTTCCGCTCTCAGAGGGGTTGTGGATATTCCGAATGAGGAAGAGGTCCAGGTAGAGGATGGAATTGAACAGCCGACCATTCCAGAGTCGCTGATAGAAAGGATGAAAATTCAGGTACCTGCAGAAGCTCAAGAAGATGAGGATGATACTGCCGATTTCTTGGCAAGGTTGGAGCAAGTCGCAATCAAGAAGCCTGCTAAGAAATTCTCCACTATTCAAAGGAACGAGACAGGAAACCGTTCCGTGCACATTGCAGTACCCACGGTGGACAAGCCACAGGATGAGATTACTCCTCAGGAGTATGCTATAACCACTGTAGATCTTGGCCCAACTTCAAAAGGCCAAGAAGTTGAGGAATTGGATAATTCCGTCTCGACCATCAAAGCGAGACTGGAAAAGGAAGTGGCTAAGAAGAAAGAGTATAAGGAGGTTGAACGTCTTAAGGAATATATACAGCATTTGACCCAGCCACTTGATCAGGGTAATGCGATTGTTCCTCCTCTCCTCAATTCATCACAGGAGGTGACCAGGGATGTCGAGCACGGGATGGTGACGGCCAAGGAAGCTCAGGATTGGACGGCGAGCGAAGGCACAAATGCGTCATTGTTCATGGAGAAACTGGCACTTGCTTATGGTCAAACCTCATATTTTCTTTCTAGACTTATTGATATGGCAGAAACATGGGAATGTATTCCGGATATGCAGGAGAGGCTTATTCCATGCCTCAGGCTATTGAAGAGCACTCCAAGAGAGGAGTTGGTCGACAAAAGGGTGATTGCTGCAGGAGCAGCATATGATTTCAATCATTGGTTTTGGGCAGTAACTATATGTCGGGAAGTTCTGGAGAAGGCAAAAGTGGATGGACTTAGAATTAAGGAGCAGGTAAAAGAAATTCGAGAGAAGATTCATGTGACAGCTGCAAAAGTGTTTGATCAAGAGATCGTCCAAGAAAAGGATATGCAGCTGGAGGAGCTGAAACGAAAGATTCAAGAGGTTTTCTTCTCGACTACTGGACCACTTCTAAGAAAGGATTTTGCGAGAGTGGCAAGTCTTTCCACCATCCAGAATGATTTTAGGAAGCAGGAAGCAGAATGGGCAAATACCTTTGCCAAATGTGCAGAGAACTTGGATGAGCTTGAATTCCGGATCAGCATGCTGCCCCCTGTCACGATGGAGGAGGTCATTGCAGTAGTGTCCAGATTCGTAGAACGCAATGCTGCTCAGAAGGATAAGGATGCCTCTCCTAGAATATAGCTTTAACTGCCTCTCTACTGATAATTTACTGATTGATGACTTGTTATTTTGGGAAACCCTAATTAGGGTTTGGTTGTAATAATCTTGGCCGTTGATCTTGTTTTAATCTCGGCCCTTCATTTCATTTTTGAAACTCTATATAAACTGATGCTCTCTCACTTTCATTTGTGTGGAGACAGAGTATGAGATTGTTGCATTGAGACTATTTCGAATAATAAAAGCTCTTGAGCATGATTTGCCTTGAATAACTTTTGTTGTCAAATAGTAAGCGAGGTTGCATATCTTCTTCCGCCATAGATTAAAGTTAGAATTAGATTAAGTAGAATTTGCTTTGAAAGTTGGTTAATTGAATGAGAGATTGATTGTATTGATTCAATGGTGAAGTGTAGCTCATACTTTCTTCGAATGGATGATTTGCATTCGATGCGTAAAGTTAGCCTGAGCTCTTAATTGTGGAAGCTTAACTTCAGCCTCATTCGAGGTTTGAAAATTATCATCACAACCCTTGAAGATTGCACCCATTTTGCGTATGTTGTCCAGCAGGAGGCGAAACAAAGTGTGGTTTATTCCCTTCACCGAGTCTTTACTGTCTCTTGAGTTCTTAGGCATAGACTAGATTCTCCTGAACCCTATCCTTTTGCCATTTTTTTTGAGATCCATTGAAAGTCCTAAAGTGAAGAAAGCCTTCAATGATAAATTCCCTAAGTCCTAAACTTGTGAAGATTTTCTTACGTAAGTCCCCTTGTTTATTACCAGCAAATCACAACGGCCATTGAGCTTATCCACACGTCGAGACCCGACAAAAGAAACCTTGGAATCGCCATATGATCTTCTCGCAATCTTAGCATACGCGGTGGTTTTCCAAGAGAGGATAGAGTGTCTTTGGACATTTTATTCTGTGTGTTCGGTGGATGATAAAACGTACACCAACAGGGACAAAAGGAAATTTTGAACAATCCTCGAGATTCCACCAAGCAATACAAGTTTGACCACAAATAATGGATGGTAATGTCATGTCCCCTTCTAGTTGACATCTCTCCGAGCACAGGATTAGCCTATTATGCGACCCTCGTAGGTGATACGTTGGATAGAGGGTCATGTTGGAGCTTGGCTCAGCTTCAGTTGGTAGTACTTGATCAGTTGGCTTTCGTTCGGGCTCATTCGGACACTTCTAGCCTGAGTTGCTATTTTTAGCAGTATCTGGCACTCAGCGTGGGACCCCTGCTATTTTTAGCAGTATGGATTGATAGTGTTCAGAATCACTTCAGTGTTCGTCAGCTTCAGACGGCTTGTGCATCGGATGAATAATGAGAAAGATATTAATATTTAATTGAATTAATTAAATATTAATTAATTGGAGTTTATAATATAAAGTTATAATATTTTATTATAACTTAAGTGATTTCAGTGAAGGGGTCGCCCATCATCAGAAAGGGGCCATTTGACAATTAAATTTATAATTAAATATTTGAGCTGAGACTATTGAAAAGAATTAAAAAGAAGTCGAATTATTTAAAATTCCCTATCTTTAAGGAATTCACACTTTTGAGGAAAATATAAGCTTTGCATTGAAAATCGAGCCATTATGTCATATTGAGTTATTGAAAATTGATCAAGTTTGGTCTGAGCACAGAAACTTAGGGTTTCGGTCTCGAATGCATTGGGGAACGAGCCATCTCCAGTGAGAGCGATTCAGAGGGTGTGAGATATCCCCTGATTTATTGCCAGGCAGAGGAATTTCTTCATCCAGAAGAAATTACAGAGCTTCATAGAGGTTTATTTCATCAGGGGTTCAGAGAGAGATTCATTCAGAAGAGCTTCCTACAGTTAGGCGCCTATTTTTCTTCAGATCCGGAGACACCAGAGGGAGCCGTACCTTTATTTAATTGTTTGCTGCTGTCAGCCGTACTTTGTACAGCAGGGCCGTACCATCACTAAAGCCGTACTTCCTTAACAGAGAAAATCGCCTATTCTTTTGATCATTCATCTTCACAGTTGAAGGCGCCCATGCATCTGGAATCTTTTGGCAGCTTCTGACGGAGGGAGAACACACATTCATATAGCCGTACTGATCTCATTCTTCTCTAGGGCGGCTGAAATCAGGTTCTTTTGAATATTGCAAATCTATTGTTTCCTTTATGTGCATGTCAAAGATCCAGCATTGTACTGTTTTGGAAAGCACAATAAACATATTGGTTACTCATTTTATTAGCTATTAGCTTCAGTTAGCAACTATTTGATTTTATTTGAATTTATTATTTCAATCCTTGCAAAATTGCATTCTTGCATTTATGCACAAAAACCCAAAAACAGTCAAAAAACCAAAAATACACAAAAACATTCAGAAAAACAGTCAGATTCGGAAACAGGGGGAAACTAAGGTTTCTACAGTGGTATCAGAGCTAAATCTTGCCATCCTAAGGGTTTAGCAGTCTTATGCAGCCAGAACAGTTTGGGTCTCACAGGTATTACACACGTAGACGTGCTCTGATTGACAGGCAGCAGAGTTTGAGCAGGCAGTCGGGAAATATGGCTGACAGGAATGACAGGGCAGATAGAACAGATGTTCCCAGGAACGAGATTCCTCAAAACCCTAGAGATCAGGATGATGCAGAGGTTTTGCTTGCACTCAGAGATTTACGTGCAGGTCAACGGCAGTCGAATGATGTATTGCAGCAGTTGACAGTGGCACTTCAGAGATTGGGTACTCCGAGGAGACCGTCACCACATCGTGACGATGAGAGGAGTGAAGTAGGATCTCGCAGGGCACCTAGGATGGCCTCACGGACTGCAGATAGGCCTACTAGGCCTACTTTCATGAGATAGGAGCCCGATGAGGCTATTGCAGATGAGGAGCATGAGGAGTTGTTCGCTGATACGCTTATGGCAGCGAACGAGGAGTGGGAGTTGGTACCACCTGAGGTCAGAGAACGGATCACTTTTGACCGTTTTATTACATAGAGGCGAGAGCATCACAGAGGTCGACAGGATTGGAGACCTAGGTACTAGAACAATGACCTAAAACATGCTACAAACCGACTTAATCTAGCGATGTTCGATGGTGGTGGTAAAGTGACAGCTCAGGCTTGGATTAGTAAGCTGGACACATTTCTTACATTGCGTCCGATGGCGGAGAGGGATGCAATCAGGTATGCGACACTACATCTGGAGGGAGTAGCTTACGATTGGTGGCACCACGGTATGTTTACGTTACAGCATGACAGGATCACATCATACCAGGAGTTTGTGGACAGATTGGTTGAGCGTTTTGACAGGAAGGATCTTGAATCCTACTTCAGAGACTTGGCTCAGTTGAGACAGAGTGGCAGCTTGGAGTCGTATATTGGTGACTTTCAGAAGTTGTCAGTTATGGTTCCGAACATCTCCGAGAGGCAATTGGTAGTGCTCTTCATGGAGGGATTGACAGAGCCACTGAGAGGTTGGATCAAAGCCTTTGATCCTCCTTCGTTACAGGAAGCGATGAAGAAAGCACGGAGTATGGAGTTGGCAGCACCTTTTAGTAGATTCAACTCCAGAGGTTCTTCATCTTTCAGGGACAATAAGGGTTTTAACAGAAACAGGGACAAATCTGATTTTAACAAAGAAAAATCAGATTTTAAAAACGATTCAAAAGGTAAATCAGCAGCTCCACCTTTGGATCGAGAGGCCCTTAATGATCTACGCAGGAAGAAGCTTTGCTTCTACTGCAAAGGTCCCTATGACGCCAATCACGATTGTCCTCTAAGACCTAAGGGCAAGGCAAATCGAGTGATGTGGGCGTATATGAGGATTTGGAATCAGAAAATTCCGAACAGCAGGAGAGTTCTGAGGATTCAGAGGCAGAGGCTTCAGAGCCTAGAGCAGAGACAGGGCCAGAGCTTCAGATACAGGAGGCCCGCTTATCTAGCATTCAGCAGGAGGGCTCATTCAGGATTCGTGGTGTGTTAGCAGGACAAAGGGTCATTACCCTTCTTGATACTGGAGCTACACACAACTTCATAGATGCTAGATTCGTTGAGAAACGCGGACTCATCACTGAGGAGTTCGAGGGCATTAGGGTTACGGTGGCCGACGGATACACTTTGAGGTGTGAACGCATGATAAAGGATCTCCCTTTACGCTTGAACAATTATGAGTTCAAGGCTGATTACTATGTTGTTAATATGGGAGATATTGATTTGGTCTTGGGAATGAAGTGGCTTCATTCATTGGAGGAAGTCACTCTTCGTCTCAAGGACATGGAGATCCGTTTTGATGTTGACGGGAAGACACACATACTAAAAGCAATTCGGGACAGCAACATCAAAACAATTTCTTTTCGCCGGATGGAGAGGCTCATGCGTCACGACATGGTTGAGTGGGCTCGAGTGCACTTTAGCACCTATACAAGAGGGACAGCAGAAGACTGAATATCATCCAGACATACAACAGTTGAGAGTTAAGCATGATAAGGTATTCAGTGATATTCCACCAGGGAGACCTCCAGACAGGGGCATAGAGCACATTATAGAGCTCGAGGAGGGCGCTAAGCCCGTTATGATAACTCCTTACAGGCATCCTAAGAGGTTGAAGGATGAGATAGAAAAGACAATAAAGGAGTTACTTGCTATGGGTCACATTCGGCCTAGCAAGTCACCATTCGCTTCTTCGGTTGTCTTGGTAAAGAAGAAGGATGGAACATTACGCATGTGCATTGACTACAGGGTCCTGAATAAGAGGACGATCAAAACAGGTATCCGATACCGCGGATTGACGAGCTTATTGATGAGCTCCATGGTGCCTGTTTACTTTACCAAAATTGATTTACGGTCAGGGTATCATCAGATCGAGTCCCGAGCGGACATAGAGAAGACCCTTCCGATGTCATTGTGGGCACTTCGAGTTCGTAGGATGCCATTTGGGCTCACTAATGCGCCAGCTACTTTTCAGTCTACGATGAACAGGGTTTTTCATTCATTACTGAGGAGGTTTGTGTTGGTCTTTTTCGATGACATCCTTATATACAGCAGGACATGGCAGGAGCACTTAGCTCACCTGGAGACCGTGTTGAGTATTCTTGAGAGGGAGTCCTTGTACGCCAAGGAATCCAAGTGTGACTTGGGGATGACCGAATTGCTATATCTAGGTCACATTATCAGTGCAGATGGAGTGCGTATGGATCCTGAAAAGATCCGCGCCATTATTGATTGGCCTACACCGGCAAACCTGACACGGTTGAGAGGGTTTCTAGGTTTGTGTGGATTCTATCGTAGATTCGTGAATGGTTATTCACGACATGCAGCCCCTATGATAGATTTACTGAAGAAGGGTGCATTTATTTGGACTCTTGAGGCACAGGAGTGTTTTATGAAATTTAAGGAGTTGATGACTACATGCCCTGTTTTGGCACTACCTGATTTTACGAAGCCTTTCGAGCTTCAGTGCGATGCATCAGGTGAGGGCATTGGTGCGGTGCTTATGTAGGACAAGCACCCAATTGTGTATGAGAGCCGTAAGCTCAGAGGGCCAGAGAGACTTTATAGCATATATGATAAGGAGATGCTTGCTATCATGCATGCTTTAGCAAAATTCAGGTAGTATCTTGTTGGCAGCAAAGTTTGCATAAAAACTGACCATAACAGTTTGAGACACTTCTTAGGGCAGCGAGATCTTAATGATCGTCAGCAGAAGTGGGTCAGTAAATTGCAGGCCTATGACTTTGATATTTCGTATATCAAAGGTACATAGAACGTAGTGGCTGATGCTCTTTCAAGTAGGCCATATTTGAGCTCTATGGTTCACATTTCTGAGGATTGGAGGCATATGATTGTGGCAGAATATGCCAAGGACACTTGGGCCTCCAACATTGTTGAGGGATCAACGATTGATACCAGGTATACACTTGTGAATGATTTGATCATTTACAAGAACAGGATTTACTTGATCCTAGGGTCAGAGGTGAAGAACATAATCATGCGGGCCTTTCATGACGTGCCTACAGTAGGACATCCCGGGTACTTCAAGACCTACAGACAGATTCGGGAGAGATTCACATGGAAATGACTCAAGGCAGATGTTCTTCAATACGCGGGCGCGGGAGTGCCTGTTTGTCGGTAACAAGCAGAGAACACGCATCTGCGGTGCTTATTGCGTTCACCGACTCTCGACAGAAGTGGGAATGGCCAATGGACTTCATTACGGCTTGCCTAAGCCCATGGGCGCAGATTGCATATATGTAGTTGTGGATCGGTTTTAAGTATGCTCACTTCTTCCTCGACCACCACAACCTGGCTAATGCCTGGCTACCGTAGCGCAGGTATTCTTCGCGAGGTTCGTACTCATGATTGCCTCACATTGTGACGCATAGAGATAGTCGCGGTTCTTTTTGAGTCACTTCCTCGGCAGAGGTATTCACTCGGGTGGGGACCCGAAATACACCGAAAGCACCGCCACCAACCGTAGACCGATGGGCGACGGAGATAGTGAATAAGTGGGTGGAAGGTTACCCCAAATTATACAGGCGTAAGGCGTGGGTCGATGGATACATTTGTGTGAGTATTGTTACAACAGACATTCCATATGACCATCTCGATGTCACCTTTCATGGCGTTGTACGATTATGAGGCGCCGAGTTTTCTGGATTTTCTACTGAGTGACAGTAGAGTGCCGAGTGCTGGAGACTTGTTGCAGGAGAGTCAGGATACTATGAGGGCTCTCAAGGAAAATATCGCCAAGGCACAAAATCAGCAGAAGCAGTATGCGGATCAGAAGAGAATAGAGAGGCATTTTGAGGTGGGTGACATGGTTTACCTCATGCCGCAGCCCTACCGTCAGTCCACTCTTAGGAAGAGTGGGTCGGGAGTAGCTTGGGCCACGCTATTACCGGGTCCTTCGTGATCCCCGAGGAGAGTTGGCGCAGGTGGCTTATGAGCTTGAGTCAGTAGAGAGCGTGGCACACAATGTTTTCATGTATCACCAAGAAGGCTTGGGACATCGCGGTGGTACCACCGCAGCTTCTACCCCTTCCTTATTTACGAGGGAAAATTGGATTCTAGTACTGAAGCCCATCCCTCGAGTACGAGAGAGACAGCTATGAGGATCTATCGTGGAATATCTAGTGAAATGGAGAGATTTGACCGATGAGGATGCTAAGCATGGGAGAGCTGGTGATATTCTCAAGCAAAGACCGGAAGTTGAGATTGCTTCGAGGACCGCAATTTCGTGAGGGCGACTGGCCATGTCTCCTTCTAGTTGATTACCCTCCGGAGCAATGATTAGCCTATTGGCGCGACCCCTCGTGAGGGGTGATAGGCTGGATAGAGGGGAACAGCGTTGGAGCTTGGCTCGCCTGGCGCATTTGATTAGTTGGCTGCTCGCCCACACTTGTACCGAAGCTGCTATTTTAAAGCAAAGATCCGCACCTCCGCCAGGGGACCCCGCTATTTCTTTAAAGATGGGATTGATAATGCCTGCATCACTGCTGTTCGGCCTCTCTAATTGCCCTAACATCGGATGAATAATGAGAAAGATATTAATATTTAATTGAATTAATTAAATATTAATTAATTGGAGTTTATAATATAAAGTTATAATATTTTATTATAACTTAAGTGATTTCAGTGAAGGGGTCGCCCATCATCAGAAAGGGGCCATTTGACGATTAAATTTATAATTAAATATTTGAGCTGAGACTATTGAAAAGAATTAAAAAGAAGTCGAATTATTTAAAATTCCCTATCTTTAAGGAATTCACACTTTTGAGGAAAATATAAGCTTTGCATTGAAAATTGAGCCATTATGTCATATTGAGTTATTGAAAATTGATCAAGTTTGGTCTGAGCACAAAAACTTAGGGTTTCGGTCTCGAATGCATTGGGGAACGAGCCATCTCCAGTGAGAGCGATTCAGAGGGTGTGAGATATCACCTGATTTATTGCCAGGCAGAGGAATTTCTTCATCCAGAAGAAATTACAGAGCTTCACAGAGGTTTATTTCATCAGGGGTTCAGAGAGAGATTCATTCAGAAGAGCTTCCTACAGTTAGGCGCCTATTTTTCTTCAGATCCGGAGACACCAGAGGGAGCCGTACCTTTATTTAATTGTTTGCTGCTGTCAGCTGTACTTTGTACAGCAGGGCCGTACCATCACTAAAGCCGGACTTCCTTAACAGAGAAAATTGCCTATTCTTTTGATCATTCATCTTCACAGTTGAAGGCGCCCATGCATCTGGAATCTTTTGGCAGCTTCTGACGGAGGGAGAACACACATTCATATAGCCGTACTGATCTCATTCTTCTCTAGGGTGGCTGAAATCAGGTTCTTTTGAATATTGCAAATCTATTGTTTCCTTTATGTGCATGTCAAAGATCCAACATTGTAATGTTTTGGAAAGCACAATAAACATACTGGTTACTCATTTTATTAGCTATTAGCTTCAGTTAGCAACTATTTGATTTTATTTGAATTTATTATTTCAATCCTTGCAAAATCGCATTCTTGCATTTATGCACAAAAACCCAAAAACAGTCAAAAAACCAAAAATACACAAAAACATTCAGAAAAACAGTCAGATTCGGAAACAGGGGGAAACTAGGGTTTCTACAGGTAATTCCAATGTTGTTTCTTTTATTGCTTCTTCATATAATTCACTCTAGGGGTGGTTTTGCCCCCAAGAAATCTATAATAATGGACTGAGATCAAGTTATTATTATATTCATCCCTAAATTATCGATGGCTAGTGCTCATTAAACACCTTCTGAGATTGTAGTGTCATGAAACCTATTATACTCACCTGTGGTGTGTACATAGCATAGAAGAAGTTGGCTGAGATTGTAAGCATTTCATTTATGGAAATGAAAGTAGGCCTCAATGAATATGTTTTTGGCAGAAAGTTTTTGTGTGGTAAGTCTCAATGAAGTATTTAAAATCTTTGTAAACAATGTCACTCAAAAAAGAGATAAGTTTTATTTATTCATGGTAGTATATAGGAGACTCAAAAGTGGTCGCTCATTCAAGGAAAATGTCTACTGTATGTGATAAATTGAAGGAAAAGTTGAGAAGCATTTTACTGATTGGTAATACATTAAATATATTATAAGCATAATTCAGAAATTTGTTGATAAATTACTTGTATGACCTGAAAATAAAACCAAACTATTTCCTGTCTTTATGTTTTCCTGATTTTAGTTTAGGCTTTAGCAAGTAGGTCTCTTATTAAATTTTTGTGTGAAATGTCTAGTTTCTGAGAGTTCACCTACATCTTTGGTGTTCAGAATATGCATATACAATGAAAGTTACAGAAAAATGCGACATCTACAGTTTTGGAGTTGTTTTATTGGAGCTGCTTACTGGTCGGCCCCCAGTACAACCGCTTGATCAAGGAGGAGACCTTGTCACCTGGGTGAAAAGCTCAATTCAGAAAACACCACTGACATCTGGAGTGCTTGATGATCGATTAGATCTGAGCAAAAGAAGGTTGGTTGAGGACATGGTTCTGGTTTTTAAAATTGCTTTGTTCTGTACCAGCATGTCACCTTCTGATAGGCCAACAATGCGAGAAGTGGTGTCAATGTTGATTGAGGCCAAGGAAAAATCAATAACTGTGCCTTCTTCACCAACATCAGAAACACCGCTAGAAGAAGATAGCGAATAAAGGTATTTATCATTACCCTTTTAATAATCCTTATATATTTTGGTAAAGGAAAATCTCGGTGTTAGAGAATGTAGAATTGGCTTGTTGGTTTACATAGTACTCTGCTTCTTGTTTTTCATTTACAATGGTTTCAAACTTTATTGTTGCTTGACTTTAAAGTTAGGCATCAAATTCCACTTAACTGCTGTTTTCTTGTGCATTTAGTTTCATAGTCCTGTACGCAAGGAATAAATTAGAAGGGCAGGGTATCCTTCAGTGTGGAAAGTAATATAATATGCAAATTGTTAATTGCACTACAAGAATGTTCACCATTTCAAGAAGATGATGTTTTAAAAATAATGATTTATACTTCTTTTCCCATTTTTGGTGCATATTTCTTACAAACAAAAACTATTCACTTTCACATGACATGATAATAAGGCAGTCTATGATATCCTTCAAGGGCTTCAAGTATTATCTACTTTGGTAATGCCATATTCATGGAATGGTTTTCGATATAAATTGATAGAAGACAGATGACTGATTGGGTGTTATTTTCCTTATAATGGTCCAAACACTTTTGTTTGAGCTATTCTATAAACATCATGTTGTGATTACCATATGTGGTTCATTGCTCTCAGTTTATGAGAGATATCAAAGATCATGTCTTTTTCCTATAACTTTTTATGGAGATTTTCTTACAAATGAAAAATATTCACGTTCACATGACATGATAGTAAGACAGTCTTTGATGGTTCTAGAGGGCTTCAAGTATAATCTGCTTTGGCAATGCCATATCCATGGAACAATTTTTTATTAAACAGATAGAGGATGCTTGAATAGGGTGTATCTTTTTCTTTATAATGGTCCAAACATATTGTTTGGGCTATCCTATAAAGAGTCCTGTTGTTATTACTATGTGTGATTCTTTTCTCTCGATTTACAGTAGTCGGCTATCAGCAAAATTCTATGATCTCTCAGAAGTACCCATTGTGCCTTTGGGACTGACTAAACTAGGCAATGCAATTACAATTTGATAGGATTGGAGAGAGTTTGATATGGACAAAAGCTTGTCTGAGGTGCCAAGGATGTGCCATTACCAGATAATGACCAATGATGTGAAAATTACTAATATTTGAGCCATTTTTTCCAGAAACATCTACAAATATTGTTAGCACATAAGTCTCTCGATGCTGATTACAATGCATTCCTGTTCTTCACTTTACGAAACTATGCTGCTAGCTTTTTTTAATTATAGTTATTCATTTGATAGCATAATTTAGGATTTTCATATGACATTATCTCTGAGGGTAGAACTGTAAAATAGGGCCAACTTTCTAATTTTACTCCGCTCTCATTTGAGGGTCAATCAAAGTATCCTCAATTACATATCCTGTACTATTCTGGACTTAGCATATCTTAGTTTTATATGATATTGTTTGGATGAATATACTTCCATTATTTTCTACCTTATGGCATTTTGGTAGGCAACATTCCCATCAGTTTGGATGTACATGGATCATTTGCAAAAATCACTTGTTTATTATCAAAGGAAGATTTTATGTCAAAAACTAATAATTTTTTTTTTGCTCAGTATGCCATCCCACTCTTATATGTAACAGCGCAAAAACATTGTCAATATAAGATCAAATTACACACACCCAAGAATTGTACAGCATAAGAGATTCCTAACAAACTTTCAGAAGCCTACGTTTAAGAAATTAAGGAAAGTGAGCCACTCTATGGCCTCAGAATTGTATTTTCAGGTCTTTATAAAATTGAGAAAAGACAGCAACCTCAAAATCAGATTATTAGGTCTTTTGTGAAAATGAGGAAAGATGGGAGTTTGAGAAAGAATCATTAATTGGAAGTCATACCATCAGAAATTACATCTTGTGAGCTTTTCAAAAACATATGTTAGGAAGATAAGTTTTATACCATGAAAATATAGTAACAATTACAAAAAGATACTAAAAATTCCAGGAACAAGACTGGCATAAGATATTAGAACCATCAAACTGAGATGAGAAAAGACTTAAAAAAAATATTTACAGTGTAGAGACTCCACTTGTCATTTGAAATTATCATTAGTCTTTGGACGTATTCTCTGCTCACTGTTTTTTGACAGAAAAATATCAACCGTGTAGTGTGTTGATGGTACCACTATATATGCTTTATATACTTGGATCCCTAGTTTTCTCTTCAAGTGGAGTGACCTCCTTAATTGAAAGACCTGCTCAGGATTCTCATAATATTCTTATGAGTGATACCACAAAATGTCACACTCCATTGCAAATTCTCTTCAAATTTGTCACAACTATTTATGCCATCTAAATCTGGAGAGATCTGCACCTTGTAGCTTTAATACATTGTTGTGACATGCTCTTTTTAATATTTATGGCTAAAATCAGATATTCTATGCTCTAAAATGGAAAAAATCTCACAGGAAAAATGATTTGTGATTTACTTGTAATATAAATACTTCATATAGAGAACTGTAAGGAATTGATTTTGAACCTGAATTGCAGTAAAATAAATCTTGATGCATTCAGGCTTGAATGCGTAAAATGTTTAGTTGTGTTGAAGTAGGAAGATTGTCATGTCCCCTTCTAGTTGACATCTCTTCAAGCACAGGATTAGCCTATTATGCGACCCTCGTAGGCTGATAGGTTGGATAGAGGGTCATGTTGGAGCTTGGCTTAGCTTCAGTTGGCAGTATTTGATCAGTTGGCTTTCGTTCGGACTCATTCGGACACTTCTAGGCCGAGTTGCTATTTTTAGCAGTTATTCAGCACTCAGCGTGGGACCCCTGCTATTTTTAGCAGTATGGATTGTTAACGTTCAGAATCACTCCAGTGTTCATCAGCTTCAGATGGCTCGTGCATCGGATGAATAATGAGAAAGATATTAATATTTAATTGAATTAATTAAATATTAATTAATTGGAGTTTATAATATAAAGTTATAATATTTTATTATAACTTAAGTGATTTCAGTGAAGGGGTCGCCCATCATCAGAAAGGGGCCATTTGACGATTAAATTTATGATTAAATATTTGAGCTGAGACTATTGAAAAGAATTAAAAAGAAGAAGTCGAATTATTTAAAATTCCCTATTTTTAAGGAATTCGCACTTTTGAGGAAAATATAAGCTTTGCATTGGAAATCGAGCCATTATGTCATATTGAGTTATTGAAAATTGATCAAGTTTGGTCTGAGCACATAAACTTAGGGTTTCAGTCTCGAATGCATTGGGGAACGAGCCATCTCCAGTGAGAGTGATTCAGAGGGTGTGAAATATCATCCGATCTATTGCCAGCAAAGAGGTTTCTTCATTTAGAAGAGATCATAGAGCTTCACAGATCATTCCTTATCAGAGTTTTGTTCAGGGTTTCATCTAGAAGACATTTATTTATCAAGGCGCCTATTTCATTGATATCAAGGAAGTCATCAGAGAGCCGTACATTTTATTTATTGCTGTTACCAGGCCGTACTACTGCTGTACCTGGCCGTACCATCACAAAAAGGCGTGTTCTTGAGTTTAGCCAAAACGCCTACCTTTCTGGGTTGCAGTCTTCATCAGATTGGGCGCTAGGGTACCTGGGAGCATTGGAGATTGTCAGACAGGAGGAAGAGAGCAAGATTGTTGCTGCCATACCAGATCTGATCCTTTTACAAGCTTGCTGCAGTTACCAGGTTCTTTCATTAAAATATTGTTATTTCCTTGTTGCATGCTACCAGATATTTATTGTAATACTTTCAGAGGATCAATAAATGAAACGCCATTCTTAGATTCTGTATTTTCTATCCTTAAAGGCAGTATAGCAATTTTATTGAATTTATTATCAATTTCTTGGAAAGTCGCACTCTTCATAATTTATACAAAAAACTCAAAAACAGTCAAAAAACCAAAAACCTTCAAAAATATCAGAAAAACAGTTAGATCCGGAAGATAGGGGAAACTAGGGTTTCTACAAAGATGTATGCTATTATGATGTAAAAGTGGAGTATTCTGGCTAAGATGTTCTAATTTATAATTCTATAAGCATGCAAATTTTGGAGAAGTAGAACAATCTATAGTGTTGTTGATGGCCTTCAAGTTTTCAGTGTTTATTGCTCTATTTGATAAATTAAATACATGAATTAATAATAGAGATGACAATGCATACTAGATATGTGCATAAAATATATCTTTTTTCACACATGAAATTATTACAGAAAAAGACTAGAGATGGTCAGCCAAGGATCAAAGTCGATCTGATTAGATCATACTACTTTTCTTGATGATACACAATGTATTTAAGGGACTCGGCAGTCGCCAAGAACACAACCGTCAACCAACGGGTGCTTATAACTACCCAAAGCCAACAACCAATTAATACATAGTCAGATAACCAATATTACCGAAGCATAATAATAGACATTGTACACCGACTACATCATCCCCCCCAAAAGAAAAAGTTGTCTTCTAGACGACAAGTAAGCATCAAGTAACATTAAGGAAGACTTGCCAAACTGATGATGATATTGTGGACAAGGACTAGTAACCAAACTTGGAAGTGTACTCTGCAAACTTTGAGTTGGAGTGTACTTGGCAATTGAAATGAGTGCAATGGGGGTTTGGGGGCAGCACCCCCAACATGGTCAAGGGGCAGCCCAATTGAAGACCTTCAAACCCACACAAAACTTCATGGTGCACCTCATTTTCATAATTTTTTAAGAGGCCAAAAATGATGTTGATAAAGTCAAAAAATAAACATTTTGAACTGTTTAACCAATGTATGATGTCAACTAGAGGGCATTTCTATATGATGTCAACTAGAGGGCGTTTCTATATGATGGTTGATGGCCATACTATGCCAACCACTAAAACCTTGCGATTTTGAATTGCTAGCCATACTAGAAAGAAATGATATAGCCGTACGATGGAGGAGTTGCAACTAAGAGACCGTACGGTGCAAAAAATGGAGTGATTAGGCCATATCTAGTAGATTGACCATGTTGTGCGATGAGAATGCCGTATGGTGTACTTTGATGTAGTCTGTCGAGTGAATGAATGTATTTGTTGTATGATGTGAAAATGCCTTGACCATACAATGGGAGAAAGCCTTGACCGTACGATGGGAGAATGCCTTGATTGTACGATGGAAGAATGTTTTGCTTCAATTTTTCGTATGTTGCGAAATAGTGGCCATACACTATTTAACCGCTTATATTGAACTTGTCGTACGATCCCCTCCAACCGTTGTATGGTCTCCTTTGACTATTTTGGCTGTACGATGCCTTTTTATTGCACTTATGGTACTTGTTGAGCATATTATTAAAGTATTATTATAATATTTAATGATCATCTTAGCTTTTAGTTAGTCAGTAGTTTACTTAGTTTTGCTTTAGTTAACTTTTAGTAACTTTCCGTTATTTGCTTTAGTTTGCTTTAGTTAACAATTGTTTCTTTTTAGAAACATCTTCTTGTAATTCTTTATATAAGGAGTTCCTCTCCTTTGTAAATAACAAATATTGAATATCAATTAACATTTCATGGTATCAGAGCATAAGCTCATTTTTGGTGAATTTTTTGAGCAATAGAAATTCGTGGTTGATAACTTGAAGATTTTTTGAAAAATTTCATAAGTTTTTTTGCTGATTTTTTTTTTTATTAAATAAAAATAAAAATTGAGGGTTTGTAAAGGGAAAGTTTTGAAAGTTTTTTGAAACAATTTTTTGGGCGATTTTTGAAGCAGATTTTTTGGGTAGATTTTTGAAGCCGGTTTTTTTGAGTAGATTTTTGAAGCAGATTTTTCTAGGCAGATTTTTTAGTTTTTTAAAACGGATTTTTGAAGAGTTTTTTTGAAAAAAATTAATAAATTTTTTTATTGGATCATCAAAGTTTTGAAGGTTTTTTGAAAACTTTGTTTTTCGTGAAGTTTTTGAAGATGTTTCAAAAAATCTTGTTTTTCTAAAGTTTTTGAAGATTTTTTTTAGAAAAAATCTTGCTTTTTAGAGTTTTTGAAGGCTTTTGTTTTTCCTTCCTTGAAAAATATTGCTTTCTCAAAAGTTTTTGAAGAATTTTTCTTGCTTTTTTAGAGTTTTTGAAGGTTTTTTTTTGAAAAATCTTGCTGTTTTTGAGCCTCTTTTAAGATTTTTTTTTCAAAATTTGTGGGAGTTGTGCCAACTGATTGTCTAGGGTTTAGTGCCAAGCTGATCATAGACTTTGCCTCATTTTTCATGCTTTTGGAAAACGGGAGGGATGGCATCTATGCAATTTGACTAGGTGTCTACCTATTATGCATTGATGGCCAAATGATCAACAGATCGTGTTAAATCATCTGCATGGTACATCGATATTGGAGCCTCTCAGCATTTTACAAACATAAGAGATTGGTTCACCGAGTATATGGCTTGCTCCGATTTCGTCATTTTTGGTGGTGCTGAAAAGTATATAGTTGTGGCAAGGGCAACGTCCAAATCACATCTGGTGGGAGAAATTTAATATTTCTCAATGTTTACTATGTGGTGGGCATGGAGCTTAATCCGCTTTCAGTGAGTCAGATTATGTGACACACTCCGAAGCTTGACATCATTTTCAGTTCACACAAGTGCCAAATTGTTGATAAAGAGTCCAAGAAAACTGTGGCAATTGGGTTTGAGGATCATGGTTTGTATTGGTTGCTTGATACTGGAGATCCTCTGGGGCATGTGCTGGTTGCGAGGAGTTCATTTGCAGGGAAGCAACATCGTACTCCATTTTCAGAAGGAAAGTCTTGGAGAGCATCCAAGGTTCTATAGCTGGTTCATGCAGATGTTTGTGGACCCATGAATATTGCATTAGTCACTGGTGCCACACATTTCCTCTTGTTTGTTGATGATTTTAGTAGGAAAATGTGGGTGTATTTTTTTAAGGAAAAGTGACAAGTGTTTAATGAATTTCAGAAGTTTAAGGCATTAGTTAAAAAAGAGTCCAGATGTCAATTCATAACTCTTAGGTCAGATAATGGGAGTGAGTTCTATTCTAATCAGTTCATCGACTTTTGTGCTAAACACGGTATGAAGCGCCAACTTACCACACCCTATACCCCTTAGTAGAATGGTGTTGTCGAGCGGAGAAATCGTACCATCATAGAAATGGCCTGTTGTATGTTGGAGAACATGAATGTTCCCAAGAAGTTTTGGGCTGAGGCAGTGTATACTGTAGTATACCTTCTTAATTGGTCTCCCACACAGGGCGTCAAGAAGATGACCCTAGAGGAAGCATGGTCTGGGAGGAAACCAAGAATCACTCATGTCAGAGTGTTTGGTTTGACTGCGTATGTTTGGATTCCAAATGTCAAGAGGACCAAGCTGGAATCCAAGAGCAAAAAGTTAATGCTAATAGGATACAGTGACAATCATAAGGCCTATTGGTTGATTGATGTGGCCATTGATTGTTTGACATTCAGTAGGGATGTTGTGTTTGATGAAGAAGGTGGGCCCACTTTGTTCTCTTCTCCCATCAAGAGTTTTGGCAATTAGCCTTTGAAGACCAAGGATTTGGGAGCTAAGCTTTCAATAGCTCCACTTGTAGAGAGGGATTATGATGATTTTGACATTGTGGAATTTGCTAGGCAAGATCCTCTAATAGCAGGGAGGGACTCTAATGATTCTGACATTGTGGAATCTCCTTGGAAAGATTTTGTACCAACAGATTTTCCTCAAAATAACTTGGATCAACATCTAGATGGTATTATTCCAGGCAGCCCAAGTCATGATGATGCTCATCCTAATTTGGAAGAAGATGCATCTCCTCTTCGCCTTAAGTGGTGGGCGAAGCTCATTGGTAATGTTCATGATGATGAGCTTGTTGAGGGAAGATTGTCTAGAGGCAAGAGCAAAAAGAACACAATAAACTTTGCTCTTATGGCCAACATTCAAAGTGTTTATGAGCCCCAGTAGTATTCAGAGGCCAAGGGTAAACCTGAATGGGAAAAGGCTATGGATTTTGAGCATCATAGTCTTTTGGAGAACAATAAGTGAGTTTTGTCAGATCTTCCACCAAGGAAGAAACCCATTGGCCGCAAATGGGTATACAAGGTGAAATACAAGGCTAATGGAACATTGGATAAATACAAGGCTTGATTGGTGGCTAAGGGTTTCTTGTAGAGAGAAGGTATTAACTATGAGGAAACCTTTGCTCCTACAACAAAGATGAGCACTATCTGACTTGTCCTAGCCATGGCAGCACAGTTTGGCTGGAAGGTCCACCAGATGGACATGAAGAGTGCCTTCCTCAATGGAGATTTGGAGGAAGAGGTATACATGATGTAGCTTCCTGGTTTTAAGGTTGCAAGAAAAGAGCATAAGGTATGCAGATTGCTGAAGGCTCTTTATGGCCTAAAGCAGGCACCTAGGGGATGGTAACTGAAGTTTGACAAGTATTTGGTTGCACAAGGGTTTCAGAGGAGTCCCTCAGATGCAAATTTGTACATCAAGAACACTGGAGATGATATCATCCTTCTTGTCATCTATGTGGATGATATCATCATTACTGGTAGTAGGTTACATTTGATTGAACAAATCAAGTCGAATTTGTGTCAGGCATTTGAGATGACGGACTTGGGTCTCCTACACTATTGTCCGGGTAGAGAAGTTTGGAAGACAGGTGGCAGTATCCGAAATGAGTGTTGAGATATGTGAAAGGGACACTTGACTTTGGCATTCTATACAACAGATGCAAAGATTCTAGTCTGGTTGGTTTTACAGATTTAGATTGAGGAAGTTTAGTTGATGACAGGAAGTCCACTTCTGGGTATGTTTTCAGTCTTGGCACAGTTGTTGTCACATGGACAAGCAATCGCTCTTTCCTTGACAAAAAGCGTGGGGAATAGTTAAGGTTGCATGTGAGGTAGTATGGCTTCGAAGGATGCTTGCTGACATGCAAATGTCTCAAGCAGGACCTACACCCTTGTTCTGTGACAATCAAGGGGTGCTAAAACTTGCCAAGAATCCAATCTTCCACGAGCGAACCAAGCATGTTGAGCTTCATTGTCATTTCATTCACCAACTTGTTGAAGATGGATCTATGATGTTGCAGTATGTTCCAACTAAGGATTAGACTGTAGACATTCTCACCAAGTCTCTCAATCTGGATAAATTTGTAAAATTTCGAGTTAAGCTTAGTGTAGTTAGTAGGATGATCATTAAAGGAGGATATTAAAGTATTATTGTAATATTTAATGGTCATCTTAGCTTTTAGTTAGTCAATAGTTTGCTTTTAGTTAACTTAGTTTGCTTCAGTGAGCTTTTAGTAACTTTCCATTATTTGCTTTAGTTTGCTTTAGTTAATGATTGTTTCTTTTTACATTGTCTTGTAATTCTTTATATAAGGAGCTTTCCTCTCCTTTGTAAATAATGAATATTGAATATCAATTATCATTTCACATACGACCAACCTTGGTCTTTCCATGGGTCATACAATTTCTTCCTGGTTTGATCGTAGGGTAAGGATGAATTTGCTTGGTCGCTCATTATGCCATATATTGTAGACATTGGCACCTTGACGCCATACGTTTTGTTCTCCCACATTGTACTGTGCAAGTTTGTACTTTGAAATAATTTCTTCACCACTATACAGTGTACAATGCTTGTCTAGGTCATATGTTGTACTTTGTTTTTCCCTTTACAAGATGTACGATGTGTCCTCTTTGTCGTATGATGTCACTTTTGCAATGTACGTTGTAACTGTAAATTTCTTCAAGAGGCTGTATGAATTTATCATTATATGCTCGTACTTTATATTTTTAAGTGGCAATATTTTAATATTGTCCAATTTCAAAACTTAATTTTTTTTCCTCTTTAGTGTTTTAATATTTGCCAACTTGAATATTTTAATACTTCCCACTTTTAATTTTTTAATATTATATTTTTGCATTTTTGGTTTGACTTGATCAATATCTGTACGCTCCACGTTAAATATTTTGCTTTTCGTATTTAGAGACGTATTGTCAGTTATTTTGCATTCTTCTACAAAGTTGGATACCTCCATTTCAACTTCAACTTTTGCCAACCATGGATTGCATCTCGTGCACATAAACTATCCAACTTTCCAAAATCATTTCTCATCAATTGCTCTTCACTGAGAGTTGTAGTTTTGAGAAAATTACAAGTCGACGAAATACCTCATAGTCCTCCATTTGCCATTGAAATAGGCCACAAAGAGAATTTGTTTCATCCTTTGAACATGATTGTAACTCCAAAATTCCTTCGTTGTTTGGTTCCATTGAACCTTGACTCCTTCTATTCTTCTTCAAAGTTTGAATATGATGAATCCGAGGAGGCTACTTCCTCGTTGACTGCTTGTTTTTTCAAATCAATTATATATTTTTGACCCTCATTCTTAATGGAGATTGTATTCTTTTTCCAGTTGTGATCGGCTTTGGTTGCCACTAGCCAACACCAATATAACAATGCGTCGTAGCTTTCTTCTTTAATGAAATGAGAATAAATTCAACAAAAATGCTTGGGTTCCGATAATTACCTTTTGTACAATTAAAACTCCAAGTACCTTAATACCTTGTTGATTTGCACCCACTAGTTGAAATGTTGGTGGCCAAATGGTCAACTTGCCGAGACTTCTCCAAGTGTCTTTTGGAAGTACATTCACACTAGACTTAACATCAACAATTGTATTGGTGAGATTCCTTCCAAGGATTTCCATATTCACCACTGTAGGTTTCTTTGTCATGATATTTGTCATTAACATTGGATCAATCACTTGGTCACTCGAGAGCAAAGGTTCAGTTATTGGTTCTTCATTCTCACTAGATTCTAATTGGCTCGTAGCAAGCACCATCTCATTCTCAATTGATACAATAATATTTCAAAGTTTAGGAATACTCTGTAATAAATCCACTTCTTTAACTGGTATAGTAGCTTGAAGTACTTGTGCAATATTTTTCTCGAATTGTAATTGATTTGTTACTATACTTGCACTTGCATTTGAGTGGCGTTGTTCGTTGTCCATAGCATTCTCCACTTCGACCCTTGCTTCATGAAGCCTTTCTTTTTTTGTACACGGTTTTGTACTCAACCTTCTTTGCTTGGGCATGAGTAATGGCCAATACTTCTGTTATCACAGAATCTAGCATGCTCGTTCCACGGATAACCCCCTACGAAACTTGTCCGTTTCCTAGGTTTGTGAAGTTCAAGCATGCAAAACGAGGTGATTTTCAAGCCACCTCGGAATGCGTTCCAAAGCCTCAAACAGTCAGTTTGAGCATCCCCCTATGTTCGCCTCGTGAAGACCTTCGAAACGAGCTCCTTCGCGAAGTCTCACTGTTCATACTTAGTTAAATTGTGAAATATGCAGTTGCACTGAAAAAGTGCACTCTTGCTCACAAGCCAAAAATTGGCTGTGTTGAAAGTGCAGGGGCGCCAAAATCAGCACCCTTGCATGAAAGTGATTTGCCAAAATGTGCAGAAGCGCTAAAAAAGTGTGCTCTTACACATGGTTGCCAGACTTAGCCAATTTTTGGCTCAGGCGCACTTCATGTCTTTTACATTTTTCGCTTATCGTGCCACTTTTTGTGCCTCGATTAATTGGGTGACTTGAGTTAGGTTTTTGTGTTTCTCATTCACTTAAAAGTGATTTTATTGTTTCATTTTCATTGTTTGTTGTCTTCAAACTTCATTTCTTCTTGTTGGGTGAAATCTTCTCAAGCTGCAAAACACGTTTTTGGAGAAATCTAAAGTTCCTCTTCAACCAAGTTTTCTTCTCTCTTTTTGGTAAGTCATTTCACTTAACTCCCTCTTTTCCATTCGTTTTTAACTTTGTTTTAAGTACATTTTAGTGGTTTGTAAATGCATTTTTCCTGATTTCTTCACACATTTTTCTTCTAACCACGCGTTTTCTTTATTTCACCATATCTTTGGAGTCTTGTTAATTCGTGAGCTTGTTTTCCTCTTACCCTAATCGCATTTTGGAACATCATCACACAATTAAACTTCCATCGTTTATTTTGGCGTGGCTTTCTTCTTTGAACGCGTTTTTCTCCTTTCACTCATACTCCCACGTTTTTTATATCTTCTCACATCGTCCTTCTTGATGATTCTATGCGAGCAATGAAAGAAACTCACGTTTTGTGAGTAAAATTGCATGGTTTTTGTTCACTTGTGAAGTGGCGGTGAAAGGAAAGTCAAATGCAATCCAATACAAGTCGCCAAATGTTGACTTCAAGCGTTCCATGCTTCAAAAACCCCAAGTGCTGTTTTCAAACGTCTTTACACATCGCCTTTAAGTGTTCAAAGTATAATGGTGTTGAACTTTTTCATTCTTTATACTTAAAATTCCTTTTAGGTTGAAGTGTCAGGGCGCTGATTTTCAGCGCCTTGACATAATGCAATTTTTCCTAAGTGCAGGAGCGCTGTTTTTTAGCGCCCCTGCACCAAAGTCAGTTTCTTCAAAATGCAAGGGCGCTGATTTTCAGCGCCCTTACACTTTTCACAATGTTTCCCTGAAACACTTCAAACTTGCCAATTTCGTCCCGAACCTCGCTCCTTCCACTTTGTGCATTGTTTTGCGTGCCTTGTCATCCACTCCACGCTTACTCATCGTCGTTGCTCACCTCACGCATTCCCATGCTATTTAACGACTAACGTTTGTTCTGACTCCACATCTTGCATTCTCTTTTCAAGATCCTCAAAGTTGATTGATCAAAGATTTAGTTGCTCTCAGATGACTGCCAGAAAACCTCTGTCTTCTTCAAAAGAAAAAGGAAAAATGAAATATAAATATCAAGGTGTCTATCTGCCAACTGTAGTGGTCTCCAAGGTGGAAGAAATAAAAAACAGTGGTTGGCCATCAAGACTTGGTTGATTTTGCAGAGCAAACTGAGAAGAAGCCTCTTCCTGATCCGATGAGAGCAATTGTACATAGTAACTTGCATTTGGTAGCTATGTTCCCTACTGCTGCACACAATACGGAATTTGTCCTTCAAGTGGCATCCCACTACATCAGGGAAAGCAGAAGTGTGATTGATTCTTCTGGGCACGAGATTTTAAGACTTGACCCTGACTTCTTTGATATTGTGTTTAAAGTTCCTCAAATGGAGAAATACATTGACATCTCTATACAAAAAGCACAAGAAGTCTTTGACGCTGATCCCAACAAGGCTAACAACCTAATAAATAGCCAATGGTTGAAGAAGCCTAGACAAACTGTTTCTAGATGGCCAAAGGGACTCCTGTGAAGTGATTTCAAAGATGATGTCAAAGATATGATCACATTTTTAAGCAGAGTGAAGGGCTTGCCTGAATCATCCACTTTTCATGATTGGATGTATGAATACATCAGGATTATAAGAAGACAAAAAGTTCACATTGACTGGGGCACACAGATCAGCGATGAAATACATGAGCAACTGATCAATGCACCTTCTACTTTAAAATTCTATATGACTTTTTATCTGGTGTATGTAGTAGCTGTAATGAGGCAATTTCTAGGTCTATCCACAAAAGGGAATCGGATGCTGGTACCTGTGTATAAATTCTTCTATCAACTGGAATTGAAGGAAAGCTTCCATCATTTCAGGCAGGTTATTGATGCTTTCTTCACACCTTTGCTTTTCAATTTTGATCCAGCTTTCTAGAGGAGAAGGGTATCTGATGAGGCCTATAAGGCGGTAAGTAAAGTTGGATGCTTATTTCTGCAATTCCCAACATTTACTTATTTGAGAGTAGGGTGCTACTTTGGCTGCCCTTACATGCTGCCACGATATCCTTCGGACAAGTGGGTTCTCATGGAGATGTGCAGACAGCTGATTTCAGTGCATAAAGAACGAAGAAGTAATCACAAGCGTGGATTCAAGTTCCCACTGACAATTGACAGATATACTATCCCAACTGTACAAAAAGCCAAATCTGTTTATGTTGAGATGCAAATCATGACAATCAAGACCTACAGGTATAGGTTTGATTTTGATTACCGGATGTCAGAAGGCAATTACAAAAGGGTCATCATCACAAGTACCATTTTGAAGACATCTGGGCTGATTGCAGAGATGAAGAAGCCATTCGCAAAATGAATTATTGCAGGTTGACTGTGCAACAAATCAGAGACCTTGATATTGCTGAACTACCAGAGGATTTTACAGATCCTGGCGATATCATGAATGCTGTCTATGATGAACAAGAGGTTTCTAAAAGGCCGTTGCCTGCAATTCAATGGTCTAGGAAAGAAAGTACTAGCATGAGAGAGAGATTGGCGCCAATCCTATCCAATATTGTAGAATGGTTACATAAGCATGGTTTTGAAATGAAAAGTTTCAGAACATATTCAGAAGGAAAAGCATCCGAAGTAGAAGCTCACCGATAGCAAGAACTCCGCATGAAAAATAAATTAGCGGTTGTTCCCACTTCTTCACGAAGAGGTCCCAGGATCAAGTTTACTGTTGGCAAGAAAGATACCCAGTCCGTCCAAGAAGGAGAAACCACAAAATCCGATCCATCTCGCTCTAAAGGTAAAAAGGCTGTTCCAGAGGAGATAGATTCCAATGAAGAAGGTACTTCTAGTGACCAATCTGCTGAAGATGAAGACTCAGCCGAAGCAAACTCCAATGCAGAAGAAGTTTCTGAAAGCGGGCAAGAGTCTGAAGAAGATTCTGAAGAAGAATCTGAAGGTGATTCCGAAGGTGAATTAGAATCGGAGAGACAAGAGGGTGATCAACAGAAACCTAGGAATGATCAAGAAAGAACTATGTCTCCACCTGAGAATGTAATTAAGGAAATTCCCAGAACGTCATCGCTTGTGATTTCCAGTGTTCCTCAGACCCCTCCAAATTCGAGTACTCCACCTCCTATTCCTTTGTCACCCATTCCTACCACATGCATTCCTGTAGTAGAGGTATCCACTATTCCTACAGGATCAACCCCGCTTGATACTCCCTCAGTGACAAGCATTCATACGGTTGATATACTGTCAAGTCCTCCATCATCCATTCCTAGCCTGTCTTCACTGACGTATGATATCACTTCTGAAAATGAATTCAATCGTTTCATGAATGAGTCAATGCGTGATTAGCTAAATGTGCAGTCTACAGGAGCAATGATGACAAACACTTCTCCTATTGTCACGATACCCATGGTAACTTCAGAGGTGATAATGACTTCAGAAGTGATAATGACAACTGAGTTGACAGTGAATCCAGAAGTTAACACCTCCTTCCTTCCCCCTTGGCTGATATCTCAAGTGTCGAAGCGGAAGAAGCAAATGATCTCTCCAGAGGAGCTTGACCTCGAAGAGATAGTCCCTCCAAAGGCTAAAGGGAAGAAAAAGGCAAAAGTCTACTCAAGGCTAAATGTTGACAAGACTGGCCACAAGTATGCGGAGATTGGCATACCACCGCGACAAGGAGATGTCAATATGGAGGACTACATGGTAACAAGAGTCCAGCTTGGCAAGGTTACCAATGAAAGTGCAAAAGCAGATGCGCAAGTGACATTGGATATCTTGGCTGGAAGACTGGATAAAATGGAGCAAGCTCGCAATATGTACAAATAGAGGGCAGAGCATTATGCCACTGTTGTAAAGAGACTTACAGGATCTCCAACTAATGCACAACCGCTAGCAGTGGTAAGTATTGAGGACCCAACTGTTAAGAAAGTTGAGAAGTTCACCTCCAAAGGCAGGGTGTTGTATGATTTCGTTGAGAAGATCATAGAACACGGATCTCAGATCATAATTGCTGCGAATGAGAAAACTACTTTGTTGGCCAAGCTCACCACAGAGCTTGATAAAGAAAAAAGTGTACTTTCCCAGGAGCGCAGAGATATGTCATGGTCACAGATGAAGCAGGTAAAGCTCTGTAAATTGGTGGAAGCCGGGGTAATTCCTGACAAAGAAAAGTTCATTGAGGTAAGAGAATCCTTGAAACATCGAATTCAAGTAATTCAATCTCTTACGGAAGATCTCCACCAAATGCAGGAAGATGTCGAAGGGCATCGTGTTATTCTTGAAAAAGGTATCAAGGAGTTACCAGGACAACTTCTTGAGGAAAATCGTATCTTCCTGCTAGCCATAGAAATATCCCAGATTTTCAAGGAAGCCATCATGAAGTTGATTGACAGCGCAGACTTTTCAAAAGCTTCTCTGAACGTCATTTGTGATACAAGGCTCACATTGGATAACCTGAAAATGCATCTTGACAGGTGCAAGAAGGTTCACTCATCTACCATGAGATCGATCACGAGAATTCACACCATTGTGGATTACATCGTTGGTCCAAATGAGAAGTTCGTGCAGGAGACTAGGAAGAAATACGAAGACTTCCGCGCCCAAGCAAGGAAACATGAAGAAGGTTCCTGATCTCTAGTGTTAGACATTTTTGATGCATCCTTTTATGCATCTTGTAAATATTTCCTAACATCTTATATGTCTTTTTGTAAATTGTAATTGCACCAAGTTCGAGATGTAATTTCATTAAGAAATGTCACACCCCGATTTTATAGCTACTATTGCATAGGGCAATTGATTGTAATGTTTGAATCTTTATGGTGAATAAAACAACGGTGTTCTTATTATCAATAATGGCGTTCTATTTAAATGATGGTTACATTTGAATGTTACTTCAATTGATGTAATTTTAATTAAATGTTGCATAGAATCATGGAATAATGTTATTCTAACTTGTGAGATATTATTACCTTGTTATGAGCATATGACTGCCAATGTCATGTCATGGTGCGCAGGTATGAAGACTGTTCCTCCAGATGGAGGAGAGACATCATTCGGGGAGGAACTTGGTCGGGTAAACAGTAACGGTTACCAAAATTGAGCAAACACACACGTTAGTATAGGCTCTATGAAACCAAGTCAGTTATGTTGGTTTAGATAAGTCATCCTTAGGCTTTAGGAGTTATGTTTACTTCTTTATGCTTTGAAAAATGATGATTACTTATTTGTCTTACTTATTGTGCTTTGACCTTAATGTGGAAAACGTGAATGGATATATGTTAAAAGGTCAAGTGAGTATGTGTATACGTGTATATAACGTACGCGTATCCGTATGAATATACATGTCAAATACATACGTATGCTCGGCAGATGGATATGCCCATATGTACGTATCGACATGATATACATACATTTACGTGTACATTGCGTACAGTGAAATACATATATATACATACCCACGTTACCTATTGCCTGTGAATAATGAAGCTAATAATAATATTATATTATTATTGCCTGGTGACTTTACGTAAATATATATATAAATATCGGGTTGCTGACTGGCTCACGATATATTTATATATTTGTTAAATATATATTTAAGTAATTAAATATTAACGATTATATATAAAATTATTATAGTTATATTTAAATATTTATATGTTAATATATTTTTAAAGACTATAATAATATTATATAATAAAATAAATAAGGGAATTACATTTTAATATTATATATTTATATATATATATATATAAAATATGCAAATATATAATTTTAAATATAAGGAAATATTTGCAAATGTTTAAAAGAATAAACATTGGATTTTATTTTGTAAAAGATAATAATCGCAATATATAAAGGAAGTAAAAATTCGAAAATGTAGCCACATGAAATATTTAACTCATTAAAATACATTTCAAAAAGAAGTGAACTTCACAAAGGAAATATTTGAAAAGTTTAAACTTTGAAAATTGAAAGGAAAACAAATATGGAACATTCCCGTGAAAAATGTGGAAGCTCTTGCACAGCAGAAAATGCAGGGAGAAGTATTCAAACTTGAGAATAGGGAAATGGCGATGAGTTTCAGTGCTGTAACAAGCAGAATGTTGACCTAAAAACGCAGCAATAAAACCATTTCAAATTCATACGACTGGCAATAAAACGTGTACCTGTAGGTGGCGTTTTTGATTGTTGAGTTGAAAAATTCTTCAACTGCTGGCTCCATGAGGTCGAATCATCCTTGGAAATCATGACTAAGGGTTTTATAACATGCCAAGTGACATTTTGACCAGGTAAACATGTCAGTCTGTCATTTTACATGCCCAAAAATGGGGATTCCGTTGTTATTTCGACTTATAAATACTTCTCTATTCACCATTCGAAGGGCACTCATTGTTTTCTCAACTTTGGCGTTTTTAGAGAGTTCTTATATTGTGATTGTGAGCTTCTGCTGTGAGTTAGTGCTACTGCTTTTGCATCTTAGTCTTTTCAGTAAAAGAATTAGAGTATTCTTCAACTGTAATTCTTGACTGTGAAGAATTGTTTAGCAATTTTCCAGTGGAGAGTTTTCTGTTTGGAAAAAGTGTTTTGGAAGAGTTTTCTACTCAGGAGGAAAAGGGAAAACTTCATTCTGTCATCATCAATTGAAGGCTGCTGTTAGAAGAGCATTGAAAAGGAGCTTAAAAGTATATACAAGCATGTTTCTTAATTGGAATTTATAGCTTTAGCTGTCTTCTTATTGTTTTAGAATTGCTGGTTGCATTTGATATGAAATAAGTAAACTGTCCTTAGCAATCAAGTTTGTTGGATAAGCTGTTAATGCATAATTGTTCAAGGGATTTCATTTTAAATAAGGAATAAAAGTTTAGGGGTTGTCAATGTAGCTAAAGGAGAAAGCTTGAGCAATTCAATATAGTTAATTGATGGATTAAGGAATGATTTTATAGAAATTGGGGTTTTTAAATGAAGGGATTCAATTTGATAAAGGGGTTTAAGAATAACCTAGCTTTACATGAATTATGTTAAGAGGGAAATGTTTGTACATTTGCATTTTGAATGACTATTGCATGTTGTGTATGATCTCTGTATATGGAGATTATGTAGATGTACTTATTATCTACTAGGATCGAAATGAAGGCAAAATCAAGTAAAGTCTTTTAGCTTAAGTTATTAGGATAATTGAGACAAGCTAAGTACTCCTAGGATAAAGAATTCCTAATTAGGAGGATTGACATAAGACACTTGTAGACTGTTTCATTTCTAGTAGGTTCGTATGATTGTAGGATGTCTGGGGTGACGGATTTACCCATAGAAGGACAAAACCTATGCGTAGAGTAAGGAAGCCTCAAGTCAAATTGGCCCTGAGTAGTGTTTATGATAGATGACCTTCATTCGAAGTACTGAATGAGAACACTTTGGCCAAAGTAGTGAAAGGTACGACATCCACCTAGATGTGAGATAGTTGAGACTACACTGTCAGTTCATTGTGATCCGAGTACTGGATCGAGATTGTGAAATAGCAAGGTTCTAGTTGTGTAGGACACAACACTATGCTCAGTTGGTAATCGTTAAAGGATACCCTACCAATCTCTTCTTCGAAGGGAGGGCCATCTATCTAACGATAGGTGTGCGGGGGACCGCATTATAAGTCCGTGGTTGGCGGAAAAGCGCCTGAGTGATGTTTCTCCTCCAAAGCAAGCGGCCGATGTACCAAGATTTGAAAGGACTGACTCCTGGACCTTCTTCTATTTGTGCAAAAGCTTATGAGCAATGTATGTAACTGTATTACTGTTGAACTCTGATTTGTAATTTCAATGAAAATGAAATTCATATGGAAACATAATGTAACTTGTACGTATTTTCAATAAAGGAAATTTTTTATTGTATTGTCTTTGTTACTTGTTACCTTTACATGTATAAAGTGAGAATTGGAAAGTTTTTAATTTACGCAAGGAATAGGTCGTTACAAGAAAAATTACACTTTGACTTTGGTCAAAGTTAGGTGAGATCTCCTTAAATCGTTCACCTAACTTTCCTTGTTTTTCTCAAGTTAGTTTCCTAATTTTGCTCATCCCTCTTTCTATAAATATGAGGGATTTTTATTGTATTAGGCATCCTTTAGTATTTTGCAACGAAGTGCTGCCCTTTTTGAAGCAGAATTGTGAAACTTTGTGTTCATACTTTGTGAATGAAATCTGATCAATAAAGAAGAAGATTGCAAACCAGACTTTGTGTTGGATTCGATAGTCTTGTGAATTGATCTCATTTGGTGGTGATTAGCTTATGGAATCTGAAGGACTCTAATTAATTCATGTAAACTTTGTGTTACATCCTTTATTTAGATTTACTTTTGTGTTTTGTTTATCTTTGGTTGAATGATCTACAAGACTTTGTGCTTGTAATTATTCATGCTCTTTGGATACTTTGGTTGGATAATCTACAAGACTTTGTGCTTCTAATACGACAAATGACACACCTATCATAAATCCACCATTGATAAAGCTACAGAATGACTTTGTGCCTTCGTGAGCTTTCCCTTTTATTTTACTAGTTTATTGTTAATCACTTGTGGTACCTCTTCGCTTTGCTTTGACAAGATAGAGGTATTGGCATTACTGCTTGTTGATCATTTAAAGTTATTGTGAATTGAGAACTTCCAACAGTGAAGCATTGTAAACATCTTCTCTGAAAAAAGAGAGAAGGATGAATGTGACACACCCCCCCCACTTCGTAAGTATTGTATACATTTTGTAATCACTTTGTTTGTTTTACTATCGCTTCTGTCAGCAGTAAGAAGGGCGCCTCCCCTTTCTGAGAGGAGAGATTTACATCTCACATAGCTGTGGCTGAAGTCCTAGTTGTGTAATCTATCGAAAAGCTGATTACATAATTTTCACCCAACAACTTCATTATGCCTTATATCAATCATGTTGACACTAGCCTTTTGCTTTGGACATTGGGTGTCTTCGGGGTTTCCCAGTCCACACCACTTGCCCAATAATTGCACTTTGTCTTGCTGGTTTTGGCAATCTCTTGCGAAGTCTCTCCATTCACTACACTGTTGGCATTGTATGATAGGGCGTCCTTTGGGGTCATATTGTATTTGGCTTTGTCCTCTTTAATATCGATAATCACCTGGAGATGCATTTTGTGGCATTGGAGTGGACTGCTCTCCCTGCGTAAAGAGTACTTATGTACTCCTGGTCTTCAAATTGTATGGGCACTCCTTTATTTAATGACCCATAACTTGACAAATCTCAAAAACATCTTTTTAGGATGTGTGCCCCTCAATTTTGCACTCAGTACACCATAATTTGTTAGTTTCTTTCTCTACCTTCAATTATTTCATCATTCAGAGCATGTCCCTTTTAAGTGCTTGTACTGTTCTTGATTCATCATCACGATTGTCATCTGAACTTCCATCTTCCTTAGTTTTTCTTTTATTGCGTGAGGACATTTTATCTTCACTTTTTATGTTCATTGCTTAATTGTAAGCATTGACATACAATGATGGAGGCACAACTTTCATTTTCTTCCTTAATGAAGGGATTAACCCTTTGATGAATCATCTTTTCTTTAGTCCATCGTGAGGCTGGTTTTCTAATTTCACCAGTAATTCTTTGAGCCTACGATTATAGGCTTGCACATACTCGTGCTTTCCTTGTTTAGTATTGTATATCTCTATCACAATTTCATTGTCGTCTCTCAAGAGTTTGAATTCCTCTTGGAATGCTCTTTTCAATGCATCCCATGTATTTTTATGTGCTACTTCCAATTTTGTGTACTAGTCTATGGCTATCCCTTTGAGAGTTGTTGGAAATGCTCTCAGCCAATATGCTTTGTTGCACCCTCTGTGACGATAACCTGGTAGGAGAGTTTTGCTTTCTATGTGTCAGGGCTTTCCTTGCACTCTTGGACACGTTGCAATCCTTCACTTGTCCCTCTTTAGCGTTTGTCACCCTCGGGTTGCCTTCAGGTTCCTTTCGATGCTCCCTTCATCTTGGTGTTATCGGCTCTAATCTTCTAATGTTTGATTCTTTCGTTAGTGTCAAGTTTTCAGTTTGGCGTATGGTCTTTGTTAGATCGTTGGTAGGTTATCCCTCTCCTTCCCCTTCAACTGACTTTAATGGTACACATGGTTCTCCAATGGCAATGTTGGTAGTTTCTTCCTTGCCTTCCCTTTCGCCCGACTGTGAACCTTCATCGTTCGACAGTGATGGTTTGGATGGTTGGCCGATGGCGAGGTTGGTGGGTTCTCTTTTGCTTTCCCCTTCATTCAACATTGATGGTCTGAATGGTTTGCCGATGGCGAGGTTTATGGGTTCTCCTTCGCTTTCCCTTTCGTCCAACATTGATGGTATGGACGGCTCTTCAACTTGGTCGGTGAGGTTGGTGTATGCTTTGTCGGGAAGCGATGGGTGTTGTGCTATTTCTTCTCTCTCCCTTCGTGCATTCTCTTGTCATGAAAATTCTCTTTCTCTCCCGATGACGGCTTTCTCTTTTGTGGACTTAGGCTTTCCCTTAGAAACCCTTTGCCTTCTTCAACTTCACCCCTTAGTCGTCTCCTTTGTTCTCTTTGTTCAATGATCCTTAAAGATTGTCTGGTCTCTTGCTCTTGATCACATTGTGATCTCTTCCTGCCTTTATTGGGTCTAAGGGCACGGATCTCTCAAATCTGACCCGATTTCTTTAAAGCAACGATGCCAAATGTTTACTACTTTGTCTGATAAGTTAAATGCATGAATTAATAATAGAGATGACAATGCATACTAGATACATGCATAAAATATATCTTTAGTGCACATGAAATTATTACAGAAGAAAACCAAAGATGGTCAGCCAAGGATTAGAGTCGATGTAAAATCCCCACTTGGATTGAACGATATTTTTACGATTATTTTAGTTTGACAATGTAAACATAATGTCAAACATATGGCATGATAAGGTCTGAAACTCAACATACAATGTAGAAGATATGCATTTTCATGAAATCCACTTAGCGAACAACATTTATATATATATATTTTTATAGTTCTATCTGAGATACAAATGGTAGAAATGAATACAACTAGAGCCAACTTGCACTCAGAATTCTATATACTGAAATGAAGAGTTTACACATTGCATTACTCCTGACCTGACATACATGGCAACATTTCATGACCTGGAAAGTGATCGCAGCTTTTCCAAACTGTGGTAGCAGCAGTACCCAATGTCCACGGCTCACAGGCAACTCGTGATACCTCCTTGCAGGCAGTTTGTGCTCAGAAATCTCCACGCACCTTATGTTTGCGGACCTGAGTTCATGTTATAAGGCAGTGGCTGTCTCTGGGAACCCACGACCATCCTAAATGGCTGCTAACAGAGATAAGAATGACGGCTACAACAATGATGGGATATCAAATAGTCTCACATCCTCCAACAACCCTCACGCCTTGCTCAATACCCATGACTCACAGAAACATTGCTACGCCTCCTTCAATGAAAATGTGATAGTTGTGCTGGAACAATACAAGCCTGATTTCTTTCTTGTAAATCCCACGACCAACAACAATAAGATTTCCCAATATGTCAAATGGATAACCAATATAAATCGCCTCACTCCAAGAGCTTGGTGAATTTGCCTAGCAATATAGATGCTTCAATACATTCAATCAGCAATACAAACACTTCAATATATTTGACCAGCATAAAGAACATTTCCAGCCTCCCAGATATTAATCGTCACTCTACAAATTTGTCTCCGCTAGAGACACAAATTTAAAACCACCACGTTCTCGTGCAAGTGCGAATCTTGAATGAATCTGCCTGAATCCAGCTAGGGCGAAATCTTTCACCATCGAAACTAGATACCCGTAGGAATTCCCACCTAGGGTTTTTAACTCCGGAGAGCTCCACCAAAATACCAAAGTAAATAAATTAATAATCCAGCATGTGTGCACAAATGATCTCTCATCCCTTTTTATATTCATCCATGAATTCCCTTTTTTAAATTTCTTGAGTTTATTAAAATGTCTTTTAAATATTTCCTTGGCATCAATTTGTTTCACCTCATTAATCTAATTATTTAATATTACCTTATTTAATGCACTTTTTGCTAGGCAACATTAAATAATTAAATTAATTAATGTCCATAAGAAGAGTTGGAAACGAGGACATTACAATTGATCTGACTAGATCATACTGCTCTCCTTGACGGTACACAATGTATTTAAAGAATCCGACAGCTGCCAAGAAGAACACAATTGTCAAGCAACTGATGCTTATAAGTTATAACTACCCAAAGGCGACAACCAATTAATACATAGTCGGATAACCAATATTACCGAAACATAATATTAAACATTGTACACCTACTACATTCAGTTGTATGTTTGCTTGATTTGCTAAGTTGATTTTCTTGTGTTCAATGAGAAGACCATTCTTAGTTTTCTAATGGCTTAGGTTAGTGGTATGGTCTTGTTGCAGCATTGCTTGTTGTAAGTTCAGTACGATGAGTATTTAATGTTATTGTTGATTCAAAGCTGTATGGTAGTTTCTTGGTGGATTCTAAGTAGCAGCCTTTAGGCTATTTATGTTGTGAATTATAGTTGGACTTTGAAAGGGCTCTTCTTGAGTGGGGGTGGGTGTTATAGCCAAGCTGCTTTGGTCCACTCTATTATCATATTGTCTGTCTTGTGCAGCCCACACCAGGCCACATGTTGCCAAACTAACATGCTACGATTGTAGCCTAAGTTGTATGGATATGGATATAGATATGGATACAACTATTTTTCAAATCTTCTTAATATGGATACAATTGTTTATGACATTCATAAAGTACAGACATATAAAACACAAACTTATAATTTATTACAAGAGATATTCATTATGTTAGATCTAGTATTGTCACATAATTGCTACTATATTCCAAAATGTTTATATTTAAATATAATTTTGTCATCAAAACAAATGCATTTATAAAAATCACATGCTATAAAAAATGTCATTACAATTCTCCTAATATTGGAGTTCCACATCATAAATATTCTTTGGAGAGTTAGTATAGTTGGACTGAGTACAATTATCAATTGCACTCTCAAAACTAGATGAAGATGCACAAGAAGATCCTTTTGCTATGTTAGAATCCTCGACAATGAGATTGAGACGTGTCAATGTATTTGTGGACATGTTAATGTCACTCATCTTAGGCTGCAAATCTCAAAGCTTACTAGGTCCCTTATAATTTGTGAAGGAATGTGACAAGATATGAAGATTGCTATGAACATATACAAGGTCCTTTGCTTCACTATTGCTAACCTATTATGCTGCATAGAATAGATGCAACTGTATGTGCTCCAATTCCTTTTAATTGAAGAAAAATTTGAATCCTATTAAAAAATTTAATATCACAAATTATAGAGGCAAAAAATAAAATAAAGAAGAAAACAAGAAATAATTTAGATTGGAATATAATTAATAGAACGTCAAATCTATGATATAAGGCCATTTTTTGTAGATGTTTAGTCATGGTAGTGTGGAAGTTTAACCACTTCATAGAGTTCATTTTCTTTTTGATCTGCCATTGCATCAACATCTACATAAGTTCTATTAGAGGATGCAAATGTCCCAAACTCATGAATTTTCGTTGCAACTCTAGGATTTGTATACATCTTCAAGGCTTTTTTATATCCATTAACTACCTCAATGTAGAAACCCTTGTTTCCCCTGTTTTCCGTAACTGTGTGTTTTGGCTGTGTTTTGGGTATTTTGATTTTTTTGGTGTTTTTGCATGAATGATAAAAATTGCAATCTTGAAAGGAAATTGCTGATAAATCTTAAATAAATACTAATAGTTCAGATCTAACATTAAAAGACTCTGGAAACAATAGTCATTGAATTTTTATTCGTTCTACATCCATATCAATAATAGATCTCTGAGATTTTTACAAAGCAAAGACAAATTTTCAGTCAAAAGCCTGATTTGCAGCTGACTGATTGAATCATGAATGGTACGGCCAGATCTCTGGAATGCTTTCTCCTTGCCTGGATTCGCCTGAAATGATCCCTCTTGCCTGGGTGCCAATATCAATGAAGACTGGAAGCTCTGTAGTCAAGCGCTTTTTCCAAGGTGAGAGGTACGGCCTGGTACAAGATAGTACGGCCCAGCTACAGCTTGGTACGGCTCAGAAAACAGCAAGTACAATCTGTACGGATCTGGAGATTGATGTAAAATGCTTGGAAAATGGGCGCCACTGCTGTAGATCCCTTTTTGGATGATTCTCTGACCAAAAACCTGAAGATATAAACCTCTATGAAGCTCTGTGATAACTTATGTATAAAGTTATCTCACTGCCTGGCAATAGATCAGCTGATATTTCACTGCCTCTGAATTGCACACACTGAAGATTGCACGTTCTCCAATGCAAATTGAAAACTTGAACCCTTGGCTTCGTCTTCAGAAGAAAATACTCAGCAAAAGTCGACTTCAAAACATAATGGCTCGAATTTCAATGCAAAAACCTTATATTCTTCAAAAGTGCGATTTTCCTCAATTAGGGATCATTAAAATAAATTCGAACTCCTTCATTTAATTTTTCAATAGTTTTAAATCACATTTTAATTATAAAATGTAATTAAAATGGCCCCCTTCAATGATGGTCGCCCCCTTGAGTCAAAGCACTTAAGTTATAATATAAAAATATTATAACTTTATAATATAGCTCCAAAAAATTAATATTTAATTAAATCAATTAAATATTAATATCTCTCTCAATATATACCCGATTCACGAACCGTCTGAAGCTGACGAACAAGGGAGTGATTCTGCATGTGACCAAACCATACTGCTAAAAATAGCAGGGGTGCTCCACTGAGTGCCAAAAACTGCTAAAAATAGCAATCCAAGCAATTTGTGTCCGAATGAGCCCGAACGAAAACCAACTAATAACAATCTGACAACTGAAGCCAAGCCAAGCTCCATCAAGACCCTCTATCCATCCCATCAGCCTACGAGGGTCGCATAATAGGCTAATCGTGAGCTCTGAGAGATGTCAACTAGAAGGGGACATGACAGTCGGCCCCTCCTGAAATTGCTTGTCCTCAAGTAATCTCAACTCCGGATGCTGCAGAATATCCTCGCTCTCCCATGTAGCATCCTCCACAGGCAAATCTCTCCATTTCACTAAATATTCCCAAATAGTCCTCCTACGCAACTGTCTCTCTTTGTACTCCAGGATAGACTCAGGTATGAGTATCAACTTTCCCTCATCATCTAAGGGAGGTAAAACTGTAGAAGGTACCACACGGTGACCCAACGCCTTCTTGAGATGTGATACATGAAAAACATTGTGTACCCTGCTCTCTGCCGGAAGCTCAAGCTAATAAGCCACCTCTCCAACACGCCTCAGGATCCGAAAGGGACCGTAATATCGTGGCTTAAGCTTCTCTGAACCACTCTTCCTTAGAGTAGACTGACGGTAGGGCTGCAACATAAGATAAACATGTCACCCACCTCAAAAGACCTCTCTGTCCTCTTCTGATCTGCGTACTGCTTTTGTTGATTCTATGCCTTGGCGATATTCTCCTTGAGAGCCCTCATAGTGTCCTGACTCTCCTGCAACAAGTCTCCAGCACTCGGCACTCTACTGTCACTCAGTAGCAAATCCACAAAACTTGGCGCCTCATAACCGTACAACACCATGAAAGGTGACATCTGAATGGTCATATGGAATGTCGTGTTGTAGCAATACTCGCACAAATGAATCCATTTGACCCATGCCTTTTGCTGCCCTGCAATATAGTTCTTGAGGTAACCTTCCACCCATTTATTCACTATCTCCGTCTGCCCATCGGTCTGCGGGTGGTAACTGGTGCTCGATGTAAGCTCGGTCCCACAGAGTCTAAACACCTCCTGCCAGAAGTGACTCAAGAACCGACTATCCCTGTCGCTCACTATGCTCCGAGCCAACCCATGTAGTCTGAATACCTCACGGAAGAAGACCTCTGCCACCTGTGTAGCTGTGTAGGTAGTGGTAATCGGAAAGAAGTGGGCATACTTTGTCAGCCGATCCACAACCATGTATATGCAATCCCGTCCTTGGGCTTTCGGCAAGCTCGTAATGAAATCCATCGACAGGCATTCCCACTTCCTGTCAGGAATCGGAAGTGGCTGCAATAATCCTGCCGGGTACGTGTTCTGCTTGTTCTGCTGACAAACAGGGCACTCACGCACGTACTGGAGAACATCTGCCTTGAGACCTTTCCATGTAAATCTCTCCCGTATTTGTCTGTAGGTTTTGAAATACCCAGGATGTCCTGCTGTAGGTACGTCATGAAAGGCTCGCATGATAATGTTCTTTACCTCTGATCCTGGGACCAAATAAATCCTGTTCTTGTAAATGATCAAGTCATTCACAAGCGTGTATCTAGTGTCAATCGTCGATCCCTCAACGATGCTGGATGCCCATGAATCCTTGGCATACGCTGCCACAATCATATGCCTCCAATCCTTTGAAATGTGAACCATGGAGCTCAGATAAGGCCTGCGTGAAAGAGTATTAGCTACTACATTCTGTGTACCTTTGATATACGAGATATCAAAGTCATATGCCTGCAATTTACTAACCCACTTCTGCTGACGATCATTGAGATCTTGCTGCCCTAGGAAGTGTCTCAAACTGTTGTGGTCAGTTTTGATGCAAAATTTGCTGCCAACAAGATATTGCCTAAATTTTGCTAAGGCATGCATTATAGCGAGCATCTCCTTATCATAAATGCTGTAGAGTCTCTTTGGCCCTCTGAGTTTACGACTCTCATACACAATAGGGTGCTTGTCCTGCATAAGCACCGCTCCAATTCCCTCACCTGATGCATCGCACTGAAGCTCAAAAGGCTTCGAAAAGTCTGGTAGTGCCAACACTGGGCACGTAGTCATCAACTCCTTAAACCTCACAAAACATTCCTGTGCCTCAGGAGTCCAACAAAATGCACCCTTTTTCAACAAATCTGTCATAGGGGCTGCATGACGTGAATAACCATTCACGAATCTACGATAGAACCCACACAACCCAAGAAACCCTCACAACTGTGTAAGGTTTGCCGGTGTAGGCCAGTCAATAATAGCACGGATCTTCTCAGGATCCATCCGCACTCCCTCTGCACTGATAATATGACCCAAGTATAACAATTCGGTCATTCCCAAATCACATTTGGACTCCTTGGCGTACAAGGATTCCCTCTCTAGAATACTGAGCACTGTCTCCAGATGAGCCACATGCTCCTGCCAAGTCCTTCTGTAAATAAGAATATCATCGAAGAAGACCAATACAAATCTCCTCAGCAGTGAATGAAAAACCCTGTTCATGGTGGACTGAAAAGTAGCTGGTGCGTTGGTTAGCCCAAATGGCATCACCACAAACTCGAAGTGTCCACAATGACAACGGAATGCAGTCTTCTCGATGTCTTGTTCACGAACCCTAATCTGGTGATATCCTGACCTTAAGTCTATTTTCGTGAAGTAGCATGCACCATGGAGCTCATCAATAAGCTCGACTATATGAGGTATTGGATACTTGTTTTTGATAGTCCTCTTATTCAGGACTCTGTAGTCTATGCACATGTGTAGGGTGCCATCCTTCTTCTTCACCAGAACAACTGAAGAAGCGAATGGTGATTTGCTAGGTCGAATGTGACCCATAGCAAGCAACTCCTTGATCGTTTTCTCGATCTCATCTTTCAACCGCTTGGGATGTCTGTAAGGAGTAATCATAATGGGCTTAGCGCCCTCCTCGAGCTCAATAATATGCTCAATGCCCCTGTCTGGAGGTCTTCCTGGTGGAATATCGTTGAATACCTTATCATGCTTGATTCTCAACTGCTGTATGTCAGGATGATACTCAGTTTTCTGCTGTCCCTCCTGTATAGGTGCTAATGTGCACTCGGCAGCCCACTCTACCATGTCGTGTCGCACGAGTCTCTCCATCCGACGAAAGGAAATAGTTTTGATGTTGCTGTCCCGAATTGCCTTTAGAATATGTGTCTTCCCATCCACATCAAAACGGATCTCCATGTCCTTGAGACGAAGAGTGACTTCCTCAAGGGAATGAAGCCACTTCATGCCCAAGACTAAATCGATATCCCCCATGTTTACCACGTAATAATCAGCCTTGAACTCATAGTTGTTCAAGCGCAAGGGAAGATCCTTAATCATGCGTTCACACCTGAGAGTGTAACCGTCTGCCACCTTAACCCTAATGCCTTCGAATTCCTCAGTGATGAGTCCGCGTTTCTCAACAAATCTAGCATCGATAAAATTATGTGTGGCTCCTGTGTCAAGAAGGGTGATGACCCTTTGTCTTGCCAAAACTCCACGAAGCCTGAATGAACCCTCCTGCTGAATGCTAGATAGGCGTGCCTCCTGAATCTGAAGCTCTGAATCTGCCTCTGCCTTAGGCTCTGAAGCCTTTGACTCTGACCCCTCAGAACACTCCTGCTGTTCGGAATTCTCTGATTCCGAGTCCTCGTAGTAAGCCCACATCACTCGATTTGCCTTGCCCTTAGGCCTCAAAGGACAATCATGATTGGCATCATAGGGACCTTTGTAGTAGAAGCAAAGCTTCTTCCTGCACAGATCATTAAGAGCCTCTCGATCCAAAGGTGGTGCTGCTGATTTACCCTTTGAATCATTCTTAAAATCTGATTTTTCTTTGTTAAAATTAGACTTCTCTCTGTTTCTGTTGAAGCCCTTATTATCCCTGAAAGAAGAATTGTTTCTGGAGTTGAATCTACTGGATGGTGCTGCCAACTCCATACTACGTGCTTTCTTCATCGCTTCCTGTAACGAAGGAGAATCAAAGGCTTTGATCCAACCTCTCAATGGCTCCGTCAATCCCTCCATGAAGAGCACTACAAGTCGCCTCTCTGAAATATTAGGAACCATAACTGATAACTTCTGGAAGTCACCAATGTAAGACTCCAAGCTGCCACTCTGTCGCAATTGAGCCAAATCTCTGAAATAGGATTCTGGATCCTTCCTGTCAAAATGTTCCACCAGCCTATCAACAAACTCTTGATATGATGTGATCCGATCATGTTGGAGTGTCACCATCCCGTGGTGCCACCAGTCGTAAGCTACCCCCTCAAGATGCAATGTTGCATACCTGATAGCATCCCTCTCCGCCATCGGACGCAATGTAAGAAAAGTGTCTAGCTTACTAATCCAGGCCTGGGCTGTAACCTTACCACTACCATCGAACATCACTAGATTGAGTCTGTTTGTGGCATGTTTCAGATCATTGTTCTGATATCTAGGTCTCCAATCCTGTCGACCTCTGTGATGTTCTCTCCTCTGTGTAATGAATCTGTCAAAGGTAATCCACTCTCTGACATCAGGTGGTACTAACTCCCACTCCTCGTTTGCTGCCATAAGTGTGTCTGCGAACAACTCCTCATGCTCCTCACCTGCCATATCCTCATCGGCCTCCTGTCTCACAAAAGTAGGCCTAATGGGCCTGTCTGCTGTTCGTGAAGCCGTCCTAGGTGCTCTCCGTGATCCTGCATCACTTCTATCCTCGTCACGATGTGGTGACGGTCTCCTTGGAGTACCTAATCTTTGGAGTGCCACTGTCAACTGCTGTAGTACCTCGTTTGACTGCCGTTGACCTGCTCGTAAGTCTCTGAGAGCATGTAAAACCTCTGCATCGTCCTGATGCCTAGGGTTATGAGGAATTTCTGTTCTAGGAATATCTGTTCCGTCAGCCATGTTTTCCGGCTGCCTGTTCAAACCCTGTTGCCTGTCAATCAAGGCTCTCCTGCGAGTATAATACCTGTGTGACCCAAACTCTTGTGGCTGCATAAGATTGCTAAACCCTTAGGATGGCAGGATTTAGCTCTGATACCACTGTAGAAACCCTTGTTTCCCTTGTTTTCCGTAACTGTGTTTTGGCTGTGTTTTGGGTATTTTGATTTTTTTGGTGTTTTTGCATGAATGATAAAAATTGCGATCTTGAAAGGAAATTGCTGATAAATCTTAAATAAATACTAATAGTTCAGATCTAACATTAAAAGACTCTGGAAACAATAGTCATTGAATTTTTATTCGTTCTACATCCATATCAATAATAGATCTCTGAGATTTTTACAAAGCAAAGACAAATTTTCAGTCAAAAACTTGATTTGCAGCTGACTGATTGAATCATGAATGGTACGGCCAGATCTCTGGAATGCTTTCTCCTTGCCTAGATTCGCCTGAAATGATCCCTCTTGCCTGGGCGCCAATATCAATGAAGACTGGAAGCTCTGTAGTCAAGCGCTTTTTCCAAGGTGAGAGGTACAACCTGGTACAAGATAGTACGACCCAGCTACAGCCTGGTACGGCTCAAAAAACATCAAGTACAATCTGTACGGATCTGGAGATTGATGTAAAATGCTTGGAAAATGGGCGCCACTGCTGTAGATCCCTTTTCAGATGATTCTCTGACCAGAAACCTGAAGATATAAACCTCTATGAAGCTCTGTGATAACTTCTGTATAAAGTTATCTCACTGCCTGGCAATAGATCAGCTGATATTTCACAGCCTTTGAATCGCACACACTGAAGATTGCACATTCTCCAATGCAAATTGAAAACTTGAACCCTTGGCTCCGTCTTCAGAAGAAAATACTCAGCAAAGTCGACTTCAAAACATAATGGCTCGAATTTCAATACAAAACCCTTATATTCTTCAAAAGTGCGATTTTCCTCAATTAGGGATCATTAAAATAAATTCAAACTCCTTCATTTAATTTTTCAATAGTTTTAAATCACATTTTAATTAAAATGGCTCCCTTCAATGATGGTCGCCCCCTTGAGTCAAAGCACTTAAGTTATAATATAAAAAATATTATAACTTTATAATATAGCTCCAAAAAATTAATATTTAATTAAATCAATTAAATATTAATATCTCTCTCAATATATACCCGATTCATGAACCGTCTGAAGCTGACGAACAAGGGAGTGATTCTGCATGTGACCAAACCATACTGCTAAAAATAGCAGGGGTGCTCCGCTGAGTGCCAAAAACTGCTAAAAATAGCAATCCAAGCAATTTGTGTCCGAATGAGCCCGAACGAAAACCAACTGATAACAATCTGACAACTGAAGCCAAGCCAAGCTCCATCAAGACCCTCTATCCATCCCATCAGCCTACGAGGGTCGCATAATAGGCTAATCGTGAGCTCTGAGAGATGTCAACTAGAAGGGGACATGACACTCAATATCCATATATGGTGTTGTTGTACTTGACATTGCCAACATGTCAACATGGTAGTACTTGGGGTTCAAAGCAAAAGCCAAAAATTGCAAAGGGGTTGCCATTTATGTAAAATACCTTCCTGGAAGGTCTAGAAATTTTGGTGTCTATTTGGTTCAAAGGGAGCTCGTTTATGTGTTGATAAGGTGTTGTGAAAGTAACTTTGATATCCCTGTACCTCTTTGCTGCGTCTGACAGTAAATCTTAAATCTGAACGTTCGAGGAGAAGACCAAACAACTGTCATGAATACTGTCCTGGATCTGACATAATTTTCTGATTGCCTGTCTTTGGGTTTGGATTGGTTCCAAGATGTTTTGAGAGCTCAGTTTGAGTGCCAAGTGGATTAACAATGCAATGGAAGTAAAATGAAAGTGTGTTATTTTTGCCTTTTCAAAATGCAGACATAAGACCTTCATATGCAAATGTGTATCTACAGCTGTGTGCAATTATCAGACAAATAACATGCCCACTAACTAACTGATATGCGGGTACAGTGATGAACAATTATACATGCCATTTGCAGCAGTCATCACACTCCAACTTCTCATTCAGACAGATTGCAAGGTTTAATGTTCTTATTACAATAGTGTGTATTTACCAGACCATTCTAGTGCAACTTAATGGCAGCAACTAAGTTTCAGAATTTAGCAACCAATGATAAGCCAAGCATAAATGATAATAACAACTACTGACTGAACATTACAATGCTTTGACTGTCTATAGCAGTACTATCTCTAGGTTCTCAGAAGCAGCTTACTCATTAAAATATTCTCAGATTACACTACAACTGGGTGCAAACAGCAAGGACATTTTTCAAATCAGAATCTATATGTAAAGAAAAATTTACTCAACTCCAACCTGGACATTCCAACGTAGACTGGATGAGATAAGAAAAAGCTGAGAATCGATATTGGAAGGTGCAAGAACATTCGACAGAACATTCCCAAGCATCAGGGGGCTCCCAACATTCGACAGAACATTCCCAAGCTGCGTGCCAAGCCTTCTCCACCCAGGACGACCCTCATGGCAGCTTCTAAACCAACGTGGAACCCACGTCCTTGCTTCTGACGGCTCAAACCTGCTTCAGATGCTCAAACGCCTCCCTAACCGTGTTCCTTTACTTCGTAACAATGCCAGGAACCCTAAGATTGGTGCGCCCAGCTTCCCAAACAACTCGAGTCAGAACTCAGTGCGCCACACTCAGATAAAAGTCCACGATTTTTCCAGCAGTATACAAAACCGAACCACTAACAGAAGCACTCGATCTCCTTTGAAGACAAAGACGTTTCTCCAAGCTAGGGGTGATATCCCACACCCGAAACTGGACAAGAGGTCGCTCAAACCCTAGAACCAGAAGTTCGTCTCTTCCCGTGAATGAATGTAATGTCCAAAAAAGTGCGAATGAATACTTCATTTCTCTTTTTCATCTTTCACAAAATGCTCGACCAAAACACCCTTTCTTTCTATTGGCTCAAAAGATTAATAAAGTGACTTTTCTATAGTCTCTTAGAAATAAACATTTCCATGAGTCACTCTAGTGAAATTTCATAAAGTCACTTTAACCAAACAGATTTAATTAATTATTTAATATCACCTTTAGAGGATAATTTTTGCAACTTAGGTAATAATTAAATAATTAAATAAATGACTCCCTGACTTCATCAATTACCCTCGGGAGTTGAAAGGCAATGAAGTATTATGAGCGGTTAGCTGGGTGGGGACATTACAATTTATCTCACTTTTTCTTGATTATTTTATATATCTAGTTCTAAAAAATTAGTATGGGTTTACCTCTTTTGCCACGATGATGTCTTTGATTTGCTCCACCGTTGTATGGTTGCAATTCTAGGATTTGTATATGTTTTCAAAGCTTTTTTATATCCATCAACAAATCATGGGTTTCCTGATGTCTATTTTTGATATTTCAAATATGCTCTCATCCATTCCTAAATTCTTGCAAAAAAAAGGATGCAGGAACAAACAAAATAGAGAAAATAAATATACATATAAGTATAAGAAAACTCATCTTTTGCCTACCAAAAACCCTACATGGGACCCCACTTTCAGATGGACCCACCACCTTTCTCAAAAATCATACCAAACACTCTTGTCAATTGGACCCACCTTCTCCTGTATATTCTATCTCTCCAAAAATCTTTTTGCATTCAGAATGAGAAGGATTGGCAATCCATTTGGTCTTTAAAAATCTTGTCAACATTGAAAGGAATGAACAAGAAGAGGGGAGTAGGGGGCAAAAACAAATGCATTAACTCCCCCCCAAAAATTCATAACATTGTTAGCAAATACGCACACATAACATTGTTATCAAATATGACATGAATGATGAGGGTGACGTATCTGTGTATACAACTCAACAAAATAGGGTTTTTGGCTATGGATAGATATGATACGTGGGCCATACCAGATATGTAAATGGTATGATGGTATGCATGCTAGAGGTTCTATCTTGGCATAGCTTGTAACCCTTGTCTAAACATATCAATATTTCTTTACTCAACACCTTAGATAATACGACATAGAGAGCTTTTGCATAGGTTAGGATTAGGGCCAAACCTTCATGTGGGGCCACTCCAAACAGTAATCTAATGTTTGTTGCCATGTTAGTAAACCAACCTGCACAACCCACACTTGGAAGATGAACTAACATATCAATGGGAACTAGAAATAGCACCCATTTTGTATGGATTCTTATTATAAGGAAAATAAGTTTGTTTTTGAAAATGTGAGCATATGTTAATTGATGGAAAGAAAACAAAAACAACCTAACAATATGTTTAAAAGCTAAGTTGCTGGTTTTGGTACGGGATTGGGTACAAGTACAAAATACGGGTATGCTGTTACGACAATATATTTTTTTCTTGGGTACAATATGTTTGGGTACGGCTATATAATATATATTAATATATGTGCAAAAAAATTAAAAATATACAAAATTGTAAATACATTAGGCCTATCTTGTGAAGATTTGGTAGAGGGGCAAATTGTTTTCAATTTATTGTAAGCAGCCTTGTAGATGAACTTTTATTGGGCAAGGCAAATGAATATTGTTCACTGAACAATTGTTGCGTTTGACCTCCTAGGGAATCAAATTAGGTCTCAATAAAGATGAGAGAGAAATGAAGAGAGCTTGGATGAAATTGAGTGGGTGAAGAAAAAGGAAAGAGTCAATCATGAATAACTTAAAGCTGGCCGTATAATCTGATAATCATCCATGAATGCCACAGATTGGCCCCTCCCTCCACTGTGTTCGAGGATTCAAAAGAAAAATGGTAGAAAACCCATCTTTGCATGTTGGGGAGGGAAACTTTTCCCCCACCACTACCACTTTGATTAGACAATGCATTGAACTAACCATATAATACTACCACTTCCACTTCAGTGTGATTATTCTTTACCTTTACTAGATTCCCAAAAATATATTCCAAAACATTTAATTCATCTCCCATCTTTCCCCTTACACATTCCAACAATGTGACATCCACTTTGATACCACAAAATGGATCAAGGTGCTTCTTACATTTGACAAGCTCATGGATTTCTTTGCTCAAGATGCCTTACACATTGATATCAGTAATGGCCGATCAAAGTGGGAAACAATGACCAGAAATGATTATGTTTTTAACTTCATTTTTGGCGCCCACGAGAGCACCTGGGAACGCCCCAAACACCTCGGGTTCCCAATGGTTATGCAAGACGCGTACCAATAGGGAGCTCGGGGCGTTGCTCCCCGGGTCCCCTAGGCGCTCCTGAACCAAAATGCTCCTAGAGCGAGCAAGGGAGCCTAAACTAAAGAACCTTGTAACATAGTTTAAAAGTAACAAAAATGATTAACAATGATATTTTTTTTCAAAGTGTTTTAAGAAAAAGCTAGAAAGCTTGGAAAATATCTAAAAACAACTTGTAAAAATGTGAAAAATCTTGAAACCAAACTCAAAATACATTTATTTTTGATTGATAAATCTCCTTGGTACAAGCTAGTTGTTTTCTATGGCACTTAGCAAACACACTTTACACCTTTGCAATTCACCTTTGAAAGAAACCCAACAAGCATGTGGATTGAAAAATGGTAAGTTGGAATGATAGCATATGTTTTTGTGTTTTTTGTTTATGAAATGAAGGATTTTGAGACATTTTAGGTCAAATTAGGGTTCTAAATCACACCATTAGGCATCTTTATTATTTTTTTAAATTGCCAATAGATTACAATATTAAGGAAAAAATTACATCTTTAGCTTCATATCATAAAATTTCATAGTCAAATAGACCACGTAGGGTCCCAAAATAACTTCTCAGATTGGTTCAGCATTATGTATTTGCCATGCATAGGCCTTTATGCTATATATATCTATACTTCGATTATGCACAGTCTTCATTATATATGTATAAACTATACAACAGTTACAAGTTTTATATTGCAGATTCATGCCTCTCTAAAATTAACACTTTCACTGTACAGTTCAATATCATTCCACCCAATTGGTGGGTCTATTTCGGACATATTATATGAAATCTTGTTCCTCCTTGGAATCCTTGTTCTTTCTGCAATGTTTCTTTTGTATACCTCTTGTTATATTTCTTTTGGAACTCTAGATAGTTTTTCTGGAATGGAATGTTAGCTTCTCTGTTGAATGGCTAGTGCCTTAATACTTTATTTCTTCTTTACTGACTTCCGTCTTTCCACTCTTCAACAACTTGATGAATTTCTCCTTAGAGACCTCCATTGTAATAGTAACTTGTACAAAAATATCATGAAATGAGTCATCTAACAGACTCAGTAAGTGCTCTCCTGCTGCCTTGGAACCATTCTTCATTCCTAGGTTTCCACAAAAACCACAAATCTTCAGTAGATAATAATTACCAAAACAGATTAAGAGTTTTATCCATTCCCTGTATAAAACCAAATAAAATTTCTTGCCTTTTCACTTTATCCAGCTGCCCCCAACCCCCCAGCTTTGCACAAATGAGGTTCCGAGCCTCCTTAGGAAAGAAACAATAAAAAAGTATATGCATAATGGTTTCAGGTTTCTTACATAACCGACAAATATTTATGTTATAAGATAGAAAGAAACATGGCTGTTTTTGTTAGGAATTGCAGGCAGAATTATACCAGTTAAATGCAGATTGTAGAATTAAAACAGAGGAATTTAAATACATAGAAATGAATAGTAGTGAAAAGACAACACCAAGATTTAATGTGGTTCACCCAATATAGGCTACGTCCGTGCTACGTGCGCTTGAAGCATTAACCTGTGTTTTCACCCAGTCACTAAACCATGACCTGCAACTTCACCATAGTCATTCACACGCCCATGTAGCAATGAAAACTCATTTCCACGTGACTTTCTGCCTTCCCACGTGCGTGTTGCAGCTGTTCAATTTTGTGGCTATTGAAATTCTCCAATGTGCAGCGAAAAACCTCTTCATTTCTGGCGGTTTTACAACTGTTTATAACTGTATTTTGAATACAAATGTGCAACAATTTCTCTATTAAAATATTGGTCAATTTTTGACCCCCTTGCATTTCCTCATTAAATAATTTGGGGGAAAACGCGCCAACAAAGGTGGGGAAATTTTAAGCCTCCGAGTCTGATCTGGCTCTACAATACAACAGTTTTTGCAATAGTAGCCATCACTTAAAATAGGCCTTCTTTGGTTCTAAACTACTAGACCATAAATATTTAAATATGCTATACCACTGTTTATCATTTAATTGAAGATTCTAGTTTTTATTTAGGTGGCTGATCATATCTGGGATTTCTTCTAGTGGTTTATACACAATTTTAGGTTTTATTTTATGCAATTCAGTACCATCCACCCATTTAAAATTGTCAACATTGTCCCTATTGGCTTCCCATATTGCAGACAATTGAATTTTTTTGCATGCTTCCATGAGCACTGAATATGTTCTCCAATGAGATGGAGGTAAATCATATTCTATACTGAGGAAGGCCCATGCTTTCAATTGTTTGTTACATATGATATCCTTTTATTATTGCAGAGCATCCTTGCAATAATGCAAGGGGTTTATTTTTATGATATAAATTCCACCATATTGATCTATAATGACATATATTATTTCTGCAGTTATCCAAAGAATCACCATTTTTGGTCAAATCTCTAATTTGCTCCTAGGATCTCCATATGCTTTTGAAAACATTGGATCCAACTGAGGAACAGGTAATTTACTAAACATTAAGTCACAGAGAGGGATATGCTTCCATGTTTTGGCTTGTCTCGGATCAGCATGTTGGATGTTATTTCTTATCAAGACCTCCCAAGGTTCATTTCCACTCAATGCTTTGCAAATCGATTTGACGGATAGGGATATTCTATGTCTTTTTAAGTCTTTTGATCCCAAACCTCCACTCTTTTCTAAACAGCACCATTCCCATCTAACCGCATGTTTTTTCTTTTTTCTTTTACCATTAAACCACATAAATTGTCTGATTTTTTTTGGATTTCATTTATTTGATAACTACAAAACATCCATACCGATGAGTAATAGAGATTGCAAGAGGATAATTTTTCAGCACACTTGTATCCTACCTGCTAAGGACAAGAACGGTTTATTCCATTTTCCTATCTTCTTATCAATTTTTTCCTTTATCCAGTCCCACATGTCTTTCAAGCAAGGATTTACAGCAAAAGGTATACCTAGGTATCTGACCTGTTTATTTGGCCCTCCCCATTGGAATTCATATTTCTCAAACCACTCTGGGGGGGAGGTTTCCCAACTCAAGATTATAGACTTCACCTTGGATGATTTTTCCCTAGAGGCCGTACAAAATAATTTCAATTTTTGCATGAGGTTCTTAAAGTTTTCTTCATCAAGCTTAACAAATAGTGCAATATCATCTTCTTATCAATTTTTTCCTTTATCCAGTCCCACATGTCTTTCAAGTGAGGATTTACAGCAAAAGGTATACCTAGGTATCTGACCTGTTTATTTGGCCCTCCCCATTGGAATTCATATTTCTCAAACCACTCTGGGGGGAGGTTTCCCAACTTAGGATTATAGACTTCACCTTGGATGTTTTTGCCCTAGAGGCCGTACAAAATAATTTCAATTTTTGCATGAGGTTCTTAAAGTTTTCTTCATCAAGCTTAACAAATAGTGCAATATCATCTACAAATTGAATATTTAGGAGTTCCTCCTTATCAAGGAGAGATATTCCTTTTACCTTTGGGGTTATTGTTGAATCCCTTAATAGGTAGAAAATTGCATCTAAGGCAATCACAAATAAGGGGCCAGGGGACATCCCTACCTTATAGACCTCTGTAGATAGAATTGCTTTGTTAGTGCTCCATTTACATCCACCTGTGCTACTGCATCTTTCATCAAGGTTCTAACAAAATTCTTCCGGGAAACCAAAGTCATCAAGAGCCATCATAAGAAAGGGCCATTCAACTCTATTATATTCTTTTTCGAAATCTAGGAGGAGCATTCCTATATTTTGGTTGGAGCATCTTACCCAATGCACAGCCTCCCAACTTGTTATGAGGTTCTCTAATATGTACCAAATTTTAATGAATCTAGTTTGAGTACTGCTGATGAAGGAAGGGAGGATGTCAACCAATCTGAAAGCAAAGTTTTTTGCCAGAATCTTGTAGGAAACATTAAGTAGAGTGATTGGCCTCCAATTTTTTATTAAGCATTTGTCACCTTCTTTAGGTAATAGCTTAATTATGCCTTTGTTTATGCAACTACCTAGTGCGCCTTTAGAAATAGCTTCCGTGTATACCTATAGAAAATCCTCACATACCAAATCTAAATTCTTCTTGTATAATTCTACAAGCAGTCCATCTGCCCCTAGAGATTTGTCAAATTTTAGGATTTGGATAGCTTTCACAATTTCCTCCTTAGTCTCTTTTTTGCTTAACATTTTTGCAATTTCCTCTTTAGTCACATTTTTGCTTGACATTTTAGGATCTGGATAGCTTTCACAATTTCCTCCTTAGTCACTTTTTTGCTTAACATTTTTGCACTTTCTTTTGAGACTTTTTTTTTATTAATCTTTTATAGCAATTTCTTGCACTACTGGCCTGTATTTTATCTCCTTCAGAGATGAATAATTCTTTGTAAAAATTGCAGAAATGTTGCTTCACTTCCTTTGGGTCTTTTAAAAGATTGTTATTGGTCCACATATATCCCACTTTTTCTTTTACCTCCTTTTCTTTGATAATTCTAAAGAAAAACTTGGAGCCTTTGTCCCCATGACTTACCTAGTTCATCTTTTCCCTTTTCTTTAATCCTTGGATTTTATTAGCTTGTAATTTCCTTAAAGAGTTTTTATTGGCTATTAGTTCTTCATTCAATACTAAATTCTTAGGATCTCTTTGTAAACTGGATTCCAATTTAAGAAGTTTTTCTTGTAAGGTATTTTCAGTTTTCCTATTATCCATTGTTCTTTTTTCTCCGATAGTCTGAAATATAACTGTCCATCATTTAACATTACTATTCCATTTCTCAATGGCTGACTTATCTTTTAACATCTATTTACTAATTTCCCTGAGTGTAACAATAGCTTCATTGCAGTTCTCCTCTTTTAAGAGGTTGGTGTTTAGAATGATTTTTTAATCTTTCCTAAAATCCTTAGATCTTTCATTATTTATTAATATCTTGACATTGATTTGGTGATGATCAGATAGAGAACAAGGATAAACCTTTACTCTACTATTACCGTCTATTTGATCAAAACTGAAGAAATCTTTGTTAGCATAAAACTTGTCAAGTCTGCTATAGATTCTTCTATTCCCTCTTTGAAAGTTACACCATGTGTACCAAATACTGTTATTTTCTTTTTTCAAACCTTCTAGAGGTTCAAAAAGCTCGAGTCTATTCTTCATTCTAAACCAAAAGTATTTCTCATTTCCTTTCCAATCCATTTCTATACCTTCTGATTTATTTTCACTATTTTCAACCATGTTAAAGTCCCCCCCTATAATCCAAGGAACATCCTGAAGATTACACATCCATTTCTAGAGCTCACTCCTTTCTCTGTAGTCATTGGGAGCATATATTGAGTAGATCCCAAATTTTCTATTCTCCTTTTCAATAATTTTCCATGCTGCTCTATTGCATGAGAAGTACCCCAAATTGGGCCCCCTTATTTGCTAACAAAATAGCAATTCCCCCTTTACCTCTTTCATGCTTAGTATAGAATTTGGCAGACTCTTTCCAAATGAATTTAAGACTGGTTTCAAGGGTGAAGTTTACAACTTTTTCTTCCTGTAAGAGTACATCTTTGAATTTATCCAGATTTAAATACCTCCTAACAATGTATTTCCTATCTGGGGATTCAAGCCCCCTAGTGTTCCAACTAGTGCAATTAAGTATCATCAACATCCATTGGTTGAGTTTTTTCCTTTGTTTTCCTAAACCTATCAAAGCATTTAGGAAGCTTTTCTTTTCTTTCTTGTTGGGGTAAGGTTTCATCTCCTCTTGACACTTCTACCTGTTCTTTTTTCTTTTTAATTTTAACCATCCATTAACAAATGTGTTGCCTTCTTCTTTCTTTGGCAGGATCTCTTCACTTGTTTCTAGAAGAATATTCCTCTTTATATCCTCCTTAATTGTTGGCTTCCCTGTATCCCTTGTTGAATACCAATTATTTTTAACTGGGTTAGTTTCAATCTGTTTTAAATTGTCTAAGATTAATTTCTAGCCAATCTCCTTTTGCCCATAGTTAAAATTAGACAAAAATGACATATTGTGCTTATCAATAGCTTTTAAGTTTGCAAGTTCCTCACTTTTTTTCCAATCTAAATCTTTATCATCTTTTGTGTCCCCTTGATCACATTTGTCTAAGTCTATTTCCTGGGCATCTATATTTTGCCCAGGGTTAATCTTAGACAAGGATACTATACTAGGGCTGGTATGTTCCTGGCTTAGGTTGTATGCATTTGGAATAACCTCTATATCCTTCCTTTCTTCACTCTCTATTTCTTCATCCTTAAATTCTTTGTACTTAATTTCTTGTATAGAGTTCAAAATTTTATACTTTGATTTTTTGACCAAACTATTGGACAATCTTTTACCATCCTCTATTGATTCATTCCCTTCCTTTTCTTTACTCATCTCCAGTTGATCCAATCTATTGGATAAAGTCTCTTTGTCCATGGTTAGGACGTCTTTATTATTCCATTTACTCTTTTTAAAACTATTGTTTTCGGCTATTTTTTGTTTAATCTTATCCATTACTAATTCTTGAGCATTTTTCTTGTGCCCAGGAATAATGTTTGATCCAGCAATTGGGTTAGAATTAAAATTCTCTCGAGATTTAAATCTCTCAAGGGGTGGGTTAGCAACCCCCATTTTTGAGTTTGTTGTCTCTAACATCCGGTTCTCGAACTTAGAGTTTGTATTCTCGGTTTCATTATTAATGCTTCTATGAAATAGTTCATCTCTACTAATCACTTTATTTTCATTTGTGTTTTCTTTGGACTCATAATTTATATTTTTTTCTTTAGGGTTTTTCATTCAATTTTGAATTAGTTTTTAACTCTATTATTTTTGTAGAAACTATTTTAGCGTCTTTCACATTCTCACCATTCACTCTTCTTTTTGCAAAACCTTTGGTTAGAATTTCCAAAATTCGGATTATTCCTTTGGTCTCTAGTTTTATTCTTCAAGATAGGCTAGTTTCTTCTCAAATGTCCTTTTTTACAAAGAAAACATGCATTTAGACTTCCTAGTATCTCTATCTTGCAATTCAATAACTTTTCCCCATCATTAATTTCAATTTCTTTAGGAATATCTATCCTTGGTGATATGGATTCTTGTAGTCTAACATCCATGTGCATGAGGGTAGCCTTAGTTTCTTCTATCCTCATTACTTTCCAACAAGGGGAGAGTAGTTGTGGCAAGAAGGCCCATATTTGGGGATGGATGTTTTTATTGTCACCCATCTAGGGTATGAAAGTGCCAAGATCTCTTCGTTCAAAGTGTCAAGAGACCAAGCAATTGCCCTAAAAATTGAGTAACCAATGTTCTAGTATTCTTTCGATAGAACCTTTTCCTACATAGAATGGTTTTTAAAGAAAACTAGAAGTAACCCTCTTTGTATCATTCTACAAAATGAATAGTGAATACCTAACTTCTTTTTCCAAACATTTCTAAACCACACATCTAAATATTTCCTAGCAGAAATTTTATTGCAATCTAGGGCAGCAAGAAAAATTGCCACATTCTTTAGATGAAAGTCTTCCCTATCCATGGCATCTAACATTTCAGAGTTTAGAATGACAATGAGCTTCCTAGGGCCATCAGGAGGGCACTTACCTTTCCTCCTCCTTGTTGAGCCCCGAGGTCGAAGCCACCACCCAGCACTTCAAACCTTGCAGCCGCTAGGATACTTCCACCGTTATCCTCCACAACTATGTCCTTGAATGATTTCACAATTCCTTTACTAGTGCTATCAATGTCTTCCACCCCTTCTTTGTCATCGAGGGGATCACCTGTCACCTTTACATCGCCTTCCATAAATTCTTGTAAGAACAGATACCCACTAAACCCTAGAAAGAAATATTAGCCATTGAGGGCCAAAAGCAACTTGTAGGTTGGGAAATTTAATATAAAGAACAAAGCCACAAAAAATGTAGAATGAAACAAACACGCACAAAGACATAAGCAATGGTACCAAACACAAAATGAGAGCAAGAGAGGGGAAGAGAATATCAAACCCTCAATGGCTTACAACCATCCCCTATGCCTACGCCTCGCTCCATCGATCAACCCTTTTATTGCTTCCCGCTTGGCATATTTTCAACTTTTCCTTGTAGAATTCCACTGCTCCTTGAGTTTGCAGGCTAGCCAAGAAAAAATGTGCCTTATCTTGGCAGTTCTTCTGATTTGGAATACGAGGGAGAAATTTTTGTAGTGACAAACGACTTGCACCATACAAAAGCTTAGGAAAATTTGCTGCAGAATGTCCGAGGAAAACACAGTGATATGTAAAACTAGTCTTGTTTAAATTGTAGTGCGAGGTATAACCCACGTTTATTGGTTGATTTCTCTCTCTTGATGAAAAAGCCCTATATTAAAATAAATGTCTTTGCCTGCATCTTAGAAATTGTCGAAAGCGGCCAACCTACGAGCATTTTTCTCCATGCTTCCCTCCTTCAATCAATATAAATGTTTGAAAAAGTTTTGATCAATCTTCTTTTATGAGCGCTCAACACTTTGACTTATTTAAAACAAATCTTTCTCCTTGGAAATCACCCTCGAATAAATTCTCAGAAATTTGCGCTGAATGCCAAACTGAGTTTTTCCCTCTTGCAAACCCTAGACTCACCAGATCTATCCCTTTCTCTTTTCTGGTTCAGGCTCTTATCTCAATTTCACTCGAGCCCTTCTTGCATATATATATATATATATTAAATAGAATAACGTCGGAAAACAGTCTCCATGTGGTATGGTCTAGCCAAGGATTATAGTGGATTTGGCGATAGCGTAACCGCACTGGTGACAATGCTTCCTATAGATGCGAGTAGCCTTTTGAGTGATTCCGGTTTGTGTGGGGACGTCTCTCTCTCTCTCTCGCCCTCTCCTACACAACCACCTACCTTCTGTTGAAGCCTGAGCCCTACGTTTCTTCTTGTCTCTTCCCTTCGCCCCTGGAAGTCAATATTTGGATCATCTTTTTTATTTAAAAAAGTCTTATAACATTTATAAAAAAAAAAATTGATCATGGGTCTTTAGAAAGCTATTGGGTGAACCTATGTCAGATCTGGCCTTGGATCCATTTGACCCCCATACTTGGAAAACCCATTTTCTTAGAAAAAAGGTTATCTGATTAATAAAACAACACTTTAGGACTTTTGAATTTGGATCTCCTAGTGTGCAATTTGAATATTTTAGCAAAAATACTTTCAATCAACTCCTCTTATGCATTTTTTAAACTTAGTGGCAGCAAGCTTGGTTTTAGAGGACCTTGAAGAGGAGGAAATATAAAATCTATATAAAAGAACAAACCCTAGGTGCAAACCAATGAATAACTTAAGCAAAAGATGAATTGCTCTAGCAAACTTCTATTGGAAATGCTCAAACAAAAATCAGCAGGAAAATAAAAGCCACCTGATCAAAGAGCTCCTTTATTCATTGTTTTTAAACTTTTAGGCACCTTTGTTTCAAAGGATGTCTGAGAGAGGGAGGATATTTTTTTTTATATATATAGACCTAGGTGCAAACCAATGAATAAATTCAGCGGAAGATGGAAGCACCCAAGAAACATCAATCGAAAATGTTCTAGCAAACATAAATGAGAAAATAAAAGCCACCTCATAAAAGAGCCATGCTCAGTGAAATGAACCACTGCAGAAAACTGTTCCACCAAAGGCAGTGCACCATCCAAACAGAGAAGCAAGAAAAATATCAATAACAAAATGTAACACTTTTTTAGGAGCATCCGCATTGTATTGATATGGCATTGATACAAGACTTTCATAGCATAAACTTGCATATCCCACCTTACTGGCCACATCCATTTCAATAGCCAACAAGAACTGGCAAAGTTGCCTCTTCTTTGTGATGCTCTCATTTACAAATTGAAAATGATCCTTTCTTGTGTTGTCTGTATAACACAAAAATCAACACTTAACAAAATGCCATGTGGAAGGTAATTAGAATGAAATTTATAGTAGAAAATACAAATTATTCATGACTTCAAACTTTCTTGTGTAGAAGAATCCTCACTCCTATTACACAATAGAATCACTTTGCAGGGGAAAATCGCCTCTCTTGAATTTTTCTTTTGCTATTTATTTTACAGTGTCATATGAAAATGTAGATACAAAGAACAAAAAAAACATGTTGTAGAAGATTGTTTTGCCCTCTATCAAGAAGGATTGATTGCAAGATGGAAACACATAGTTTTAAACAACAAAGGCAACACAAGTTGCCAATTACTCCATCTCAATCACATAATTTGAAAAATATGAACTTTCTTCCATCTTCCCCTCTACCATGGCTTTGATACCACTATTGGGTTAGGCTTGGAAGAAAGACTTGCAAGATAACACTAAATCATCTTTGAATTAAAAAAGTAAATAAAAAAGTTTATTATGGAGTTTTCTCTTACACAGTGAATTACAATATGGCCTTAAAAAGTGGCTCCTTGCCAACTGTTAGTTGACAATTGATGCACTTCTACAACAACTGAGAATAATAAACTGTTTAAGTATGTGCTATTGGTATTTATTAATGCTATGGATAATGACCACTTTAGATCATAGCCCCAACTTCCATACCAAATCATAGAGCTAAAGAAGAGATCTAGGGCCCAAAATCCTAGGTTGGATTGTGAGGCCCAATGAGAGCTTTGTGGCCTTTGGTGTCAAACTAGATTGTAAAATCATTTATGGTGGCCTTATACCTGAGATGGATTGTGTATTTGTTGGTGTACATTTTCTCATCCACCGAACACTTCAGAATAAAATGTCCAAAGACACTCTATCCTCTCTTGAACAAAGTCACTGCGTATGCTAAGATTGCGAGAAGATCATATGGCGACTCCAAGGTTTCTTTCGTTAGGTCTTGACATGTGGATAAGTTCAATGGGCGTTGTGATTTGCTGGTAATACACAAAGGGACTTATGTTAAAGGATTCTTCACAAGTTCGGGACTTAGACGGATTTATCATTAAAGGCTTCTTTGATTGGGACTTTCAGTTTGGATCTCAAAAAAGAAGGTGCAAAAAGATAAGGGTTTAGAGAATCTATTCTACGCCTAGGAATTCAAGAGACAACAAAGATTAAGTGAAAGGAGTAACCACGCTTTGTTTCGCCTCCCTGGGACAACTACGCAAAGTGGGTGCAATCTTCAAAGGGTGTGGTTATAATTTTCAAGCCTCAAATGAGACCGAAGTTAAGCATCCACAATCACAAGCTCAGGCTAACTTTACGCATTGAATGAAAATCATCCATCCGAAGAAAGTATGAGCAATATTTCACCATTTAATTTATACGATCAATCTCGCATTCACTTAACAAACATTCAAAGCAAATTCTACTTAATTGTAATCTAATTCTAATCTATGGGAGAAGAAGTTATGCAACCTTGCTCACTACTCGACAATAAAAGTGGTTCAAAGCAAATCATGCATAAGAGCTTTTATTATCGGAAATAGTCTAAATGCAACAATTTCATACACTGTCTCCACACAAATGAAAGTGAGAGATCACAAGTTTAAATAGTGTTTTCAAAATCAAATGAAAGGCCAAGATTAAAACAACATCAACGGCCAAGATTAATACAACTCAACCCTAATTAGGGTTGCCTGAAATAACATCAGTTAACAACCAGTAAACAAGCAGTGAACAAGCAGTTGGAGCTATCTTCAAGGGAAGGCGTCCCTATCTTCTTGGGCTGCATTGTGCTCGACGAATTTGGACACGATTGTGACGACTTCCTCCATCGTGACTGGCGGCAGCATGCTTATCCTGAATTCAAGTCCGTCCAAATCCTCAGCACACTTGGCGAAGGTGTTCTCCCAATCCGCTCCCTGCCTCACAAAATCATCTCGGATGGACAAGAGATTCGCCACTTTTGTGAAATCCTGTCTCAGAATTGGTCCAGTAGTAGAGAAGAAAACTTCCTGAACCTTATGCTTCAACCTCTCCAGCTGCATGTCGTTTTCCCTGACAATCTCTCTGTCAAACACATCTGCAGCTATAATATAAATCTTCTCCAGGATTTCTTTAACTTGCTCCTCAACTCTGAGCCCATCTGCCTTTTCCTTCTCTAGAATCTCTCTCTGTATTGTCACTGCCCAAAACCAATGGTGAAAATCGTAAGCCGCTCCTGCAACAATCACCTTTCCTTCAACCAATTCTTCCTTTGAAACACCCTTCAGTACCTTGAGGCATGGAATGAGCCTCTGCTGAATATCTGGAAGGTTGTCCCAAGTTTCCACTATGTCAACCAATCTGGAAAGGAAAGAAAAAGTCTGTCCGTAGGCAAGCGTCAGTCTCTCCATGAACGAGGCTGCTTCCGCGCCCTTGCTTGCCATCCATTCCCGGGCCTCCTTGGCCGTGACCATACCTTCTTCCACATCCTTGGCCATCTCCTGCGAGGAATTGAGAAGAGGAGGAGCTGTTGCATCACCTTGATTGAGTGGTTGGGTCAGATACCGTATATACTCCTTCAGGCGCTCAACCTCCCTCTTGTACTCTTTCTTTTTTTCCACTTCCTTTTCCAATCTCGCCTTGATAGTTGAGACTGCATTGTCCAGTTCTTCCACTTCCTGGCCTTTTGTTGTTGGGCCAAGGTCTATAGTGGTTATGCCATATTCTTGGGGAGTGATCTCATCTTGTACTTTATCCACTATTGGTACTACGATATGTATGGAACGGCCGCCGGCTTTGTCCCTCTGAATGGTGGAAAATTTCTTGGCAGGTTTCTTAGTAGCAACTTGTTCTAACCTTGCCAAGAAATCCGCAGTATCATCTTCTTCTTGGACCTCAACTGGTGCCTGAATTTTCATCCTCTCCTTCAACCAATCTGGAATGGTAGGCTGCTCGATACTATCTTCCTCCTGAACGTTCCCTTCATTTGGAATATCCAAGACTCCTCTGAGGGCGGAAATCATTCCCTCCTCGAAATCATCATTTTGGACTTCCACTTCATTATCCGAACCCAGTACTTCTGTGCCCGTAGGAGATGGGGGCTCATCGTCATCCATCTGGATCGGTTCATTGTCCTTTTCCTGAACTGCAAAAGGTCTCATCATCTCAGCCAAGGATTCGTCTGTGGTAGCCACTAGCTCATCAATGTTTCTAGACGCCGCGGAACGAGATGGCTCAATCTTCTATCGCTTTGGAGCGGGTTCCATGCTTGCAACTACTTCTTTCCTCTTCTCGCCAATCTCAACTAAATCATCATGATGGGATGCACCAGCATTGGAGGAGTATGACTCCGTCTCGCTCAGTAAATCATATGTGAGCATCACTCTTTTCTGCTTCAACTCCTGGACCTGATGGTCGACCCACCACTGAGAGTACTTAATCACTGGCCTCATCAACGTCGCCAAATCTGAATGCTCAGGCTCTGACGACTTCTCGTAAGGAAGAGGTCGGCTCTCCTCAAAGCACGGTTGGACATAATTTGCATCATCCTGTAACTGATCGGGCACCCGACAAAGTTCGGTTGTCCTCATAAAGTCCACTGGCACTCTAGACCATAATCTTCTCCTAACTTCATACTCATCAGCGGCGTTCACCCAGAAGTCCTCCAATTCCACTCTGTGTTTGTATCTCCTCCCATCCACGGTCCGAATATGACGATGCGGGTCAAAATTGGCCCTGGACTTATAGGCTGTGAACGGGTACCACTGGATTTCTAGCTTGGCGCTCTTGGCTGCTTGTGCTGACAGACATGACTCTAACATATTCCCAATAAAGAATGGGAAAGTAACAGCCGCCTTCTTACTTGGCCTCTGGATGTTCTGGTACTCTTCCAGCTGCCTCAGGACTTCAAGCAAAATCATCCGATTTGTTGGATAGATAGGTAGCTTGTAAGGATTTTTAGTGAATCCCTGGATCTTGACATATGTAAACTTTGGAAACTGGATAAACCAGGATCCATACCTACTGATTGAACTCTTTGCTTCGTGACTCAGCCTCTGGTGCGTTCCTCCTTGAAGTGTTCTTGTGATATACATTAGGAAAGCATCGTGCACCCGCCTGAAATGAGATTTCTCCCTTAGTTGAAGTTGCGGGTAGCAATCATAAGACTTGAGTTAATTTTCCCCATTGCCAACTTTTCCTTTGCAAATCAGTCCTGAGTATTTATATGTTTTGGCCAACAAATAGACAATGTACAAGCTCATATGAAAAGACTTGGTCTTTTCCAAATTGGTCAGCTGCTCGTGAAGATTTGTCGCTTATCATTCGAGACCAGTTGCACATCTTCACGCCGGAAGTGATTTCATCTATAAAATAATACATCCATGTCTCAAAATATACGCCTTGTGGGTTGTCAGCTATCTTGTTTAGCATCAGAATGATATCCCCATGGTCCTCTTTAAAATCTGTCCAGCGTGGCTTCTTAGGCATCTTCTTTGTGGATGGTCTAGGCCTCTCTAGCCATGCCTTATTAACATTTGTGGCGCACAATTCAGACTGGCTGTCATACAATCTCTTGGCGTCCTTGGTTTTGTAGACAGTACGGGGATGTGTTGGGATGCCGAACGCCTCCTGTATTGCCACTTCACTAAGGTGAGCCAGAACCCTTCCGTCAAGTGCAACAATTAGTCTTTCCTGAGCATTGTAATGGATGGCACATTCTACCATTAACTTGGCACAGTCTACTGCAGGCGGGAATCCGGCTGCTTGAAAAATTCCATTTCTCACCATTCGTCTGGCAATCTGTGTCGGTAGTCCAGCATGTCCATATACTCTCTTCTTGAACTCCACGAAGTCTACATGTCCCAGATCAGTGTCTGCAACATTTTTCCATTTTGAATTTATCTTTGACTCTCGCTGTACCCCCTTACTGGCGAACTTCATCGGCACCTTCTTTGATGATTCTCCCGCCGTGGTCATTAACTTGCAGTAAAAATACTAACATTAATACGGAGACTTTAAAATATAATTCATTCTCGTGCCTTGTATTTGAATATTTTACTTTCAGCTCATTAAATAATTAAACTTCTGCGAAAAAGCAAGCTGAAAGTAAATGAATTTTATTGAAATTTAGCGAGAACTTAGCCAAAATGAAAAAGATTGAAGGAGAATTGATGAATTTATCTAATTGAACTACAAATCTCAGGAAAAATCCTCTGGCTGCAAATCAGATTCAAACTTCGAGAATTGAATCAAAAATCAAATGTCAAAGTGCGCCAGTCTTGCTGAGAAGTTCGACTTTCAGCCAAGAACTTCTTCACTTCTTCGAAAAAATTACTTCTTTAGCAATAAAATTACTCCTTCCTTTGAGAAAATCGATCTTGCCTGCAGAAGAATTGATCGTGTCTCAACTTTCTTACAATTTCGAGAGATTAACTTCTCTACAGCTGAGTCTGAAAATGAGTTGTTGAAACTCATTATAATGCTGAAGAATTCAATTTGTTTTAGCAATTGCATCTTTTTCTCTCGATTTCGATTTGTTTTCTCTTCTTCAATCAGGCAAGTTTCCATTCTTTTTTGAAAAAACTCCATGGTGAGCTTATCCAGGTAAATCTCTTTGATTTTCCAAAATTCGATTTTTGCTAGATGTTTATCTTTGATTTTCAAAATTTTGAAAAAAAACATTAAATGTCCAATTAAATTTGATTTTTTCAAGTTTTAATTCATGGCGAACTTAATTTTGCTCATGGATTTTCTCTTTATCAGCGTGATTTATTTTCTTCCGATACATCTATGGCGAATTTTTATTTTGTCCAAGGCATTTTATATTTCTAAGTATTGGAAATAAATTATTAAAATGTTAAAATATTTAATTTATTTCCAACCCGTTCGTTTTTCGACCCATGGCTATTTTAATTTTTCTCTTTTTTTCCTTGGCTAAATGTTTATTTTCCATATTTATTTCAATTTTTGTCTAACCAAGTTGAAATTTTAGCCATCTTGCCAATAAATATTACGCCAGATCCTCATTTTCTTCTACCATGGCGGACTTCAAATTGTGTCGGGCACATTTTCTCATGCCGAAATCAAATTTTCTCTGGGCAATGTATGTGTTGGGATGTCTTCTTTAGGCAAAATTCCATAATACTTAGACAAATTTTCATCCCTTTTAGCTAGGGGCGGATTTTCTTGCCTCTTTGCCATATACATTTTCCTTTGTGCAGTTAGCCAACTTCATCAATTTTTTCCTAGGCACCCATTCTTAGGCGAATTTTCAATCTTTTCTCCCCTCTTATGTTAGGCAGACTTCATTAAATTCTTTCCATGGCCTAGGTGGACTTCATCAAGTTCTTTCCATCTTCCATCAAGGCATTGCGGACTTTCTATCCTCAACATTTTCTCATCAAGGCATGGCAAACTTTGTGAATGTCTTGCCATTTTATGGCTGACTTGCTAACTTCTTCGCCATCCTTGATCTTCATGGCAAGGGCGGATTTCGCCAGACTTAAGCACATTTTCCATGAATTTCATGCCTTTGGGTTGATTTTTTTGGTGATTTTCCCATGATTTTTAACTGATTTTTCCAGATTTTTGCTCGATTTCTCCATGCTTTTTAGTTGATTTTCTCAGATTTTCCCTTGCTTTTGCTAATTTTTGCTTGATTTTTACTTTGATTTTTTTCAATGATTTTTCAATTTTTTTGGTTGATTTTTGGTTCTAAGGATGGAAACGTTGACCCGTTGACCAGGGTTGACTTTCTAAAAATAGAATAAGCAAAATCCTAAAAAATAGGGAACCCCGTTTGGTCCAAAAATGCCAAAAATGAAAAAGCAAAAAAGCAAATTCCCTAAAAAGTAGGAAGTGTCAGAATTGGCCTAAAGCACAGGCGATCCTCGTCTCCCAGACCTTCTGAGTCCTTCCATGGCATTTATGCATTGATTTAGGTATGGATTATCAACTTGGCTCGGACGACTCTCAAAAGACTGACCTGAAACTCTGAAAGAAGTGACCTCATGAAACCATTGCGCGGAGGCAAAACCCTAAAAACTAGCAAACTACTGGGGGTACCCATTCCCAATGGGGCGATGTGTGAAAAGGTCATAACAGTATCCGAATAAGTTACACATACATGTGATTTATTGTATATTAAAATTCATGACAACAAACTTAAATTGACATATGGATATATTTTGAGTACATATATGTCACATTATATTTTGATTGTAAAAATGCTAAATAGGTCTTATTCACGCAATGTATTGGGACTAATTACGCCCTAAGTGTTTTCTTAAAGGCTCTTGCGGTCCTTGTAACCTTTCAGTGATTGCTAGAAATATCCTCAAGCTTCTATGCCTCTAGGTGGTTGAAATTGCAAGTGATAATGTTTTTTGGCTTTGAATAGGATAATAAATCCTCTAAATGAATTAGGAAGCCTTCTGAAAAGATTTGAGGTGACCCCCTTAGATATTTTCTTCAAGAGATCTTTTCTATGATAAGTTTGAAGATGTTGTGTGCTTCTAGAGTAATTGATGCTCAAAATGTTGGTAGAAATTATCCAGAATCAGGACATTATGGCATTCACTAGTAAATGATATTTTCTCTTGGTTTTATTGAATATAAACAATGAACATCCCTGATTTTCCAAAATCGTGAATTGATACATCTCCCATTTTGCGATTCTTACTTGGATTTCATCTTTCTAAAGTTTCTTGAAAACCCTTAGAAGCTTGCTTTGGGTGTTACATAATATGTTAATAAGAAATTTGATTAGCTCAATTTTTTTGCCTCATATATTAAGACTTGAAGCATTTAGGGACACAACATAAAAAATTGAATGGCATTGGTACATATTTGAGAGTTGTTAAAGCAATTTTATCTTCATTTCCACAGTGACTATTGATGAAATACATTTCCAACAGTTGTATTTGGCCTTCCAATGCTTATGCATCAATAGCACATTTAGAAGTAGGGTTCAAGTTACACTTAGATCTTAAATGGTTTTTTACAAGTAAATTTAATCATGGGAAGCCAACATTGATGGATAATCTCATGTTCACTAAACAAAACGAAAATTAGGCCATCTGAATGGAAAGAAAGAAAGAAAGAAAAGGAGGAAAATATATTAATGTCCACAAGACCAATAAGGGGTAAAAGATTTGTTAACTAGACAGTTCTTGGTTGATGCCAAACTTATTATAGTCTCTTATTATAAGAAGTATAACTAGAGTCAAATAAGGGTGCCCTCTCTTGCCAATTCTTTTGAGGTCTAGATAGACGAGCTTGAGGACATTCTTGGGCAGAAGACTTATGTTGATGATGGTTGTACCTTACATCATGTCTTGGTTGCTATAATGTTTTTCCTTGATGATGTAGTTATTTGCTCATTCTCTAGAGGGTTTGCACAAGAAATTAGATGCTTTTTTAAGATTTAGTGACTAGTTGTTAAGCTTAATAACTAATGCTTTGGTCGGCTATGGTAACTAGTAGTTAATCATAGTAGATATAAGGTTAGGATCTTCAATACCTTGAAGCACTTTCAAGTTTTTGGATGATTAAGCCTCAAGATAAAAGAGATATCAATATTTAGATCTTTTTCTTTAGTGTGCGTTGCCTCTGTAGGTCAGCTATGTATGTAGAATGTAGGTGTAAATTTTGACTTTTCTACTTTAGAAAAAAAATAGCTTATGTTCCTATTACTGTGTATATTTTCCTAAGAAGCTACATTAATTTCATTCATTTATTAAAACAAGAATAAAATCTAAACAAAAATAAAATCTAAACAAATATACTAGATCCTGGTTTTAAACAAAAGAAATTAGATAGAGCATAAAATAAGTAAGAAAAGAGGGAGGAAATGCTTCCTTGATTTGAAGGTTGAAGTTGAAGAAGGTTGGAAAAAAGTGTGTGAAGACCAGAAAAGTGATGCACATACATTTTGGAACAAATTCTTGACTATGCAGGAAATAAACGATAGCAACCTGTACAACACATAAGCGACTTGGATTCAGTGGTAATAACCTGGTACAGAAATGGGAAGTGTCCAGAAATAGATGAATGGGCCTTTGGAATTAGAAACAAGAAACATGGTCTCAATTGAACTTGTGCAGTAACAACATGATACAAGTGGTGGCGTGCATTGAGTTTTGGGACTTTAAGACTTTCACACCTTGGTTGTCTTTGTTTGTTGGTTGCCACGATGCATGCGAACTTGAGATATTTTATTTTTGTAGAGAGATATGGAAGTTGAAAGTTTTATGGAGGACAAGAAAAAATGTTCTGATTGCTTGGGATCCTGCCTCAGTCAGGCAACTAATGGTATTTTTCAATCTCCATGGAGCAATAGATAAAATCTTGGGTAGTGTGTTTGCCAAGGTGTGATAGCGTAGAAAAACAATAAATACTGGAAGATTAAGAAGTAGAGGCTTCTATAAGCATGTGTTGGTGCTTTGGTGTATGGAAGAAGATATCAAAAATGGGAACCGTAAAGATCAGGAAAGAGTGTGAGGCAACAAGATCTTGGACAATGGAAAAAGCTATGAGAGATATAATGGCTATGGAGGAATGGCTAAAAATTGCAGATAATTAATGGGAATAGAAGAATAAACTTCAAAATAGTCTTGTGAAGAATTTTTTCCAAAAATCAGAATTCAAAAGATAGAGAGGGAATTCCAAAATAGTTGTATAAGGTTTAAAAGATTGAATGTCTTAAATGATATTTAGAATTGCATTTTTATAAAATTCGCATGCTTGTTATTTGTTCAAAAATGCAAAAATGCCATAGGAAACAATTTCTAACTGCTTCGAAACAATTGAGTGTGCATAGACAAGACTATGATCACACTATTGTCCAGGTGAGCACAAGTTTTAAGAAAGTTACGAAATGATTTAAAAAATATATTGATCTAGATTGGATCTACATGACATCTTGACAAAGGGTTTTAAGGCTTGGGAATCGGGTAAATGAATCCTAAAACATGCTAAGGGGATGGACACTAAAATGAGTGTGCAATATAGAGTGGAAATTGCCTAGTTCTCAATTTTTTACTCTATAGGATGATCGTGATATTATTATTCTAAGAAGAGTATGCTTCCATATTCCATCGTTTCATTGCTTTCCCTTTTTTTTTTCATATATATTCTTTAGACACTCTCGCCTTCCAATGAAGAGAGTTTACTTGTAGTGAAGATTTAAACATTTGACTATAGACAATATATAAATTTTTTGATGATATCACTTAACACAATATGCTTGAGGTATGGTTACGACATACACTACTCTTTAAGAAAGGGTTTGTTCCAATATTTGTCACTATGAGAGCCAAGCTAACACTCCAAATCTCACACAATACCGTTACAATGATATGAGCCTCTATATATATACCCTCTTATCTAATAACTTTAAGGTTAGTGTAAACCTTTAATCCAAAAATCACACTTTGGATCAACTAAATAGTAAATTTAACCTATTCCACAAGTACCCATTTGACCCAATATAACTATCCGTAGGTTAAGCACAACATAAGTTGTCTACTCCATGACCTCATATATATCATATCAAATTCCTAGGCACATATCAAGCCATCCCTCTTTAAAATGTAATTATCTATAGATGTAATGTCCCCTTCTCATCAGTAATCTGTCCTGACACTCATCAGCCTATTCCGGAAGCCTGTAGGCGTGTGTGAGGAAAAATTAGGGTTTCCAGTTCTGAGGTTCTTCGGCATTTCTGAGAGTTTACTATTTATAGTAAATTCTATTTTAAGCAGTATGGAGTTTGTCAGCTTTCAGGGCTTCATTTTCAGTTGGAGCATCTCTTGCAATTCAAGTTTGGCTTTTAATGGTTTAATTTTGGAGAATCAAGGCAATTATGTTATTATTTGCAGTTGACCCCCTTGGCTTAGGAGAACAACTTTATGTTGTGTTTAAAAAGTGGACTTGGAAGGGGGACGCCTTCATGAGGAATTAATTATATTTTATTTATGGCCTTTTTTCTTGGTAAAAGTGGACGCCACTTTTAAATGAGATTCTTTTTAAATAAAGTGAAATTCATAATATGCAAAAAGGACGCCATCTTGAGAAGTTGATTGTTTTTTGGAAATTTGAAAAGACTCCTATGTCTTTTGGTGTACCTTCTCAGGAATCTGAAGAGTTTTGTAAGTTTCTAGTTAATGAAGGTTTTTGCTCTAGCTTGGTATCCATTCATGTTATCATATTGTTATGCTGTCGGAATGACATTTGAACTCTTGCTTCGAGGATGCTACCTCCTAGCCATTATCCAATTTCGTGTTTGAAATACAACACCTAGTTGGACTTTGCTGCTTCTCATCCAGACTAGCAGATTTGTGCTCATAGTTGAAGTTTTGATGAAATTTCCAGATTTTGAAGTTGCTGATGCATCTACAGCTGAAAGTGAATTTTGTTAGCAGCTCTTGGAATAAAATTTATTTGGTTCTGGGTACTTTTGCTTTCCAATTGTTTGACAAGGGCGCCCCTTTCCTCCAAGTTTGAGATTTTGTTTTGAAGTCTCCAATTTTTAAAGTAAAAATCGCCCCTTCTCATGGCCGTACCTTTCAGCTTGCATTGGGAATTGTGTCAGAAAATAAAGAACGAGATTTGTTGCTGTTTCTTCATCCTAGCTTGGTCGCCTACCTTCCAGAAGTCCATTGCATTCAGTCTCATTTGATTTGGAGGTGAAATGAGTGAGTTATGAATATTTTATTGATTTCTAGTTTGCTGATAAGAAATTCCAGAACTCAGGATTTTATATCAAATTCATAAGTTTTCTGTTTTGATCATAATTCTATCATTAGAGAGCAAAGAAACATCATTGGAATTCATTCTTATCTTCTAATTTTATTTCTCTATCATTGTAATACATGTTTTTGTAGTCTTCTGAATTGTAAGGTTTTGATTAGTAGTACTAATCTAACCTATGTTATTGCTGCAACTACTTGTTATATTTCCAATTAATTACCCCTAGACGGTTTACCGCTAGTGCGGAGAAAGAACTTGTTATATCATTGTACCCACTTCAAGTGGTGAATCCCCACAATTTTGTGGATGCCCGCCGCAGCGGATGAATTAGATTATTGTAGTTTCATGGCTGTTTATCTGCCTACTAGTTTCAATTCTAAGTATCACTCCGTCATATGTTAGCACCTCGCCCTCAGCGGGATCTTGTGTGCACATTCTTGATGTTGAGTTTGTTAAATTCAAGTACTTGTTTTCAATTAGCTCCTCCGCCATATGACAACACCTATCCCTCCTTGGGATTGAGTGTGCATTCTTGGTGTGAGTTCTTTCAAGTTTGTTTTCCTATTTGGAGCTAACGCTAATCAAGTTGGCTAGTGCTGATTATGTGTGTAAATCTTCAAGAAAAAATTGGTTAGCATATTTCAATAGAACATGAGAAGCTAGATCATATGATTTTTAGAATATTCTTGACAATTGGTACTAAGTTTGTCATCCAATCAACCATATGAGATTTCGTATGATCTTTGATGTTGCCATGTTTCCTTTGTGCTACTCTATTTCCATGTATATTTGTATTGTTTCTCCTTTGATCGTGAGTATACCCATTGTTATTACTTATTAGATTCTTTGTAGAGAGATAGGGTTGCTTCTTGGTTGTGGGCTTTACTTAGAGTTGTTCCTACATGGTTGTTGCTCATGGTGAAGTGGACATGCCTATCAATATGCTTCAACATTTCGAGTCTCATCTTTCTTATCTTCTATTTTTTCTTTTGGGTCTTGAGTAGTTGAAGGCATAGTTGGAAGACTCGTCGAGTTTTCGGTGAGTCTTGAAAAACTCACGAGTTTTTTTGCCCTACGAGTCTTTATGAATTTAACTCGCTGAGTCTTTTCCAAAAACTCACGAGTTTTTCGCCAAAAACTCGTGAGTCTTTACAAAAGATTCCCCAGATACATAAAAAATGCGAAAAATGCAAAAAAAAATTGAAAAAGTTGTTGAGTTTTTTGCCGAGTTTTTGCTGAGTTTTTGTTGACTCTCCAATTTTTGGCTTGGCGGTTTTTTTTCCGGGGCGAGTTTTCCAACTATGGTTGAAAGTTTGAGTTTCCTTCACTAGTTCCATTTTTCACCTTTACATTCTTTGTTCTCTTCTATATATTCTTCTTCTTCTCTAGATTCTTGATCTTGTATCTCACACAAGCTTGGTTTTCTAAATCTTGATTGGTTCCTCATGCTCGGTCCCTACAAAGTCACTTTCATCTTGTGCCAAAGCTTCATCAATTTATTTTGCAAGCTAATAGTGAACAATTTACATAATTTCTAGTTAGTTTTAGGATCAGAAAAGCAATAAGCAGAAATCACAACACATGAACAATAAACACAACAGTTTACCTTGGGAAAACCCTCCTACTCGAGGGAGAAAAACCCAGCAAATAATCTCTCATATATATCATATAAAATTGCAGAATATTGCTTACAATCAGGCCTTGCACAGGGCTGAGAATATACAATGAATGGAGACACTCCTCCATGAATGGTAACACTTCTCTTTGAGAATGGATCTGCTGCAAGGGAAGGCGAACTGCTGAAGAATGACGATCTGGAATGAATTGAACTTGATGATTTGAATGGAAGAACACCACCTTGTATATATACCAAACTAGGCACCCTTTCATCTAGGTCGGCCTCTTTGATTTAAATAACAAATAACAAATATCATTAATTAACAAGGCTGACCTGCCTTGATAATTATTTATTATCTTAATTATTTTTACTTAGGAGAAAAATATCTCCCTAAGCTACAAACACTAACATTTCTAACCTAGAATATTTTACAAAAATATCCCTACTCTACATAGGTATAACATATAAATCCAATTGCAAAATATATTTGTCATAGCAGCCTTCAAATTCTCAAATTTTGAGCCTTCATCCCTTATACTCCTTGATATTCTTTGCTTGAACATGCGATTTCTTGGCCAAGTCAATGCTAATAAAGACAACAAACTTCTCCTTTTGAATGCATCGATGAACCTGGACTTGCAATTTTAAGTTTCTTTTACTTAAAACGAGATTCTTGGACCACTTTCTCACATTTCTTGATCCAAGGGAGGGTTTCCATCTCTTTATTTTTTGTTTGTTCTCCTCTTTTTCTTTCTCCTATCAAGGTAAGAAGACTTCTTCAACTTCTTCCCTAGAAATTTTTTCTTTTTCCTCAAGACTTCTCCACCAATTCAATGGCTAATACAAAAACAAAAAGCTGAGAGAATATATTGAAAGTTCTTTGTGAGAACATTGCTTTTAAAATATGAAAGCATCTTCATCTTGTTTGCCCTGTTTTTAATCTTGACAATTTTAGAAATTTTTTGCGACAAATTGGCAAGCATCACTGTGTGTGAAACCCCTTTGTCACAATAACCCATTTGAGTCAGCGTTTCTAGTTTGCAAATGTTCTTAGTCATCCCCAAACATCAAATTGCTTTCTGATGTGAAGTCATCAATTTACATTTGTAGTCGTGAAACTTTAATATGGCATGTTTTTCACACAGTTTAACTTGGACTGGACAAAACAATTAAATTGAGAGTTCTGTTTGAGCTGGAACAAAATCATTACATAGGGACGCTTAAGACTCCATTGAACACCATGTGGAAAATTTTCAAGGCAAAATGCTTCTTCATTTGGGAGATATTAAAATAACACTATTTTGCTCAGTAGATTACAAAAACATCTAAAATAGGAATTTCAGAGAAGTTGGAGTGTAACAAATTTATAGGGGAATTTATGGGGTTATTATACATAATGTGGCTAATTTGAAAGCAAAAATATTCTTCCAGTCAAAAGATGCATTTAATCTTCTCTTGCAAATATGAATTGGTGAAGAGGTGTCATCTTATGGAAAGCGAAGTTTTGTCTATAGGTTAGAAATTTATTTAAAAATGTGAAAATGTTAAATATACTTTTTTGGGAGTTATAAAGTTCTAAAATATGTGAAATTGTGAAATGTATTCACTCATCGACGTTTTTAGTGTTCATCAAACGGTCCAAACATCTAAAAGTGTGAAAAGTTAGCTTTGTCACACTTTTTGTGAAAAGGTGAACTATGCAAAAAGATCCTCTAAAAATGTGAAAGGTTCACATTTTTGGTGTTCTTGCATCTTTTCAAACTTCTTAATCATTTGAATGTGCTTGTTGGAATTTTCTAGGGTTTTAGAACCCATTGACTTTGTGAAACACCATGGATATTTTGAAAAGGATTTAAAGACTTTCAAGAAATGTGTTTTAGAAGCTTTGGAACAATGTACTGCCATTCATCAAGGCATAATAGAAGGGGAATTTTATCAGATATTATAGTTGGATTCACCGTGTAGACATGAATGCAAAATGCTGAAGAATAGACAAGGTGTGTAAATTGTTTGACCATTTAAATGCCTCAAAGAAATGTTGTCGAAGGAATACAATGCTTGCAAAGCATGCATGAAATGGATCTATTGATTAGGCTTTACAAACTTTCAAGCAAATGCAATTGGTAGAGATGAGGCTGAATTCCACAACCTTCACTCACACCCTTCTTTCCTGTGCGATTTTGAGAAATTTAGAATAGCATATGGGTTTCCTTCATGGTATAACGGAAAATGGATTTTTGCCATATATTATAAGTGGAAAATGCTCTATTAAATGTGTATGGCATCCATCAAAGTGTAATGATAAAGGAGTTTTATTAGATGTTAAAATTGCAAATGCATTGGTCGATATGTATGGAAATGTGGAGGCACATATCAAGTACGTAAATTGTTTGATAGAATGCCCCAAAGAGATGTCATCTCCTAGAACTCTTTGATTGTAGGCCATCAAATACATATGGTATTGCCAAGGTAAAGTGAGTGAAGATGGTTGGCTTCCATTGGCTTTTGTTTCTATGTTCCTTCTTGCCATGTATACATGGAACTATGAAAGTGTTCTCAAATATCGACCCGAAGTAATGTATAAAATATCCATGAACTTGATTTTAGAACTATAGTAAACTTGTTCAAGTAATTGTAGGTTTTTGGGAAGTTCTCAATAAACCTTCCAATGATACATTTTAGTATTTTACAACAGTATTCATTTGTATAAAACATGTGTCAGTCCCTGCTGTGCTATGAGATATGACTTATTATGTAATGTTGTCACCTGAAATTTGCTTGGAGGCATTGATTGTTGCATCATGTCAGGATGATTGTTACATCATGTCAATAGTCATCCTACTATGAAAGGGAAGAATAGTTAGAAGATGTATACCTGAAGTGGATTGTTAGTAAATGTGGATTGTTAGTAAATGTTTGTTCCTCAAATATTCTCAGAAACATGCGGGACAACTTACTTGCATGAGACAGCAGATTGTAAGCAATGTTATACTATGTCAATATGCTACGAGTAAAGGATTACAAGCCTTTATTCAAGTTGATCACTTTGCTCCATCTAGATGGGCTGCTCTTGGTGTGCTTCTAGTATTTGATGAGGATATCAATGAAGTTGATAATGCAGATTTGCTTGGTGAAGTGGAGCCCACCTCACCAAGAGAAATGGTGATGTCAAGTTCAAAAAGAACTCATGGTTTATAAAGAAACTGGCCATAAACTATTTCCATGCGTATCACTCTAGAGTAAGACTAAAGCCAAGATTGATTTTGTTGTACCCAAAACCAAAATTTTTGCTTCACTAAGGCATTTTGCTTAATTGAGTCTTAATCTTGTTAAAGTGATGTCAGAAGGTCGTTTTTGGGCTTTTCAAATATGGAGTTGGTGTCAGTGTTATGTCAGTCTGTTACTGAAGAGATTCAAGAAAAGTGAAAATCTGAACGAAAAACATCAAAATTTTCTCTCTGGAGAAAGGAGCACATTTTCAAATGGGCGCCCTATCTTTTAGGGGCCCAGATCCTGTTTTTAGGGTTTGTCACCTCCAGCAGACATTTGTCCGGCATCACGTCAGCTTTGTAGTGAGCTATCAAGCTTGTCAAACGGACCTGTTTCGAGCAAGTTGTGGAAGATACAGCGCAAAACGAGGCGAAAGCAAGAATTGGCTAACATTGGAGAAAAGCGCAGCTTTTGAGAAAGGCGCCCATCTTTTTGAGGTACCAAATGAAGGTTTTTGGCTAAATGCCACCCAAGATGTTTGTCTCACTTTTGTTCGAGCTTCGCGACGCATCCGTCAGTGGGTGAATCTGAGTTGCAAAAGTGCTTGAACCGGAGGTCAAACCTGGGATCAAATCTTGGTCAAAATATCAAGGAAATACCAAAAGAGCACATTTTGAGAAAGGCGCCTAAGCTTTTCAAGCCTTTAATGCCTTCTTTTGATGATCTCGGATGTTCAATGTGTCCGTTACGTCAGCTTGCCGTGCTCTCGCCGGATCAGAGGATGACTCGGCTGCTTACACGGGTTTTGTGTTATTTTAGTCAGTTCCAGAAATGGCTTAGTCTGGAATGAAAAGAGCAACTTTTGAAAAAGGCGCCCTTGTTTTTCCCCCCTCAGATGATGTTTTCTGGAGAAATGTGCCTTTGCAGCTATTATGCAGAATGAGGTCAGCTCCGCAGTGAACCTGAGATCCAGTCTTGAAAGTTGGTAAATCAGAAGTTATGAAGGATTTATCTTTTCCTTCGTACGAGATGCAGAAGTCAAAATTCGACTAAGTCTGAGAAAAAGCGCAGCTTTTGAAAAAGGCGCTTGGATTTTTGAGCCTTCAGATGTCAGTTTTATGGTTTCCAGTCTCAAGATATCTTTTGATCAGTTCTTACTTAGCTTTGCAATGCACCTGTCAGCTAGTCAATCGGAGAAGTCAGTCAACCAGGGTCAGAGGATGAACAGAGGTCCCGACAGAGGTTTTAGCCTAAATTTTCATGAAATTTGGCTAAGTCTGGAATTCGCCTTAAGAGCTCAAAGTTGGATTTTCGAAAGAGAGTTGAATGGACGCCTTAACTGGAGTTCTGACTATAGTTAGACTAAACGTTTTCTGGGTTGTCATCTTCAGTTCATATATTGGCATGTTGAGTGATCTTTCAGTTCGCATGTCGAGTTAACAACCTTGCATGTTGAGTTAACTTGATTGCATGTTGACTTAACTGAAGATTATTCTTGAATGTCGACTGGAGTTTACATGCATGGCGAATTTGGTTGCAATTGTGAAGTTTTTGTGAAGATGGCGCTTCATTGAGTCTCAACTGAAGTTCTAAAAGGGACGGCATGAATGATGAAGCATAGTTTTGTGAAGTTGACGTATTCTATAAAGAATGACAACTTAAGTTCCAAAAGGGTTGTTATTTTTAGAATTGAAGCATAAGTGTGAAGTTGGCGCATTCATTCTATGTCAACTGAAGTCTTGAAAGGGTCGCTATATTTGGAATATTTATTGCATGAAATATGGCGAATTTCTTATTTCCAACTTTAGTTATCAAAAGGGCCCGCTTTAGTTCTTAATTGTTAAATTTAATGAATTTTCAAGGTGGCGAATTCAATGAAGATGGTCAACTGAAGTCAAAACCGCATGAAGTTGTTAACTGAAGATTGAAAAGGGAAAACCCTAAAGCATGGTGCTTTATTTAGCATATTTTAGTTTCAGTTAACTAAAATGAGGTCCAATTAGAAGCCAAGCGCCATTTTTCAAGCTTTAGTGCTTTATGCGAATTTCAATGATGAAAGCCTATTTATTTCAGCCTTGGCGTCCACTATTTCTTCATTTCAAACTTCGAAGTCTACATTCTTCTTGGGCGAGCAGCAAGCTAAAGGTGCTACAGGTGTCAGAATTCAACGTTCTTCGTAGCAACGAATTCAGATTGTGCAGAGGAAGAAGATTCCAGACTTTATTTTCACTTTGCATGCAGGTTTCATCAAGTTCCAAAAAAGAGATTGGTGGATTTTTCAGAAGCAAACAAGCGAAACTTTCTATCTTCTGTCTTATTTCTTCTATTTCTCACCTTAGGTACTTTCTTCGCATGTCAAAGAAATTCAGCGTATTTTCAGAGTTTGATCATTTGGGTTCGCATACTTCAGCATTTGCAGCAAAACCCACGTCTTAGATTTTTTCGAGAAAATTGCCCCGTAGCCTTCGTTCTAAAGCTCTGTGTTTTTTTTCCGAGAATCTCTTTGCATGTGGGCTTGAAACACATTTTTTTTTTTGAGGATTCAGTTATCTGGGTTTGTTCAGAATTCCGTTGTGCACAAAACCCATGTTCTAGATTTTCTCATGAAAAATTGCCTCGGGAAGCTCTAGAACCCCTGCTTTTCTCGACTAAAAAATCTCTGCATGCCTAGCTAAAACTCACTTTTTCAAAATTTTATTGATCTGGGCTTGCTTAGAATTTGATTCTGCACAAAACCCATGTCTCAGAATTTTTGGTGAAAATTATCCTCCGACAGGGTATTTTTAGCCTTGTCCAGAGCTTTTTCAGCGTTTTCAGAAAGTTGTCAGAACATAGCCATGTTCACAGTCAACGGGTAAGTTTTTCAGAAGGCAGTTCAACTGGACTGAATTCAAGACCAAATCGGTCTTAATTTAGGTTTTCATCAGAGCAGCTGACAATGGAGCGTTAAGTTGCAAAAGGAACAAAGATCACTTCATTTACGGAGCCGCCAAAGTCACTCAAATCCCATGCCATTGTCTTCGTGAAGATGGTACCTACGCTGATCTTGAGGCTGTGCAAACTAAGTTCCAGAAGCATGTTCATGATATTTTGATGGAGATTTTGGGTCACATTTCAGTGATTTCAGCTGGTTTCAAGAAGGCGACTGAAAATGTTAAAGAATGTATGCATACAATCAAGGAAAGTGACAGAGAATTGAAGAAGCAGATTATTATTTTTGGACAGCGTCAAAGTGTCAGATGACAGAGAGATTGATGAGTTCTTGGTCGAAGTGTTAGACCGAGTTGACATGGAGTGATCTGCCAGTTGGAACCTGCAATTAATTTCGAGGATTGAGTCATGAGCAGCAGTTAACTCGACTTTCAGTCTTGAGTTTACTTGTTGACTTAACACATGCTTATCTCGTCCTTGGAATTATCATCACAGGAGTTAGGGTTAGGGTTTCCAGTTAATTGAAGGTAGTGTCCAGTTTATTTCATTAGGGTTTGGCAGCAAATCTTGCATGCATTGCAAGACTGTAGATGACTCAAGGTGATTTTAGGGTTACCTACACCTTGATGTATATAAATAAGAGCTTTTGCTCATTTGTAATTAACTTTTGCACGAGAGAAATATATGCTGCGCCTACCTTGCCCTCAATATTGCTCTTTTTGTATCTGTTCATGTGTTTTTACTATTATGATGAATTGTTACGCCACATAGGGTTTCATGCAATTATAATGGTGAATTCTTTTTGTTTTGTGCATCTTTACCATTATGATCAATTGTTATGCCAAATAGGGTTTCATGAGATTGTAATGATAAATCTATTTTGTGAGTCTTTACTATTATGATCAATTGTTATGCCACATAGGCTTTCATTCGATTGTCATGGTAAATTCTTCCCATAGTTTAGATAAATCTGTTTCGTGCCTAATAAACTTGTTTAGATTGAGATGATAGTTGCGCCACCTTGCCTTCAAGTAGAGAATCTGTACTTGGTTATCGTGTGTTGTCGTGGACAATAAACTAATTTGGATTGAGCTGATAGATGCGCCACCTTGCCTTCAAGTAGAGAATCCGTATCCAGTTTATCGTGTGATGTTGTTACCAATAAACTTGTCTAGATTGAGCTGATAGATGCGCCACCTTGCCTTCAAGTTGAGAATCTATACACGTTTATCGTCTAATAGTCAAACCCTGCTTCATTTCCTCATGCTCTGTTTTCTTGAGGAAATTGGATAGATTTAAAGTAGATAGCTTAGTTGTAGTTAATGATCTGTGAAACTAGAAAATCCTTAGCTGCAACGTTCTTGATTTTCTTAACCTTGTGCCTGTTCCAGCTGAGAACAAAAAGATAGGACTTAGATTACTTTTCTTTTCCATGCATTCCAGCACTACGAGGGAGCTTCCCCTCCTAATTTGAAGAGCACTCATTACGCAGTGTGCATAGCTGTCCGTACAAACCTGCACTCCAGAGGTGTTAGTTTTGACGCCAACAGATTTTACTGCACATTTAGAGCTCAGACAAAAGACATACACTATATTTCATATGCGATTCATATCTTAGGTGTAACACCCCAAATACTCAACTAGGGACATAACATAAATCACCTAAACTAGCCACAAATACTTGACCTACTTACAATTTTTTTAAAAGTTTCAAAGCACTTTCTTCATGAGAACATTATATTTTATAACAATTAAACATGGCATCATTATAATATCTCATAGAATTTAGTTAGACAAAACAATTGATTTGATTCATCATAGTTAAACATCCAAATAGTACCATAGACAAAATGTGGAAATTACATCAACGTGATAGAATGATTAGAATTCATTGACACATGGTACAATTCGGCACAGTCATGACTCATATCATGCAATATTTACTCTAAAAGAGATTGACAAAGAATACATTTGAGACATTCTCTTAATCTTCATTAGTATCACATATAAAATACAATAACTCATCACATCAATTTACTTAAGCATCCATCTTTCATTACAGTGAGTACTTTATCACTTACAAATCTTTTGCTTATCTATAAGCCATCACTAAGAAAATTCCATCAACCTTAAACAAATAGTATGGATGACCATCTCTTACCGGAGTCCCCTTGCATCATCTCGCAGTGTGGTTAACAACCCACTTGGTTCCAATATCCTATAGCTGCAAGAAACCTGCAAAACTAGATATATTAATTAGTCCCTCCACCAAGATGAAATAATCAAAATAATTTTGATGCAAATTACAGAAAGATAGGACCTAAGGGGCCAGACCTAAGCCTCAGAGGCTCATCCAAGATGGCCTTTGCCTACGTAATGAGATTAGAGGCTTTGTAGTTCGCCTACTTGGATTTGAACCATCACATACTTGGTTGGCCAATAATAATGTATATCAACTGGGTTCAAATCTCACAATCATTAAAGAACTATTCGATCATATAATCATCTAACAATTTTCAGTTTGCTGATCACAACAAAACAGGGCAGCATTTAAACAATCATAACCTTTACTTCCCTTATACAAATTTTAAAATTAAATATGTTTTGGAAAGGTGTGAGCAGACAACAAAACCCAGAAAATGTTTGATAGGGTTCTAAAGCATGCGTGAGCAGTTTTGACTGCAACTCAGCCACTATAATCCTATCAGAACAGCAATTGACAAACAACAAATCAGCATGGAATCATACTTTGTAGATTTGGGACAAGGCAAGTGTAAAAATATCATTATATAGAGAGAATAAAGTGACCACTATGACAGTAAAAAGTAACCAATTGCTTCATAATATACTCTTTGCATCTATGCACATTTTGAAGGAAGCTCCCTGGATGTTATTGCATTCACAAGGATTAGCATAACCAAACTGAAAAATAAATTATAATAACAGATGTTAAGTTCAATGTCACACTTTATGCATCATTGGTAAAATCAATACACAGGATAACTTATATCCTTGTACACCAAATGTTTGGTTACTAAAGTTGTAATCATGGAAAGAATACTAGATGTAACAAACAGATAAATGATGTGGATCGGCTTGCATATCGAGGAAAAGTGCGTTTGGTGCAAAACCAAAGTCCACAAATTTTGCAATTATTCTCCCTCCTTGTTCTAATATGGCAGCGTTAGACAGGGTATGGACATCCGTCAAAGCATAATGAATGGATAAATTTCGTTTGAGGCTCATGTTCTAACTACACTGGTAGACTTGTATATAAAATGAGGAACCTAGGCCATGCATGCATAAGGTTTGACAGAATGCCTCAAAGACATATCATGTAACAAAATAAAAATCTTTTTTTTGATATGCATCAAGTGGAGTTGTTGAAAAGGCTTTAGAAACTTACAAGCTAATGCAATTGACATGCATAAAGCCAAATTCTGTGCCAGGTAGTCGCAGAGCTGTGTTTGGGCAAGTTCTGATGCAACAACCCTCGTGTCCTTGAATGCAACAACCCTCGTGTTGTTGAATGCAAGATGTGGAAGCACAGACAATGCATTTGAACCTCCATGCACAATGCCACATGTTGATTAGAACTCCTGTTGTGCTGAAGGAGAGTATGAACAAGATCTCAATTACTGATTTTAGCAGCCTTGTGCAATGGTGTATTTAATTGGCACCACTGTTATTTTAGTGTCTTTCCAGCTGTTTGGACATAGCAGAATAATAATACCTTCTTGCCTTTTTTTTTTAACTTTCATTTTACCTTTTTTCCCTTCCTCTCTATGCACACAAAAATGCTTCCATCTTGTATTCATCATGATATATGCTAATTAGTAATTAGTAATATATTCTTCATGTAAACACAAATTTACAAACGTTTCAAATATTGTATCTTTTGCTTTTTCCGTTATGTTCATTGTGAACCAGAATTCTTTGAATAACTTTGCAAAGACTATTTTATGTAAACGAAACTTCTCTTTATCATCAGTGTTTCCACCGCTAATTTGTATGTTCTCTAACTGTTTAATGATAAGAGACTATTCCTTCTCCTCGATGATACTCTCTCTCTAACATGAGAGAATGTCAACAATTCCTATGATACTTGCACAATCAGTTGTCAGCATAATCATTCTTATTTATGCTTCAACAATACATAACATACAAAGAACAAAAAATAGAAAAATAAATAAATAAATAAAAAGATAAAAAGAACAAAAAATGGGGGGCGACCCTTTGGTGAAATGGTGGGGCTTCTTGCCTGTAGAGCCAACAACCAAGGTTCAAACCTCGCGGGGTTGCTCTCTACCGCGTCAACAATGGAGATGTTTACCCTCGTATAAAGGGGAGGCTCCTTAGTGAATTGGTAGGGCTTCTCGCTTGTAGTGCCAACAATCAAGGACCAAACCTTAATATTTAGAAATTTGGGTGACCCTTTGGTGAAATGGTGGGGCTTCTTGCTTGTAGAGCCAACAAGCAAGGTTCAAACCTCGCGGGATCACTCTCTACTGCATCAACAATAGAGTTTGTTGTTTACCCTCGTATTAAGGGGAGGCTCCTTGGTGAACTGGTGGGGCTTCTTGCCTGTAGTGCCAACAACCAAGGCCCAAATCTTAATATTAAATTTTTTGGGGCGACCCTTTGGTGAAATGGTGGGGCTTCTTGCCTGTAGAGCCAACAACCAAGGTTCAAACCTCATGGGGTTGCTCTCTACCATGTCAACAATGGAAATATTTACCCTCGTATTAAGGGGAGGCTCCTTGGTGAACTGGTGGGGCTTTTTGCCTATAGTGCCAACAACCAAGGCCCAAACCTTAATATTTAGAAATTTGCCGGTATTGGTATGGTGTGATGGTTTAAAGGCGTTGGGGTGGTATTGTTGAATGGTTGTATTCCGGTTTGCAACTCCAGTTCAAAAGCGTTTACGCCTTGAATTAAAAAAAAAAGGAACAAAAAATGGAAAAATAAATAAATAAATAAAAGAACAAGAAATGGAAAAATAAATAAATAAATAAAAAGATATAAAAGTGTATGCAATCCAATTCTACTCTTTCCTCTTCCTCCTTTTATACATACTCACTTAGCACATGTAATGTCCCCAATTTTGCGAGCATCAAAGTTCGGTGGATTTAGCCTATTCTTAGCCCTCGTAGGCTAATATGTATGGTTAGAGGGTCTCTTTTGGAGCTTGGCTTGGCTTCGGATTGTCAGAACTTACCAGTTGGCTTTCGTTTGGGGTCATTCGGACATCATTTGCCTGACTTGCTATTTTTAGTAAGTTAGGTCATTCAGCGGCGCACCCCTGCTACTTTTAGTAGTATGGTTTGGTCATGTGCAAAGTCAATCACTTATTCTTCAGCTTCAGACGGTTCGTTAATCGGACGTAAATTGAGAAAGATATTAATATTTTAATTGTCAAATTAAATATTAATTATTGAAGTTGATAATATAAAGTTATAATATTATTTAATATTATAACTTAAGTGATTTCTTGAAGGGTTCGACCAACATTGAAGGGGGGGCCACTTTTTAATTATAATTTATAATTAAAAGTGCGTTCGAGACTTTGGAAATATTAAAAGATAAAATTCAATTTTATTTAAATGATGCCTTTTTGAGAAAAGTCGACCCTCTTGAGAATATAAGTATTTTTCATTGTGAAGAAAGTTCATTATGCTATGAAATTGATTTTTGATCAAGTATTCTTCCAGAGAACGGAGCCAAGGGTTTAAGTTGTCTTTTTGGCATTGGAGAACGAGCCATCTTCAGTGTTGCAGTTTAGAGGCTGTGAAATATCAGCTGATTTATTGCTTATCAGAGAGGTAGCTTCATTCAGAGGTTATCACAGAACTTATTCAGAGATTGCATCTTCAGGGTTTTTGGTTTGGAATTCATCCGGAAGGGTTCTTCATTTCCAGGCGCCATTTCCCAAAGATCTGGACACATCTTTCAAGGGTTTTACAATCTGCTGCAAATACCAGGTTTTTACATCAATAATATTGTTGCTTTTTAAGTTGCATGTCATCAGATCTTGCTTGTAATCAGCATAGTAGATCAATAAACCTATTGGTATCAATAAATCAATCAGTTTCCATCATTTGTAGACGTGTGGTATTTTATTTAATTTTTATATGCAATTTCTTTCAAAATCGCACTTCAATGGTATATGCAAAAATGAGAAAAAACAATCAAAACGAGCAGTTTTCAGAATCAAGGAGAACAGGGGTTTCTACAGCACACACACACCTATATATATATTTTCATTTTTTTCTATTAATTATACGTTTTAATTGTTAGATCATAGGTTAGCATAAGTTTTTGTTTCTGTGTTTTCTTCGTTTTTTATATCATATGTTAGCTTAAATATTTACACTCTCATATTTTATAACATTAGTCTATTATGTTGATGATTGTAGCTACGGGCTACATACTTCCGTCTCTTTGTGAATAATAAATTCATATAGCCTAACGACTATTCATTTATTGAGATAATTAAAGTGAAGAGGCACTTCACTTGGCAACAATATAATTTTTATTTGGGCCGACCTTCCTTATATTTCACATCATTTATTTGAGATATATTTTCCATATGTGGCCAACCTTGTTCATGAAGAGGTGCGACCTCTTGCTCTCATTGTTTATATACAAGTTCATTTCATTCCATCATGGCATGAAGTCAAGTTCGTCTATGGTTCCTTCTGCAAGTGTGAATGTTCTCCTCAGCAGTACGAATACATCAAGGAGTGCGAATTTATTTCTGTATATGCATCAAAGTGTGATGCTGGTTATTGGCCTTGTGATTGGCCTCATTGTAAAGAGATTTGTTGCCATTACTTTATATATATATATATATATATATATATATATATATATATATAAGAGATTTTGTTGCTGGGTTTTTCCCCTCAAGTTGGAGGGTTTTCCCAGGGTATATGCTGTGTCAATCTGTGTGAATTTAAATTAAATTTCTGCTTTTATATCTGATCATAAAAAAACATGGTATCAGAGCGGGTCCAAGAAAAGATTCGATTAGAATTAAGCAGTCTGAGTGAAATGTGAGGTCTGGAAAAAGCTGCATGGGACATTACTGTTCATGAAAGTCTTCACTTGGTCATACGAAGCTGACATGAAGGAAACCATGCCTGTTGAGAGCAGCAAACAATAAGTATTTGGTGCGTCTGAGGGCCTAAGAGGGAAATCTCTTCTTCCTTTTGACGATGGAGACATTCTCTCAGTCTGATAAGTTGTTGTCATATCAATTTGCTTGATGAAGATGACGAGCCTCGGCGTTGAGAGTTACCTCCTCCTCGAGACCAACCTACCGATGGTGTTGGGAGGCTCTTTTTGACTTGATGGCTATGTCGCTGGTTTCCATCGATGCTTTGCTATGGGCGCTCTCATCAAGTTCGGGGTTTGGAACAGATGCGAAAAGAGATATATAAGTATTATGTTCACTGGGAATAATTTTTTTAAAATTGTTATTATCGTCTCTCACTATTGCGGAAATATTCAAATGTCATATTATTGACATCGGTCTTCATATATCGGGGCTGAGTGGTTTGTTATTGTATCAGATCATCAGAGTCTATATAGAAGACGTGTGGCGATATAGAAGACTCTTAGAAGCATTTTTATTATGCGTTGGGTCTATATAGTGAAGATGTTTTTTTTGTGAAGCATGGACAATCGACTACTCCCTGCAGTCGCATCCTCTTTTGTCGGGATTGTGGAATTCGCGGAATGTCTCTGGATACATTGCGCATCTAGATCATCATCAACTTTGTGAAATTAGGACCCTGTATGTGCACTGAAGGTCATTTTCGGAGATCTCATGTACTGGGCTGTCACCTTGGTGTTAATTGGGTCTTCATTTCTCTTTGATCCTTCACACCTGTGCAATCTCGACTTCGTGAGGAATTCTGATGGAAGGATCTCTGGCAGTCTGAATATTGCGACTCTCACCCCTTTCATCATTTTATAGGTACAGACTTAGTTTTTGATTTGGATGGGACTTTCTGGGTCGTAGGGCATTCAAATCTCCTGTTGCATTAGAAATTCATGAGAAACTTTCATCACAGGAGAAACTTCAGTGTCGACCTCTCATTCATTTCCAATCTCGTTTTGTTCTATGCACTGGTGTTCAGAGTCTTTATCATTTAATCTGATCCGTATCAGTGCTGTGATTATTACCTGTGTTTGGAGATATTCTGTGGGTCACTGCAAACTCTGGATTGTGACTCCTATGATGGGTGTGGGTTGGCAACACTAAAGGTGGCAAAGATGAGACACTGCCACAGATCCAGCTCTATGGTGTATCATCAAGAACGAGATAAGTATTTTTTTTGGTTATACTTTTATCTGAGGTAAAGTTCAGTTTGCTAAGTTGTGCGAGTCTGACATCGTTCATTTTGGATCATGTGTGATTAGTAAAGATCGTGGTTTCTCTTGAATAGTGATCACTGGCATAAGATCCTCTGGAGATACCGATCTTTTCATGCTAATTGTGAAGATCTCTGAGTGTGACTTTGAGATGAAAAGAGAACTGCAAATTCGTTGTGATTGGTTGGTCACATCGATATCATTCTCTAATGCATGGACTGTGTTAGAGCCTTGACTCTTGGAGAGGTCTGGTTCTACATGCTGACTGCATAATGCATTCAAGAAATCTATAGTTGTGCAGATTGTCTTTTGTTGTGTTGAGTTTAGCATCTCCGAAAGCAGTAAAGATGGAAGGAAGATATATCAGAATCAATAAAGATAAGTCCTATTATTTCTTTATTTTGATTTCTTTTATATTTGCTACATATTTCACTTTTAGGTTGATTCTTATATATAAACTTTAAGATATAAGCATTTCATGTTTTTTAATATTGTTCATGAATTTTTTTATGTATTCATGCTATAACTTGGGATAGTAAACCTTGTATGATTTTGGCCTTGATATTTCTTTGGATAGTTATAAATTGTTAGTAATCCCTCTCTAAAACGCTTCCAAGATGGATCAAGGAGCAAGAGGGTAATGAGAGATTGCACAAAGAGGAAGAGCTTCAGGCATCTTGTGAGGAAGTCATGCTGACCAAAGAAATGATCAAGCATGGAGTCACAACTTGCAGCCATGGGATTGGATTGGTGGCTGGAGACATCTTTTGAAGAGGAAGAACTTATTCAGGTTGTCATTACTTCGAAGAGGGAGTTAAAATCTGAGGATTCAAGGCTTGAGTTGAGAGCATTGAGATTTTGCCAATGGAAGGATTTCACTTCCAGAGGATTCTTTGCAATCTCTGTGGCAGGGATCAAGAGGGAGTTCTATGACTCACTAAGTTGAAGTGAAGGTTGTAGAGTTGCAAGGCCAATGCTAAAGTCCTTGGAAGACCTCTTCAGTTGTTGAGATCAAAATTGTACAAGATAGTCAATCTGGATTTGTCATTGGTAGCTCCGCAAACCTATTTTGAATAGAGTAATCTGGGATGAGGTCAAGGAGGACAATCCTGAACTCTCTACAGTATCAGAGGTGTGCGTTGGAAAACTTTCTCTAAGGAAAGTATTGCAAACAATCTTGGACGAAGAGGTCAGAAGGTTGATGCAAGTACTTGAAGATTTAGAGGGAGCCCACTGAACCTGAAGAAGATGGTGATCTAGTTGATCTTGGTTCTTTATGTTGATTTATTCCTTATTGGAGAAGATCACCTCATTATCAAATGCAAGGAGGAGTTAGCTTCTGAATTTGAAATGAAGGATCTTGAATGCATGCATTACTTCCTTGGTTTAGAAGTATGGCAGAGGCCTAATGAGATCATTCTAAGTCAAGGAAAGTACACAATAGACATTCTGAAGAGATTTGGTATGGTAGATTGCAAATCCATGTCTACACCGATGGAGACCAATTTGCAGAAGTTAAAAGAGGCTGCAACTAGTTTAGATCTGGTGGATCCTACTATGTACAGGCAGTTGATTGGATCGTTGATGTATCTAGTCAATAGATATTTGCTTTGCAATGAGTGCACTTAGTCGGTTCATGTGTGAACCTAGGAAAATACATCTAGTTGTAGCAAAGCATATTCTGAGTTACTTACGTGGCACAATTGGGTATGGCTTGAGATATTCTTTTGATGTGTCTTGAAGCTGCATGGATATTCTGATTCTGATTGGGTAGGATGTGTTGCTGATTGGAAGAGCACCTCTGGATGTTGCTTCAGTTTGGAGTCTGCGATGATACCCTAGTGTAGCAGGAAGCAGTCTTCAGTGGCACTTAGCACTGCAGAGGCCAAGTATATTGTAGCTTGTATGGCAGCTCGAGAAGTAGTGTGGCTTCAGAAGCTCCTTGCAGGATTGTTTGGAAAATTGTTGGAGTCTATTGTCATCCATTATGATAATGAAAGCTATGTGAAGCTTTCTAGCTGAGAGGGAGACTCAACATCAGTGATCTTCTGTGATTTGCTTTAATGCATTTCTCTCTGTGAGAGAGATTTGAGGTGCAAGCCCTTGTTAATGCATTTTCCTTTGAGACGGAGGAGTTTGAGGTGTAAGCCCTTGTTAACACATCTTTCTTTGCAAGAGAAATTTGAGGTGAAAGCCCTTTTTTCCACCCTCTGGGAGTAGCCATGGTGGATGTCATGTGTGTGACTCCATGACAACATCACGTGAGAGAGTCCGTGATGATTTTCTTGTACTTGTGTTTTTCACCCTCTGGGAGTAGCCATGGTGAACGTCATGATGAGGTGACGACATCACGTTGAGTGATTCCGTGATGGGCACTTGTGCACATGTACCATACATGGGACTAGCCATGATGGTTCATATCATGATGAGGTGATATGTTCCTCTCCACATATGGGTGTAGCTATTTTGGGAGTCATGTTGAGAGAGTCTGTGACTTCGTGTATCGGAAGTATTCCTCCCTAGTTAAGAGGGAGTGTTGATGATTGTAGCTACGGGCTACATACTTCCGTCTCTTTGTGAATAATAAATTCATATAGCCTAACGACTATTCATTTATTGAGATAATTAAAGTGAAGAGGCGCTTCACTTGGCAACAATATAATTTCTATTTGGGCCGACCTTCCTTATATTTTGCATCATTTATTTGAGATATATTTTCCATATGTGGCCAATCTTGTTCATGAAGAGGTGCGACCTCTTGCTCTCATTGTATATATACAAGTTCATTTCATTCCATCATGGCATGAAGTCAAGTTCGTCTATGGTTCCTTCTGTAAGTGTGAATGTTCTCCTCAGTAGTACGAATACATCAAGGAGTGCGAATTTATTTCTGTATATGCATCAAAGTGTGATGCTGGTTATTGGCCTCATTGTAAAGAGATTTGTTGCCATTACTTAATATATATAAGAGAGATTTTGTTGCTGGGTTTTTCCCCTCATGTTGGAGGGTTTTCCCAGGGTATATGTTGTGTCAATTTGTGTGAATTTAAATTAAATTTCTGCTTTTATATCTGATCATAAAAAAAGAACATATTATTCTTGTTTAATCTTTTTTCTCTTTAAATATTTACCCCCCTTTTTTATAATTTTATGCTTTTGTTTTATTTATCACTTCTGTTTTATTTTTCAATAGTTATAGTTTAGACTTCTTTGTGCTTAACTACCTATTTTGTATGTTTTTTCTTTACTTTTACATCTCATTGTATTTATATGCTTGGTTTTTCATTTCTTTTTGATTTTAAATATTGTTTTACCTTCCTCCCCTTTTGCATAGTTTAATATATTTTTAATTTTCTATTTCTTTAGTTACCTCCTGTTAAATTTAATGATCAGATTTGCAATGCACAGAAATTAATTTAAAATTCACACAAGACACAGCAGATACCCTGGGAAAACCCTCCTCTTGAGGGAGAAAAAACCCAGCCAATAATATCTCTTATATTATTGAGTCTTCAATATGAATGATACATATACAATAGGCCACTCAAAAGGCCAACACACAGCACCACAGAATGATGCGAATACAGAACTTAATGATTAGAATTTACCAATGACTATCTCAGCCTTCTATATGAATCTCAGATTGCTCTTGAATGAACTCGCATATGCAAACTTCGAACTGTATGAGAATGAACTGTAAGTGCGAATGAAAATGATGATAAAAGGTGAACAAATGAAGTCATATATATATCAAGTGATAGAAGAGACGCAACTCTTCAAGAAACAAAGTTGGCTGTCATAGAGATATCAAAGATGCAATAACAAGAGGTCGGCCTCTCTTGGAAATATGTGCCTCTTCACAAGTCTTCAAGTCAGCCTCCACAGATAATAAGAGATGCCTCTTCTTTTGGACGCAACCAATCAGAAGAAAGTCGGCACACATAAGAACTTGTGCCAATTAAATAAATCGCACCTCTTCATAAATAGAAGACTCTATATAAATTAAATAGCTTAAGCTATTATTTAATTTATTCAATCAAGAATAATCAACGGCTGGAAGAATACTACTGAAGCTGTGACATCAACACCTCCTTCTCCTAAATCTTATCTCTTTTTCTTATTTACCCCCTCTTACTTGATCTGTATTTTTTTATCTCCTTTTCTCAATGTCGGATAATTTTATTAATTTCTTTTTTCCCCCTCTCCTCCATCTCCTCCTTTTAAGGCCTTATCTGCAATCCAATTCTACTCTTTCCTCTTCCTGATGATGGATCACTGAGTGTGATCCGAAACGTCGATCAAAAAGCACACACTTTTAAATCCAAAAGCTTGCTCTACAATACTTAACATAATCAAAATTATTGTCTATCTAATTGTTTTCTTTTAAGCCATTAGTACAATAATCCAGTGATTAAGTTAGGCTAATTAAATGGGATGTGACATTAGGTGTGATCAAGAATATAGTTCTACAATTAATGTGAAAGAAGCGGAGATAAAGAATTTGGATAAAAATGATTGCAGATCCTAAGCAGTGTGACTAATTGCTTTATAGAGGTGCTTCCAACACAATACTACAATAATTCCTTTTCCTCATCCTAATTATTCAATTACTTTCTGAAAAGTGACTTAAGTTATCAATTATAACTTAAGGTTAGAAAATGAACATTATTTCCGGAAAAGTGAAACAAGATAGAACCAAAATGAAGTTTATTTTAAATTTGTGTATTTAAAGAATCAATTACAAACTGAAAAGTTATAAATACTCTGAAATGTAATGTAAACAGAGTTCAGTTCTTGGCTGGGGAATGAGACTTAGATTCTCATATTGTGAAGAAACACAAAATGCTCTGTAGAGTTTTTTTTGAAGGTTAATAAAGAATAGACTTTGCTGGTCTGTGAGCTTGTATTCTTATTCTTTATGCTGTTAATTGTTCAGATGTTCAGTTTGCAGCCATTATTTTCCTTTTTTTTTCTGGTTGTGAAGAATAGAAGTAACTTCCTTTAACGTGTATGTGTTTATTTTGTTGCATCTAGGATGAAAAAATAGGTTGCTATCTGATTTGTGAATCATGAAACTCAATGTGGATACAGATTTCGTATGTTAGACTGTATCCATTCATTAAACGCTAGTTACATTCTTTTCTTTTTGATAATCTTTTCCAGGGAATGAATCTATGTATTTTTTCTTCTTTTCAGTTTTTCCCTTTTCACGTTTCTATTTTTCATTTTTGTTTCTTTGCCTTTCCTACTTTTTGGTCAAAGACTCAAAAGCATACCCCTAGAAAATTAATATATCATATCAGGGAGCTGCCCCTCTCAAATACAGAGGAAGATCACAAAATTCAATTGGGATCTCTCCAACAGCTGGAACATTTCTTGTTGCCTATTGGGTGAGTCTGAGCTGTTTGCAGCAAAATATTGTAGCGACAAACCTGTTTCCCAACATTCTTTTTACTATAAACTTTGTATCTTCATTAATCCCTTTTCAAATAAAATCTAGGGTTTCTAGAGAATTTGTTCAATGGTTCTCCTTTTCTATTCAAAATTTGAAAGTAAAAACAAGTAAGAAATTAGATCTGCCAATTTCCTGTTCAATGCAAAAACTGGCACTTGATTTGCTTATTTGGATTGCAAGAGATGAAGTTTTTTTCTTTTTCAATCCAGATCTGACCATTGAAAAAATGACAGTACAATAATTTTGGAAGATCAATTTCTCAAATTCATGAATCCCTCAATACTACATTGAATCTTTGAGTGGACCACTTTCTAGAAACCTTTCAAAGGGAACTTTCTCATTGTCCAAGCAATATTATGATCAAACAGTTTTGCTAGAAGGAATTTGGGCTGGAAAATCCAAAAATGAGGTATTTTCTTAATGAGATCAGCAACTTGATTCTCAATCCATAGAAAACTTCTCCCATTTTCATAAACTCCCAATTTGATACCATAAGAAAAGATGCAGGCATCCGGCAATAGAAAATATACAAAATGTAGATAAAATCACACAGGAGATATATACCCAAATATATGTGATATATCTAGAATAGAAGAGTACCATTGAGGTACAGTCATACTATTCCATAATTCTTATGGAAGAAATTACTCAAAGTAATTCCTACTATGGGATATGGAGGTTACTGATATATAATTATTGAAGAGTTAGGATTACACCACATATTACAGTACACTTTATGGAAGGAATCACTCAAAGTTCGTTAATAATGATTAGTCAAGTCAATACTCAATCTATCACATGGTGTCATTCATTACAATTTATTAGTCTCTCATCTACTGACCCTAGTGCTAGGGAAAATGATATGTTCCAAATATCCAATTTACATAAGTATTGCAGAACAATTACTGAAGTACACAACACAAGATGTACAATAGGCCAGTGCGCCTTGATATTTAATACACTGAAAGAAAAGAAATTAAAAGACAAAAAAAAAATTAGAAATTGAAATACCTTTAATGTAGGGTTACACCAGAAAATATTCTGTCATAAAACAATCACTTGAAGAATCTTCCGTTATGAGATCCAGATTTTCTACCCTGATTATCTAATATAAACAATCCATGATTTTAATCTTTTTAACTTCCACAATCATTGATGACCATATATAGCCATTCATTTAATAATAATGGGGGAGGTTATACCCATTACATATGAGGACGACTAATCTAATTATGAATTATTGTTGATTTAAGATAGCTCCGGTCAGATATAAATGATGATTGCATTCATGCATCATCATCATTTATATTTAACCAAACTGTTCTTAAAATATAAAACCATCAAATAAGTTATTCGAATTTCAGATGATGATGATCGAAATTTGCAAATGGATAAATCGGAATTCATATTAGATGATTGCTGTTTGTTAAATACACATCTTAGTCTATGGATAACACCGAATGGTTTCGGTTGTTAAGGGAGCCCGCACGCTCAAGGGACATGTCCCATGAGCGGACGTGTCTCCACTTTGTGGAGACGCGTCTCTCCTTGAGGCGTGTCTCCCACATATAAATGGGACTTCATTCCCTTATTTGCAAGACATCGAAATCTATAAATGTTCTGCAATCAGCACATTTGATACAAAAGAAATAAATCTGACTTGGAATTCTAGAACAGAATTTCAAACTTAGAATTTCCATAGGTTCTTTTAGGATACAATTTGATAAGATTTGATTAATTTACATGGTATTAGAGCCAGGTTGAGTGAATCCAAATCAAATCTAGATATCAGATTACTTAGAAAAAATTCGTATTTTTGAAAAATTGAATTCACATCACATTCTTCATAATGTCAAGTGTGATCAGATTTGAAGATCGTCTTGAGGGAGCAAACAACTTCACCTCATGGAAATTCAGAATCATGATGATTCTCAAAGAAAATAAATTAAGACTCATTTGTGAGAGAAAACAAGAGGGAACCAAAGGATGATCCTGAGAAAACTCAATGGATTGAGGATAATGAAAAAGCCATGAAAATCTTAGTACATGCAGTTAGGGACCACATAGTACCTATTCTAGCAAAACATGAAACTGCATATCTAATGTCCAAATCCCTTGAGAGCACCTATGAGATAAACAACACCAGTAGGACTATTGCATTAAAGAGGCAAATCAACAATGTCCAAATAAACAAAGGAGAAACTGTTAATGCATACTTCATGAGGATCATTGAACTAAGGGATCAATTATCTACAATTGGATATCAAATTGATAGCAAAGAGTTAACACTAATTGCACTAGGAGGCCTACCAAACTCATGGGAGTCATTTGTTCAAGGAATAAGTGCGAGATCTAAACTCCCCAAGTTTGATAGGCTAAGAACAGACTGCCTTCAAGAGGAAACAAGACTCTCAACAAAAGAAAACAAACAAAAATCCATAGATGAGGACATTCAAGTGCTCAACACATCATCTAATAAAAGGGGTAAGAAAAACTCTTACAGGAAAGGATCATTTAAGAGAAAGAGAAATTCCCATGGAAAAGGATCATTCAAGAAGAGGAAAGACATCTCTCAAGTACAATGTTTTAGATGTGATCAATATGGGCACTATGTAATGAAGTGCCCTGACAGATCAAAACAACAAGCATCATTTGCTAAAGTAGGAAAGTCAAATTCAGACCATGATTCTGAGAAATTTGTATTCTATTCAGCCTTATCAAGTCAAGTATCTAACAATATCAACAAATGGGTGATTGATAGTGGTTCTTCGAGGCACATCACAGGGTTTAGAGAACACTTAGACACTATGACTGAAGAGACTGATGAAGAAGTAACAATTGGGGATGATTCTGCACATCCAGTAAAAGGGGTTGGAACTTGCTCCATCACATTGAAATCTGGTCTCTCCCTTCAACTTACTGGAGTTTTATTCATACTTGGAATAAAGAGGAATCTAATATCCATCTCTGCTCTTGAAGACAATGGATATAGGGTTACCTTTATGGATGGGAAAGTTCTGGCATGGCCTAAGAACTCAACTATAAAGAAAGCTCTAACCATAGGTGTAAGACAAGGTTATCTTTATAAACTATGCACTGAAGTCAAGCAAGCCCTTACCCTTGATACTTCTGATTCAAATGAAATTTGTTATAGAAGATTAGGACACCTTCATTTCCGTGCCCTACCTTCTGTAGAAAAACTTGTAACATGATTACCTAAGTTAAAACCAACTCATGAAGAAACTTGTAAAGGTTGTGCCCTAGGAAAGAATACAAAGGGATCCTTTCACAATAGCTTGAGCAAAACCCAAAATGTATTAGAATTGGTTCACTCTGATTTATGTGGACCCATGTCTGTACCCTCCAAGGCAAGCTTCCTATACTATGTCATATTTATAGACGACTTCTCTAGGAAGACCTGGATTTACTTTCTTAAGTGTAAAGAGTCAATAGAAATCCTTAAAAGGTTCAAGGAGTTCAAAGCTCTTATTGAAAACTTCTCTGGGAAGAAAATAAAAATCTTAAGGACATACAATGGGAAAGAATACACCTTTGAAATATTTAAGGAATTCTGCATGAATGCTTGGATTAAGAGGGAGTTTACAGTAGCCTACAACCCTCAACAAAATGGGGTTGCTGAAAGGAAAAACAGAACCATTGTAGAAGCTGCAAAAGCAATGTTGCTTGACTAGAACATTGAAACCTCATTTTGGGCAGAAGCCTCTAGAACTACTGTCTACATCCAAAATAGATGTCCTCATTCTCACCTAGATAACAAAACTCCTGAAGAAGCATTTACTGGTCTAAAACTTGATATTAGTCACTTTAAGATTTTTGGTTGCCCAGTCTATATTCATGTGCCCAAGGAGAAGAGATTCAAACTAGAACCTTCCGGAAAGAAAGGGGTATTTATGGGATATAGTGAAACGTCCAAGGCCTACAGGATATTCATACCCGGGCAGAAACAAATTGAATTGAGCATAGATGTCATCTTTGAAGAAGACATTGCATTCAAAAGGGCAAGAAGTTCTAGTGAGATAGAAAATTATTCCCCTAGGGTATTAGAAGTCGAACGTTCTCCTGAGATTCAGAGGGAGTATCCTGAGGAAATGCCAAATGAACTTCAATCTACTTCAGATGAGAATGCAAATGACAACAACAAGAAGAGGCCACTTTGGGCTAGAAAGATGATCAAAGAAGCTGAGAATCATGCAACACCCAAAGGAACATTTAGGGAGAGTAAAAGACCCAAACGGTTCTCAAGCTATGTTGCTCTAATGAATGACATCATAAATTCAGAACCCACCAGTGTTTCAGAAGCCTTCAGACATCAAGTATGGAAGGACGCTATGACGAAAGAGTATCAGTTCATTCTAAAGAATGATGTATGGGATATAGTGCCTAGACCAAAAGAGAAATCTGTTGTCTCTTCTAAATGGCTCTTCAAAATCAAACATAAGGCACGTTTTGTGGCAAGAGGTTTTTCACAGAAGGAAGGCATTGATTATGAAGAAACATTTGCACCTGTTTTCCGTTACACATCTGTGAGAGCAGTGATAGCCATTGCAGCAGCTGAAGGCTGGAAGATCCATCAAATGGATGTGAAAACTGCCTTCCTAAATGGAACCATTGAGGAGGAAGTCTATCTAGAACAGCCTGAAGGTTTTGTGATACATAAACCTGACTCACATGTATGCAGACTAAAGAAAGCATTCTATGGACTTAAACAGGCACCCAGGGCCTGGTATGAAAGAATTGACAGCTATCTCTTGGGACTAGGATTCTCCAAGAATGATGCAGACCCAAATCTTTACTTTAAGGTAATCAAAGGTGATATGTTAATAATTATTTTATATGTTGATGACCTGCTGATAACAGTAGAAGATCACCTCATTGCTCAAGGAAAGAAGGATCTAACTTCAGAGTTTGACATGAAAGACTTGGGCATCTTACACTACTTCCTAGGTTTAGAAGTATGGTAGAAATCAGATGGCATCATACTAAACCAAGGGAAGTATACTGAAGAGATTTGGAGTGTTGGATTGTAGACCCATGTCTAATTCTGAAGAGATTTGGAGTGTTGGATTGTAGACCCATGTCTACACCTATGGAAACCAACCTTCACAAACTAAAAGAAGCAGCAGCAAAATCTAAGTGTGCAGATACCACTCTATATAGACAAATGATTGGATCATTGATGTACCTGGTTAACACCGGACTTGATATTTGCTATGCAGTGAATGCTCTAAGCCAGTTCATGTGTGAGCCAAAGGAAATTCACCTTATGGCTGTGAAACATATATTGAGATATCTTCAAGGCACTATTGGATATGGTCTTCTTTACAAAAATAATCAACTAGATCTACATGGATACTCTGATTCAGATTGGGCTGGAAGTGTAACCGATCGGAAAAGCACATCAGGATGTTGCTTCAGTTTGGGATCGGCTATGATCTCTTGGATCTGCAGAAAACAGTCTTCAGTAGCTCAAAGCTCGACAGAAGCTGAATACATTGCAGCCTCTATGGGGGCAAGAGAAGCAGTATGGCTCCGGAAATTGCTTGTGGGACTCTTTGGTGAGCCCTTGAATCCTACTATCATTCATTGTGATAATCAGAGTTGCATCAAACTCTCTGTAAATCCAGTATTCCATGATAGATCTAAGCACATTGAGATCCCCTACCATTATGTAAGAGACATGGTAGAAAGGAATGTGATCCAGTTGGAGTATATTAGTACAAATGATCAAACAGCAGACATTCTCACCAAACCTCTCTCCCGAATCAAGGTTGAACACTTCAGGAAGAAGCTTGGTATGATTGAAATGTAATTTGATATTATGTTTGAAATTCAAAATTGTTTAGAAGTTGTACTAATATATTTAAAGATGTTTAATGTGTAAACTCTTTTGTCATGTGTGTGACTCCATGACCTTATGGGCCCGCTCCCCCTGTGTACATTATTGAAAGGTGACGATCTTTCTAATAATGAACACTTGTATGTGACATTGTAAAGTGACGACTCTACAATGATGAGTTGAACTATCATGATAGATATCATGTGACTTGATATCTGTGGACATGTCATGATAGTATCTCTTGGACACTTTGATGGATATCATGGGACTTGATGTCATTTGAAGATCATTGTGATCCTTAAGAGATAATCATGGTGGATAACTATATATATCCGTGGATATGCCATGAATTATTATGGTAGACATCATGTGACTTGATGTCAGTGCACATACCATAATGAAGATGTGATTATGAAGAATGTCATGTGACTTGACAATCTTGAGAAAACATATCATATCTTCGATATCACGTGTGAAGGTGATATCTCCACTTATTTGATTTGGAATATCTTCCCTAGCTAAGAGGGAGTGTTGATTTAAGATAGCTTCGGTCAGATATAAATGATGATTGCATTTATGCATCATCATCATTTATATTTAACCAAACTGTTCTTAAAATATAAAACCATCAAATAAGTTATTCGAATTTCAGATGATCATGATTGAAATTTGCAAATGGATAAATCGGAATTCATATTAGATGATTGTTGTTTGTTAAATACACACATCTTAGTCTATGGATAACACTAAATGGTTTTGGTTGTTAAGGGAGCCCGCACGCTCAAGGGACACGTGCCATGAGCGGACGTGTCTCCACTTTGTGGAGACATGTCCTCTCATGAGACACGTCTCTCCTTGAGGCGTGTCTCCCACATATAAATGGGACTTCATCCCCTTATTTGCAAGACATCGAAATCTATAAATGTTCTGCAATCAACACATTTGATACAAAAGAAATAAATCTGACTTAGAATTCTAGAACAGAATTTCAAACTTAGAATTTCCATAGGTTCTTTTAGGATACAATCTGATAAGATTTGATTAACATTTACAATTGTAATTTATTGCACAAATTATCCCCTTGACTTAGTGAATAAGTTAACCATTGGTATATCCTATTAAAAGCATTGGTTATCTGTGCTGCAAGTTGGCTAAACATAACAAATTTATCTATATTTATACAAACTTTTGGATAATTTTTTGAGAATTTTTACAAAATTATGTATTCTAGTGTTTTGAAAACTGGTAAGAAATGAGGCAAATAGCAGAGATCGATCATAACGTTTTCTTTGTAATTACATATAATGAAAACTGAGTTTTTCTGTTTAGGTATGTATTCCAATCCTCAGTGATTTAATTTTCCTACTTCAATGAAGTGGTATGAGAATAGGCTGCTGCTCCTCAATGATGTCAGTAGCTGAAAATACAGACTTTGTCTGAAACAATTACTTTTAAATTGCATAGATAATTGAATATTGAGTTGGTCAAAAATTTCTACTCTTTAATGGAATGCACTTGAATATGTTCTATGCAGAGTTACAATAAACTCAGGAGATAGGAGAGCGTTTCCCGTAAAGGGATGAATCTTACCAATGATGTTTCAAGAACAGGTCAGATGGTTCTAAGAAGGTCAAATTATTAGATATCTTTTTTGGGTTATTTCTATGTAAAATGATATTACTTTATGAAGAAATGAGATTATGTATAAAAGTGTAACAATTTGACCAAAGCTGGCTACATGGTCATATTACAGGTTGCCATTTGTAGCCTTTATCTATGTCTTTTTGTAAAAAGCTATTGTGTGGCTATATAAATAGAATACACAAATATTTCTAATTCCTTATATTTTCTGAGAATAAAGCAATCTTTTTTAAAATCATAAAGGGTTTACATTATACCATTTACTGAAAGTCAAAAGGGCTTTTGTGATGTTTTGAAAAAAAATCAATGATAAGATGAAGGTTCCTCAATGTGACTGTTGGAGAATAAGTATTCTCTCCAAGACATATAATCATTCCTTTCTTAAGACTCTACTTAAAAGGTAAGTTCTATAAGTATAGTTTTTCCAATTGCTTAAAAACCAATTTAACACAATGATGTCTCCTCTAGTGCACACCACTCACCTTCACACCAAACAGTAATTTGAAGTTTTGTCAGGACAAGGAAAGCAAGTTTGAGGAAATTGAGGCATGTGAAGCATATCATATTTTGCTTATAAGACAGTTTGCCTGAAATCAAGATGATTAAGAATCGGGACAATTCAAGCAAATCACTTTAACATGTCAAACATGAAAAAACAAATGCAAATACAAACATGATGTGGTGTACGCATGCTCCCACTATACTTTTCACTTACCTTTCTTCCATTGTCTTAATCTGAACCTCTCCTCCTATATGATATCCATTCTCGTATCTCATGTTGTGTCCCTATTACAAGCATGGACAGCAAGAAAATATAATTATTGCATAATGAATTCCTATCAGATAATCATTATCCCCCATAAAATCTGATTAATCATTAATGAATGCACCAATAATTATCACATTAAGTTTATTGCCTCAAATTAAATTTTAGCGATTCAAATCTAATTAATTTAGAATCAGTTAAAATCAATAATCAGAAATATAATAAATATTCAAAATTATGGGGCACCATAGTGGTGAGCTCAAATGCAACTTCACTGATAGCCAATAGTAATAACAATCCACTAGACAACATAACATGTCCAACGAGAATTGTTAGGAAACACTCTGGTTACCGTAGCCACTTGATAGAGCAGTATGCTACCGTGAATACTATTTAACAATGAATCTTATAAACAAGGAAAATTTTAAAGGATGGATTCTATTTTAAAAGTAAAGAAGAATTGGCAAATCTTGGCAATTCAGGAAGTAAGAAATATATTTATCACATTATGATTCAATAGAAAAGACAGTGTATTTAACCATTAAAAGATATGTATCACATTATGATTCAATAGAAAAGACAGAGAATCTAACCATTAATACATGTGTATTTTTACCTGAAAACCTTGCAAATATTTATTTAGAAAATTTCTTATGTTTTTTTTTTTGGGAAAATTAGTCAATTGGTGGTTGGTGTAAAGTAACCGCTAAAAGTACCATGCTGATGCTGAGAAATATAATTATTAGTGATATGTAACGGTGTATGATGTTGAAGGTGTACACTGTATATCCTCTTTTGATATTTGTGTAACTTATGGCTGTGGATGGGGCACAATAAACACCTTCTCTGTGATTGATTTGCATGGTATATAGAATAGTCTCATCTAGGCCAACAATGGTTGTTTGAGTTCTAAGGGAGATGAATGACCGTGTGATACAAAAAGTTTTTCCACTCCCATAAGTTTTGGGGATCATTAGAAAATGGAATTGGGTTTCATTCAATATAATCAAAAGCCTTTTTCTTAGGCACTGTGGATTGTCTGGAGGATTCTCCATGCACACTTCAACTGTTAAGAATATTATTCTGAACATCAATAAGCTCCTTGTTTTAAGTCTTTATTAGCCTCCTAAATGCCCTATTGACCATGTTTCAGAGACCATAGCTGAGGCATCTTGAAACCATCATCAACCTATCAAATTCATCTACAGTTCCCTTGGAGTCAAATTGGAAATTGTAGCATTAGCAGAAATCTGAAGGACAAAAATAATGACAATAACGTATCCCAATCAATAGAATGGAACAGGCTGGTATAAATCTGGCCCCAAAATCTGAGTTGATGCTGTAATACCCGATAGCTCATGATTTTTCATACCTAATAAATCATTATACTAACTAGACTCTGAGAACTGTCACAGCTAAAAAGTTGGATATACAGAGGCTGAGAATTTCACAGTTACAAAAGTTGAAATCACATGCAGTATCCTTTAATCTTCCCTAACATGGCAATGCGTTATTTAAGTGAATTTTCCCACCAACCATCAATCCTGATTGTTATAGTCGTATCTTGTAAATTCCTGCAGCATAGACTATGGAAATGGCACAGTTATCATCAGGAAAGACTGATATCTAACAATCAACATTTAGAGCGGTAACCATTCTTGACCATAAAATACATCTTGGGATTTGTTATTCTTATGACATGAAAAAACTGATTGAATGAAAAGCCCTAGAAAGTTCTGATATCTTCCAGTCTTGCTTTCATCTTCCAATCATTCTTGGAAGTGATAATTCTTGATTGAGATTACAAATTGGTATCTTCAAATTTGTCTCAACAAACAGATAAATGAATTTTCCCAGGATAGCCGTAATGGCATCTTTGTGGCTCCTGCTTTGGCATAATTATCAGTACAAATTCTAATATTAGCTACAAACCATAGACTTTACTGTCTTTCATCTTCATGGAAAACCCTAGAAAAAAGATTTGGATATTGATTTAACCAAGGGGCCATATGTTTCTGGAAGTTAAGAGTCTTCTTTCAATAAAATGAATGAAAAATTTCAAAATGATTTCCAATATTCTTAGAATTATATATATTTTGTGAAAAACATCAGTTTTCCAAACAAAAGACCTTTTTTCCCAGCAGTCATGGTGAATCTTTGAATCTATTGGTGAAGACGATTCCAAATAAAGGATTTGATTTAATTATATCATTAATGGTTTTGAAGGCCATTCTTTCAAACTGCATTGTTTATTGACCTATTTGTAAACAAATCTTCCTGAACAATGTTCTACATTTCTTTGAGGCATCTACTAGGAGGCCATTGTAGCCTGATGCTTCATTTCCAGTTGTTCTGTACAGTTCTCTTTGGAGTTCTTTCTTAGTTAGAGACATGCCATTTGTGGGATGTTATTATTGCTCTCTTGCATTTCTGCTATGCTGTACTAAGCCTGATACGAACATTTTGACATAGGGATGAACTGCAACAACCTTTATTTTATCTTGAGATGAGCCTCTTGTTATGATCTTTATAGCCATAATAGCTGAGTGCTATCATTTTGTTCATTTGAGTTTGTTGTCTTTAATTCTAATCTCTAGTTAGGATTTGTCAGTGATTTTGGCAATGTAGTAAGAGACCATTTTAGAGTGTTCTCAACACTCCGTACTGTCATGTCCCTCGCCATATATCACAAACCCCGATTGCAGCCTGTCCAAAAATTAATGATAATCACTGATATGGAAGCGGTGACTAAAGACTCTTCAAAATGTTCGATGAGAATTAATTAAGGGAGATATCAATGCAGCGATTCCATAAAGAAACATATAATTTTAATGATTAAGAGAGATTTGACGGCAGCGCTTGGGTGAAAGGTGTTGATGATATAATGTGTAGCGGCGGGGGATCTTTCTCCCACGATTTCTTGGAGAATAAATATTAAATAAAATTCAAATATTATGCAAGGCGCTGACTTGTTATTTATATCATTTATTTTTTAATAAGGCTGACTTTTATGAAGTGACGCCTTGATTGGTAATCAAGTCGACCTCTCATGAAAAGACACCACATTATGTATATATAGAAGGCGGCTCTCATTCAATTCAATTTTCATCTAAGACAAGTTTGCATATAAGAGGAATTCGCTTCTACATCAGATCGAGCTTTTGATTCAAGGAGATCGATTCATAAAAGGAGATATCATTTATTTGCTTCTAAGAGAGAAGCTTTCTTTCCAGATCAGCCTTGTGTGTGGCCTTATTATCGGCCTTGTGTTTGGCCATATTGTAAGCAAATTGCTGATATTTTATCAATATATAAGTGATATATTGTTGCTGGGTTTTTCTCCCTCAGGGAGGGTTTTCCCAGGGTATATACTGTGTTATTTTGTTTAGAATTGTTCTTATTTCTGCTTAATTTAAATCTGGTTATAAAATGTAACATGGTATCAGAGCGGATTTAAGCAAGATCGTGATTAGATTTGTGTAAGCAGCGAAATCTTCATCTCTTCTTCTTATCCAAGGGAGTCTATCGTAACTACGAAAATGGCGAATGGTCTCAAGGTTGAAGATAGACTTGATGGTGCATCTAACTTCACCTCTTGGAAGTTTAGAGTTCTTATTGCATTGAAAGAAAATGATATTCTCGAGTTCGTGGAAAGCGAGGTGCCCAAACCTTCCAATGAGACTGAGAAAACACAATGAAGGACGAATGGCACAAAGACAAAGAAGATATTGATTGATTATGTGAAGGATCACCTTGTGCCTATTATCTCCAAGTTGAAGATAGATAGAGAGATGTTCAAGACCTTGGAGGGATTGTATGAGATCGATAACACCAACAGAGTTGTTGCCTTGAGGCAACAACATGATCACATTAAGATGGCAAAAGGAAATTTAGTCATCTCCTTTATGAAGATCATTGAGTTGAAGGATCAACTTTATGCCATTGGAGACATAATTGAAGATAAAGACTTAGTCATGTTGGCACTTAACGGTCTTCCTCAATCTTGGGAGCCATTTATCCAAGGTATTAGTGGAAGATCTAAGCTACCAAAGTTTGATCGCCTTAGAGAAGATTGCATTCAAGAGGAATCTAGGTTGGAAGCAAGAGGTAATGGTCGAAGCTCTCACAATGAAGAAAATCATGTTCTTGCTGCTCAAACTTCAAAGAGGAAAGGAAGAGAAGGGATAAAAGGTATCTTCAAGAGGAATAGAGACAGGAAATCGGATGCTGCTCCTGAATCAAAGAAGAAGAAGGATCTCTCCCATATTCAGTGTTGCAGATGTGATAAACATGGTCACTATGCTAGAGATTGTGCAACAAGACTAGAGCAATATGCTTCTACTGCGGATGTGGATGATGTCTCTCCTTAGAAGGAATCAAAAGATAACTCAAGTGGATTTCTATTTATCTCTGCCCTATCAAGCAATGTTTCAACCAATAGTAGCACATGGTTGATTGATAGTGGCGCTTCTGGACACATTACAGGATATAGAGAGCATCCTTCATATTTGGTGGAGAGAGAAACCAACATTCAAGTAATAATCAAAGATGATGCTTGCTTTTCAGTGAAAGGTGCTGGAGCCACCTCTCTTCACCTAGATTCTGACATCCCTCTTCATTCAAGTGATGTCTTGTTCGTACTAGGTATCAAGAGGAACCTTGTATCAATTTCAGCTTTGGAGGACAAAGGATATCAAGTTGCATTTTCTGAGGGAAAAGTTCTTGCTTGGCCGAAGAACTCTAGCATCAAGATAGCCTGAGTGATTGGTGTTTGGCAAGAGAGTCTATATAGACTTTCCATTTGTCCAATTCAAGCATTGTTGCATGATTCCACTAGTTCAAGCGAGCTTTGGCATAGGAGGATTGCTCACCTTCACTTTAGAGTTCTTCCATCCATGGAGAAGATAGTTAGTGGCCTTCTGAAACTCAGTTAGGAGCATGATGGTACTTGCAGAGGATGTGCAATGGGTAAGAATACTAAGGGTCCTTTTCATAGTAGTGAAAGTAGATCAAAATGTATTCTAGATCTTGTTCATTATGATTTGTGTGGTCCAATGTCTGTTGCATCCTTGAGTGGTTTTTGGTATTATGTAATTTTCATTGATGACTACTCTAGAAAGACTTAGATTTATTTTTTGAAGTCTAAGGAATCTGAAGAAGTACTTGAGAAATTCAAAGAATTTAAGGCTTAAGTTGAGAATTTGTCCGAAAAGAGGATCAAGGTCCTAAGATCTGATAATGGAGGAGAATACACTTCTGAAGGCTTCTGTAATTTCTGCATTGAGGCAGGGATTAAGAGGGAGTTTTGTGTTCCTTACAATCCTCAACAAAACGGAGTTGCAAAAAGGAACAATAGATCCATAGTTGAGGCAGCCAAAGCTATAATCCATGATCAAGACTTACAAACCTTCTTTTGGGCAGAAACATCCAGAACTGTAGTGTATGTTCAGAATTAGAGCCCTCATTGTATTTTGGAAAATATGACTCCTGAAGAATCCTTCACAGGTGTGAAGCTTGAGGTTAGTCACTTGAGAATCTTTGGTTGTCTTGTTTATATTCATGTGCCTAAAGATAAGAGATCTAAGTGAGAACCATCTGGCAAGAAAGGAATATTTGTGGGTTACAATGAATCTTCAAAAGCCTACAGGATTTACATTCCAGGACAAAAACAAATAGAGATCAGCTGGGATGTCTCTTTTGAAGAAGATGTTGCATTCAAAAGATCTAAAGGTTCATACATGGAGATAGATAATGAAGACCAAGAGACTCCTTAGGACATGGACGCTGATCATACTCCTGAGATTCAGAGGGAGTCTACTGAACCAGAAGAGGATATTGATCCAGTTGAGCCTTTGGAATCAACTGATGGGCCAAGAGATATTGTCATAGGTCGAAAGAGACCTCTATGGGCTAGGAAAACTATGCAAGAGGCAAAAAAGTTTGTAGCTCCTAGAGGCACATTCAGAGAAAGCAAAAGACCACAAAAGTTTCCAAGCTATGTAGCATTAATGAGTCATATCATTGAGTCTGAGCCTTCCAGTGTTGAGGAAGCATCAAGTTGGCAAGTATGGAGAGATGTTATAGCTGAAGAATATCAATCTATTATCAAGAATGATGTTTGGGATATTGTACCAAGACCTAAAGGGAAATCATTTGTATCTTCTAAATGGATTTTCAAGATCAAGCATGGAGTTGATGGAAGTATTGAGAAATACAAAGCTAGATTTGTGGCTAGAGGATTCTCTCAAAAAGAGGGAATAGATTATGAAGAAACTTTTGCTCCGGTTGCTCGTTATACATCCATCAGGACTATCATTGCTATTGCAACGACTAAGAGATGGGAGCTACATCAGATGGACGTGAAGACAACATTCCTTAATGGTGTAGTTGAAGAAGAAGTATGCATTGAGCAACTTGATGGCTTTGTGATTCATGGGAAGGAGTCTCATGTTTGTAGATTGAAGAAGGCTTTGTATGGCCTTAAGCAGACTCCTTGTGCTTGGTATGAGAGGATTGATCGATACTTGATGAGCTTGGGCTTCTCCAAGAATAATGCTGATTCAAATATTGGGCTTCTCCAAGAATAATGCTGATTCAAATATTTACTTCAAGGTAGTTGATGGTGAGGCTTTAATCTTGGTTCTTTATGTTGATGATCTATTTCTTATTGGAGCAAAATATCTCATTATCAAATGCAAGGAGTTAGCTTCTGAATTTGAGATGAAGGATCTAGGTTTTATGCATTACTTTCTAGGATTGGAAGTGTGACAGAGACCCAATGAGATTATTCTGAGTCAAGGGAAATATACCACAGGCATCTTGAAGAGATTTGGGATGATGGATCACAAATCTATGTGTACACCGATGGAAACAAACTTGAAGAAGTGAGTCTGCAGCTAGTTCATATTTGGTAGACCTTACCATGTACATGTAGTTGATTGGATCGTTGATGTATCTAGTCAATACCTGACCAGACATTTGCTATGCAGTAAGTGCCCTCAGTCAGTTCATGTGTGAACCAAGGCAAATTGATCTAGTTGCAGCTAAGCATATCTTGAGATACTTGCATGGCACAGTTGGATATGGCTTGAGATATACTTCCAGTGTAGACCTAAAGTTGTAAGGCTATTCTAATTCTTATTGGGTTGAGAGTGTAGTTGATCGGAAGAGCACCTCTGGATGTTGCTTTAGCTTGGGGTCTGCGATGATTTCTTGGTGTAGTAGGAAGTAGTCTTCAATAGCACTAAGTGTTGCCCAATTTTCACCTACGGGCTAAATCAGTTGGGCCATCTATGTTTCAAGTGTTCATAAAGGCCAAATGGGGACATTGTTGTGCAAGATTAAATCATACATCTAATGCTAAGTCACAAGGAAGCCTGTTGAAAGCATGCCTCAGCCAGATTTGGGCATAAAATTCCTCTAAGGAGAAAGTCAACAAGACCTTCCAAATGTCTTGCCGACTAGTAGGGGTTCTATTCATTTTTGAAATGTCATCGTTCGGCCAGACATTTTAATTGCTGTGGTTTTTATATGTCTCCCCGACATGGGAAGTCTTGCCGACCGATTGCACCAGATGATGTCTCGATAGAAAAAAGTCTTGCCGACGACTAGGCAGAGTCTCACCGAAAGAATGGAATTCTCGGTATAATGTTGAGCTCAGGGATATGTCTTCCCGAAAGGATAAGGTCTTGGCAAAAGTTGTGCCTTCACTATGATGTCTCCCCGACTTGTAAAAGTCTCCCCGACAATGAGATGAGTTTGCCGAAGGATATTGCCTTCGACAAAAGGTCTTCTCGATAGCGATTGTCTAAGCGACCACTGTGGATATCGGTATGACTTTTTCCTTCGCTATGAGGTCCTACTGAGAGTTTGGTGTCTTGCCGAGATGAGATGAGTTCGCCGTGACATCTTGCCTTCGGCATAAAGTCTTGCCGACGATGGGGAGTCTTGCCGATAGTTGCTATGAGGTGTATTCGCATTGGTGAGACACGACTAGTGTCTCACCAACATGCAATTCATTTTGATGAATAACCTTTGACTGTCTGGGAATCTATGTGGCACGAGTTCAACCAATCAGAGGGAGCCAAAGACGAACCATTGACAATTTGACTGATTGACCACCCCGACGAAGAAGATTAGCGAAACATAAGCAACGTGGATCTGCTATGAGAATAAAGCGATGAATCAGTTCAATATCCAGGAGGTGTTGTCGGTAAACAGAAGAATCGTGAGTCGTGGTGACAACTGGGATCGCTATTGGCAGAGGGGGATCGACATTTATGGTAACACTCAGAAGTATTCAAGGTAGCTCGGCAAGGAGGTTCGAATGTGGACAGAGATGCCTGAAATTAATGCTGTGGTTGCAAAAGATCAAGGAGACCATTCCTAAGGGCGATCTGTTGCCGACATGGACACGTTTATGCAAGAGTAATTTCATTTAAAAGATCTAAGGGAAGATCTTTATGAATGGATATTTTTGTAAGCCCAAAGGGGCCGATATCTTTTTGTATATATGGCATTTTTGCCTCTTTGTAAAGGAGTTCGGATTATGCATTCTAGAGAGTTAGTGATTTTTCTCAAATCCTTTCTCAGCTGATGTATGCTTTGTAACTCATATGGAATTTCAAATATAAAATATAGAGATTACCTTGGAAACCAGTGTTAGTGTTCATGCTACTTTCATTTTCTTCTAGATTATGTGATTTTTGAACTGTGTTTTCTCAATCTGCATTCGAACTTTAAAGTTGTGAAATTCATCTTTCCTTCTTAAAGTGTATATGTAGATTAAGCCTTTCAGGAATGATGAATAAGTTCACGAAGTTCATGTTGAGTAAATAAAGTAACTATCATTAGTTTTCTAGTGTATGCTCATCTATTTTATTTCATGATTCCTGTCAGTTTGGTGCATCACCATAGGAGTATTTTTTCAATTTTATGTTCCTTCTCCCTTTACCTCACAAAGATTAGTAATTAAGTGATATCACCATAGGAAGCCGGCCTTTTCCGGAGGTTGACCTCTGTTTATAAGTGACCCACAACTTTAGAGGTCTTCCCATGTTACACTGGATTGTTGAGTTTACATTCTGTAGGGTGCAAATCCAGGAGATAACAGTTTTGGCATGCCTGGTGGGACTAGTTCCACCTTATATTGTTGGTTTGGTCTGCAACCAGCAAGTTTCAAACTTTATAGAAGTCATTTTGCATACTTGGCGACTCCATAAAGAGAAAGGACTTCAGAATCAACGCTTTTACAGTTTATGAGAAGAGTTTAGACAAGGAGTAGCTCGTTCCCTTTCAAATATTTGCAGCTGTCACCACCAAGAAGACAAGGCAGAGCAACAGAAAGGCCATGGACAACATTTGTTTATTCTAGAAGAGCCAAATCTACTCCTCCATCTCTGAGATCTCGTATTGTTGTCCCATTCTCTATTTCACCTAGAGTGCAAGTAAATCCATTTCAGCCATCTCCAATGGCTGCTTCGAAGAATCAACCATTTGTTGCTTTCAATGGAGGAAGTCCCTTAAATTTGGCACAACACAATGACATTCCAATGGCAGCCTTGAAAAGTATGCCAACTTTCATTGGGGAAGATCAGACTACCCCGATTGAATATATGCGAGATGTGGCTTCGTTATGCGGAGTCCATCACATAACTCAAGAGGATGTTGCTATGAGATTATTAGCTGCTTCGCTGAAGGGAAGAGCTATGCAATGGTATAGGGGCTTAGTAGTCGGCTCAATCGCAACTTGAGACAAATTTGGAGACAAGTTGCATAAACAATTTCAGGACAGGTCTGATAATTTGTTTTTATTAGAACAATTAACTACGATTAAGAGGGGCCCACAAAAGCAAATGAATGATTTTAATTTCAGATTTCAAATAACCTGGGATAGAATCCCTACAACGGCGAGGCCTTCACCTGAATATGCTTTCCTGTATTATCTTAGAGCTATAAATAGCGACATTTCAGTTTTAATACAGTCAATGGGAGGAGTGTCTTTGCCGGATGCTTTTGAAATAGCAATCAGAGTTGAAAACAGCCTAATATAGGCTGGTAAACTTGCTCCTAAGCCACCAATGCCTATATTTCCAGATATTCATTCGAATATCCCCTTGCAGATACCACCATTTGCACCTTTTCCATCTGTTCCAGCAGTATCAACTGCTATAACACAATAAGCTGTTGTTTCAAGATCTTCAAATGAATTACAAAAAATCAAAAGTCTATTGCAAACTTTTGGTAATAAGCTTGTGACCTTGGAAAAGCAGCAATCATATAGCAGGCCTTATCAACAGCAGAATTCAGGTCAGCAACAAGCATATCAAGGTAATAGACAGGCATATCAAGGCAACTACCAGGGCCCAAGGTAGAATGTGAACACAAGACCTTTTCAGGCCTATGCTTTAGCACCTGTTAGTGCAGTTAAGGACCTTGTCCCCATTCAAAACAACTTAGCAACAGATTATGAGTGGTGCTACCCTTGCAACCAACCTCACAATCAGGTCACTTGCTCAAATGGACTCATTAATCAGGCACTTATGGTACAAAATGCCTCGAGTTCACAACAAAAATGAATTCAATGATGCATCTCCACAACACCAAGATCAACCTACCAATGATACTACCCTACTTAATTGGCAAGGTGAGGAATTCTGTGGATTGAATGTAGATAATTCTCCAATTGCAGCTAACACAAGGGCGAAGAAAAGAGCTTTTGAGTTGAATCAAGCAACTGATAGGGGGAAAGCAACAGCTGCAGGACCATCTACATCTCAAGTGACTAATGGTTTGCAAAGAAATCAACAACTCCAAGATAAGGAGCAACCACATTTACAAGCTGATCATGCTGGCGTAAAGGTACACCATAAAGTGAACCTAGTTGTACCCTTTAATATTCTTGATAGTATGAAAAAAATGAATGTAACGATGTCCATGTGGGATTCATTAGCTATCCCAGGTCAAAAAGATATGTTATAGTCAGCTTTGTCAAATTTTAAAGTGTCTGATGAATCTGAGTCTCCAATAGGTCAAGTTAGAACTGTATTGAGAAATAATCCTCAAGAAAAGGATAAGCAACCCAACAAAGAGGCAGGAAAAGAAGTCAAACCACCTCCATTTTACGTGTCTGTAATCATAGGTGATAAGTTAGTTCATAACTGTATGGTAGACAGTGGGGCTAGTAGCTCAGTTATGCCAAAGCAAATTGCTGACAAGCTTGGACTAAAGTATCAACCTTTAGAGAAAGGAGTGATTCAATTGGATGGTGCTTCTGTTAATACATTGGGTGTTATTAAAGATTTGAGTCTTACTCTTCATGTTTGTCCTAATTTTTCAGTTCCTCAGGACGTGTCATAGATCTCCCACCTTTCTTTTCTTTGTGCCTCTCAAGAGACTTTACAACCAAGATAGGTGGTTATGTGTCAGTTGATTGGTCACATATGCTGTTTAGAACAAGATATGGAACTAAGGTTACCATTAAATCCGAGAAGTTGGCTAAAGATCACATTGAGCCATATAATCCAAGTCCTGTCAATGCTGTTCCCACTCCTGTAGACAAAAATTGTGTTGTTTTTATTGACAGTGAACTGGTTGCCACTCAAGAACTTTAAGCAGGAGCTGTCCCTGATGTGTTGTTACACGAATGGGCAGTTGAAAATGTGTTGGACAGTCCTGAAGACCTAATTCAAGATGCTAGTATGGGTAATTATGTGATGCTTGAACCTGATGCAGAGGTTCAAAACCTCAAATAAAGCACAGATCAATTGTTGCAACAGCAAAGTGAACTCTGAGAAATATTTTTTGATGGTTCCAGAAGCAAGAATGGAGCAGGTGGAGGTGCAATGCTGATTTCTCCACAGGGTGATAAGTATTTTTCAGCCTTTCGTTTTGCTTTTGCATGTTCTAACAACAGTGCTGAGTATGAAGGACTCATTCAAGGCCTTGAGTGGGCAAGGAAAAGAGGAATCAATTGTCTGAAAGTCTATGGAGACAGTGAATTGATAGTTAATCAGGTTAGGGGGCTAAATGTTGCCAAAAATGATGCTTTGAAGTCTTACAGAAATAGAGTATGGAATATAATTGAAGAATTTAATGCCTTCAATCTGATTTCTGTTCCACGAAATCAGAATAAGCATGCTGATAGACTTGCAGCCATTGGGGCACAGTTTGATATTCCAGGTGATTTTAAAAATGATAAAATACAACAGTATGTCAAGGTGGTTATTAGGCCATCAATTCCTGATAACAACATTAACTGGCAGGTATTTGAAAGTGATGAACATATTTTAACCTTTTTACTACAAGAAAATCAATTTTCTGTAGTAAACCAAGAAAATCAATTTTTTGTAGTAAACCAAGAAAAGATCAAATAGCAGTATGATGATCAAGTGATACAGCTAAAGACAAATAAATTTCCCAAAGGGCTGGTTACCTTGGAATCCATATTCAACTCCGATGATCAACTTAAGAAGAGCAAAATTGGCATACAAGTGAAAGAAGATCATTATGAAGAAGTGAAAATCTTTAAAGGTAAGCTTCTTAAATTAGGCAAGATCTGTTTATTTGAAGATAAGAGAGCTTTCATTGTTTTATGCCAAGAATATCATGATGTTTTTTCTTGGCAATATTTTGACTTGAGAGGGTTTGATCCTCATATTGCACAACATACAATTGAGTTAGAACCTGATGCCAAGCCTGTTAGACAAAAATAGAGACCATTGAACCCCAAGCTTGAACCTTTAATGATCAAAGAGCTGACCAAGCTAGTAGAGGGGGGTGTTGTGTTTCCAATTAAACACACATCTTGGGTTTCTAACCTCGTTCGGGTTAGAAAAAAGAGCGGTGAGATAAGATTGTGTGGATTTTAGAGATCTTAACAGAGCATCTCTGAAGGATCATTATCCCTTACCGTCTATGGAACAAATTCTCCAAGCTGTTGCTGGTTCAGAAAGATTTTCTCTTCGAGATGGATACTCTGGTTATAACAAGATTTTAGTCAAAGAGGAGGATCAGTATAAAACATCATTTACAACAAAATGGGGCACTATGGCTTACAAGAGAATGCCTTTTGGTTTATCTAATGCTGGTGCCACCTTTCAGCGTGCCATGGATATGGCATTTCATAATTTAATCTAGAAATTTTTGCTGGTGTATTTAGATGACATAACTGTATATTCAAAGAAGGAAGAGGAACACTTGTCACATCTAAAGCAAGTTTTTGAAAAATGCAGAGAATATGGAATATCTCTCAATCCTACAAAAAGTATTTTTGCAGTTCATGAAGGCAAACTGTTAGGCCATATAGTATCAAAAGATGGAGTAACCATTGATTCTAAAAGAGTTAAAGCTATACTTGAACTGCCATTACCCAATCACAAGAAAGGATTGCAAAGCTTTTTAGGGAGAATTAACTTTTTAAGAAGATTCATTCCTAATGTTGCAAATTTACTACAACCCTTGACTGCCATGCTTAAAAAGAATGCAGTTTTCAGTTGGACTAAAGAAACAAAGCACAGTTTTGGAGAAATCAAGGAAGCTTTAGCATCAACTCCAACACTGGTAAATCCAGATTTCTCTAAAGACTTCTTTTTGTATGCTTTTGGTAGTAGTAGTTCAATCTCTGCTATGCTGGTTCAGAAAAATAGGGATAATTTGGAGCAGCCAATAGCTTTCTTTAGTCAAGTACTTGCTGATTATGAAGAGAAATATACATTTGTTGAGAAACATGTTCTCGCTGTGATTAGAAGCCTAAAGAAATTTAAGCCTCTAGTTTCAAACAATAAAATTCATATTTTGGTTGCACACCCAGGTGTGAAGGATTTTATTGAATAAAGATCTGGGTGAGAAAAGAGCAGGGTGGATCACAAAAGTAATGGAGTTTGATGTTAACATCAACATCACAGAACTTGTCAGGGGTAGAGGACTTTGTGAGCAACTTGCCTCCACTTCTGAAGATGCACAGAAATCAGAAACTGGTGTTGTCTTAACTAATACTGATCAGCCTAAAAACATTCAAGCTGCTGCACCTGCATCAGTTGCAGGTTGGGTTCAAGAAATGACCCATTTTCTTCGTATTGGTGAATGTCCACCAGGTCTAGATAGAGCAAAGTGAAGATACTTCAGATTGCAATCAATTCCTTATGTTCTCATTGATAATATTCTTTTTAGGAAGGATCTGAATGGTGTCTTGTTAAGGTGTATTGACGCTGATCAAACAGAAAAGGTATTGCATGAGTTTCATGATGGAACTTCAGGAGGGCACTTTGCTCCAAGGACAACTGCTTGGAAAATCATGAGAGTTGGTTACTATTGGCCCAGTTTGTTTAAAGACGCATATGCATGGTCAAGAAAGTGTGTTAAATGTGCTTTATTTTCAGGAAAAGAAAAGCTGCCTGCTATGCCTCTACATCCAATTCAGGTGGAGCAACCCTTCATGAGATGGGGCGTCGACTTTATTGGGCCAATTAATCCACCATCCAGTGCTGGTCACAAGTGGGTGCTTATTGCTACAGACTATTTCACACGATGGACAGAGGCAGTGGCTTTGAAAGAAGCAAATGAATCTTCAATTTTGAATTTTTATGAAGATATAATCACCAAATTTGGAGTTCCTGATTCCATCATTTTAAATAATTCTCTTGCATTTGTTGCATTAAGAGTCACAGATTGGGCTTTTAAACACGAAATTCATTTGAATACTTCCTCCAATTATTACCCGCAGGGTAATGGATTAGCTGGAAGTACAAATAAAAACTTGATTAGAATCATTAAGAGGACTATGGAGGAGAGTCAAAGAATCTGGCATACCACATTGAAATCTATGCTTTGGGCAGATAGAATAACCCCCAAGAGATCAGTTGGTAACTCACCCTATGTACTCGTTTATGGTAAAGAGGCCAGACTACCTCTATCTGTAGAGCTTCCAGCCATGGACATTGTTCACTAGTTGGAAATGTATGAAGAACAGGACCCAATGTCTGTGAGATATGCAAAGCTCATGGAGCTCAAAGAATCAAGAGATAAAGCAATGAAAACTTTGGAGTATCATCAGCGCCAAACAAAGAGAACATTTGATAAGAAAGCTACAGCCAAAGTTTTCAAGGAAGGTGATATTGTTCTCAAGTGGGATGTGCTAAAAAGTGGACCAGGCAAACACACAAAATTTGATCATTTCTGGGCAAGTCCATTTGTTGTTACTGAATGCAAGGAGCATAATGCATTCTAGTTATCGAACCTGGATGGAGAGGGGTTACCAATCCTAGTTAATGGGATTCACCTCAAACATTGTTTTGAGGTATGATTTACTATTGTACAGAGTAGAATAGGTTTTATGCTTTCAATAAGTGCTTCGACACTTTACTTTAATTGTTGTTCTGTTCCCTAAGTCCTGTTCCAACACAGTTTGGTAGTTTCCCTTCAATCTTTCCAGGTTTCAACAAGCTTTCAGTGTCCTGAGTTGCTTCATGAGTCTCAAGCGAGTTATAGTCGTATACAAGCTGCTCCAAGTTAGTTACTAATTTTTCCCAATGACTCCATGCCCAATGGATAGGCCTAGGCTATTGGTTTTTATATTTAGTAGACAAACATGCAGCTGAGGTCGCCAGAAATGTTGCCCAATTTTCACCTACGGGCTAAATCAGTTGGGCCATCTATGTTTCAAGTGTTCATAAAGGCCAAATGGGGACATTGTTGTGCAGGATTAAATCATACATTTGATGCTAAGTCACAAGGAAGCCTGTTGAAAGCATGCCTCAGTCAGATTTGGGCATAAAATTCCTTTAAGGAGAAAGTCGGCAAGACCTTCCAAATGTCTTGCCGACTAGCAGGGGTTCTATTCATTTTTGAAATGTCATCGTTCGGCCAGACATTTTAATCGCTGTGGTTTTTATATGTCTCCCCGACATGGGAAGCCTCGCTGACCGATTGCACCAGATGATGTCTCCCCAATAGAAAAAGTCTTGCTGACGACTAGGTGGAGTCTCACCGAAAGAATGGAACTCTCGGCGTAATGTTGAGCTCGGGGAGATGTCTTCCCAAAAGGATAAGGTCTTGGCGAAAGTTGTGCCTTCGCTATGATGTCTCCCCGACTTGTAAAAGTCTCCCCAACAATGAGATGAGTTCACTGAAGGATATTGCCTTCGGCAAAAGGTCTTCCTAATAGCAATTGTCTCGGCGAACACTATGGATATCGGTATGACTTTTGCCTTCGCTATGAGGTCCTGCTGAGAGTTTGGTGTCTTGCCGAGATGAGATGAGTTCGCTGTGACATCTTTCCTTCAGCATAAAGTCTTGCCGACGATGTGGAGTCTTGCCGATAGCTGCTACGAGGTGTATTCACATCGGTGAGACACGGCTAGTGTCTCACCGACATGTGATTCATTCTGATGAAGAACCTCTGACCGTCTGGGAATCTATGTGGCACGAGTTCAACCAATCAGAGGGAGCCAAAGACAAACCATTGACAATTTGACTAATTGACCGCCCCGGCGAAGAAGATTAGCGGAACATAAGCAATGTGGATTTGCTCTGAGAATAAAGTGATGAATCAGTTCGATATCCAGGAGGTGTCGTTGGTAAACAGAAGAACTGTGAGTCGCGGTGACAACTAGGATTGCTACTGGCAGAGGGGGATCGACATTTATGGTAACACTCAGAAGCATTCAAGGCAGCTCGACAAGGAGGTTCGAATGTGGATAGAGATGCCTGAAATTAATGTTGTGGTTGCAAAAGATCAAGGAGACCATTCTGAAGGGCGATCTGTCGCCGACATGGACACGCTTATGCAGCATTAATTTCATTTAAAAGATCTAAGGGCAGATCTTTATGAACAAATATTTTTGTAAGCCCAGAGGGGCCGATATCTTTTTGTATATATGGCATTTTTGCCTCTTTGTAAAGGAGTTCGGATTATGCATTCTAGAGAGTTAGTGATTTTTCTCAAATCCTTTCTCAGCTGATGTATGCTTTGTAACTCATTTGGAATTTCAAATATAAAATATAGAGATTACCTTGGAAACCAGTGTTAGTGTTCATGCTACTTTCATTTTCTTCTAGATTATGTGATTTTTGAACTGTGTTTTCTCAATCTGCATTCGAACTTTAAAGTTGTGAAATTCATCTTTCCTTCTTAAAGTGTATATGTAGATTAAGCTTTTCAAGAATGATGCATAAGTTCACGAAGTTCATGTTGAGTAAATAAAGTAACTATCATTAGTTTTCTAGTGTATGTTCATGTATTTTATTTCATGATTCCTGTTAGTTTGGTGCATCACCATAGGAGTATTTTTTCAATTTTATGTTCCTTCTCCCTTTACCTCACAAAGATTAGTAATTAAGTGATATCACCATAGGAAGCCAACTTTCTTCGGAGGTTGACCTCTGTTTGTAAGTGACCCACAGCTTTAGAGGTCTTCCCATGTTACACTGGATTGTTGAGTTTACATTCTGCAGGGTGCAAATCCAGGAGATAACACTAGGCACTACATAGGCTTAATATATTGCAACATGTGTAGTAGCTTGAGAAGCAGTGTGGCTTTGGAAGCTCCTTGCAGGATTATTTGGGCAATCATTGGAGCCGATTGTTATTCATTGTGACAATCAAAGTTGTGTGAAGCTATCTGTCAAATCTAGTGTTTCATGACAGAACAAAACATGTTGAGATCAAATACCATTACATTCGAGATATGGTACCGAGGAAAGCTATTCAGTTGAGATATATTTGCACTGATGATCAGATGACTGATATTCTCACCAAGCCTCTCTCCAGAGTGAAGTTTATGCATTTTTGAGACAAGCTTGGAGTTGTGGAGAATGAAGCCCTTGTTGAGAGGGAGACTCAACATCAGTGATCTTTTGTGATTTGCTATAATGCATCTTTATCTGTGACAGAGAAATTTGAGGTGAAAGCCCTTGTTAATGCATTTTTCTTTGAGATGGAGAAATTTGAGGTGAAAGCCCTTGTCCATCTCTGAGACGAAGATGTGGTTCTTTCCACCCTCTGGGAGTAGCCATGGTGGATGTCATGGTTAGAGACTCCATGAAAACATCACGTTGAGAGACTCCGTGATGAATTCTTTGTACTTGTGTTTTTCCACTCATGGGAGTAGCCATAGTGGACATCATGTTGAGAGATTCCATGATGACATCACGTTGAGTGACTCTGTGATGGGCACTTGGGCACATGTTCTTTCCATACATGGGAGTAGCCATGATGGATGTCATGTTGAGTGACTCCATGACGATATAACGTTGAGTGACTCTGTGATGAGCTCTTTTCCACAAATGGGTGTAGCCATTGTGGGTTTCATGTTGAAAGACTCGATGACATGGATATTGAGAAAGATACCTCCCTAGTTAAGAGGGAGTGTTGATGATATAATGTGTAGCGGTGGGAGATCTTTCTCCCACGATTTCTTGGAGAATAAATATTAAATAAAATTCAAATATTATGCAAGGCGTTGACTTGTTATTTATATCATTTATTTTTTAATAAGGTCGACTTTTATGAAGTGACGCCTTGATTGGTAATCAAGCCGACCTCTCATGAAAAGACACCACATTATGTATATATAGAAGGCGACTCTCATTCATTATTCAATTCAATTTTCATCTAAGACAAGTTCACATATAAGAGGAATTCGCTTCTACAGTAGATCGAGCTTTTGATTCAAGGAGATCGATTCATAAAGGAGATATCATTTATTTGCTTCTAAGAGAGAAGCTTTATTTCCAGATTGATCTTGTGTGTGGCCTTATTATCGGCCTTGTGTTTTGCCATATTGTAAGCAAATTGTTGATAATTTATCAATATATAAGTGATATATTGTTGTTGGGTTTTTCTCCCTCAAGGAGGGTTTTCCCAGGGTATATGCTATGTTATTTTGTTTAGAATTGTTCTTATTTCTACTTAGTTTAAATCTGGTCATAAAATCTAACAAAAGGATGTGTCCCTTGTTGGGATAATCAATGAAAGGATGTGACTCTCCCCACCATGAAAGATATAAAAGGGAGAACAAATGATTGGGGAGGGACATCAAGTGAAGGAGATGGGAAAAAGGAAAATAAGAAATTGAAACATAAGGTATTTGTTGGAAATAAATATTATTTTCAGCAAGAATATTATTCTATGTTCCATGACGTTTCGGGGACGGGGATGGGGGGACGGTGGGGGACGTGTTTCCGAGACATTTCCTAGGGGGCCATTTTTAGAGGACAGTAGGGGACAACGACACACACACACACACACATATATATATATATATATGTATGTATAAATTTATTAATATAGTATAGAGAGAGAGAGGGAAGGAGAGATGTCAATAAATTAGTAATTGATAACAATATCAATATGTAAATAAATCGTGAGAGCAGTACTATAACGGCATAAGAAATGTCATTAAAGCATTATAAACTCTATCACAGTAGTATCAAACATCAATAAAACCATGGTCTATCAATATCCAAATGTCTCAAACATGTATCTAGAAGTCTCAAAGTTCAATAGTTTGAGTCACCTGAGAGAGAGAGAGACGTGTTCTACTTCTGCTGCCATGTGACTGAGCATTGAAAATTAATCATAGTTTGTTTGTTTTGGCATTTACGCAAAAAAATTAGGGTTGGGAGAGTTTGTGGGCCCCACACGACCATAGAAAGGAGGACACATTTAAAAAAAAATCAAAATTTTAAATGGTTTTTTAACCCAAGAAGTTCTCTGTCCGCGAGGGATGGCTAGCCATCCCCAGTATGACAAGGGACGTTTCCAATGTCCCCCATTCATATTGGGGACGAGGAACCGTTCCCAAAGGGCAGGGGACATTTCTTGCTAGTTGGGTTGTTTCGAGGGCAACTGGGGGATGTCCCCTTTGTGTCCCCCCGTCCTGGGGATGATTGAGGATGGGGATAGTTGGTTTTGGGGTAGGGGACGCGTCCCCGTGTAACACATATTATTGGGAAGTAAGATCAAGAATACAAATTAGGAATATATATATATATATATATATATATATATATATATATATTTGCAAAGCACTTCTATAAATTCAAAATAGATTGCTAAAGGAATCTACTATATTAATTTGTAATAAAATATCATTATGCAATTATGATATATATATATATATATATATATATTAGCAATCTATTTTGAATTTATAGAAGTGCTTTGCAAATAGGGAGGCCGATTAGCCTTCCAAGTTCACGAGAGGTGAAGTACCAACCTTTCCTTCATCAAACACATCACTTGAAGATGCAATTCTCATGGGCCGGGGGGTGTATGTGTGCTCCTGGGCTTGTTGAGGAAGCAATTCTTCATGCATCTTATCAAGCACACAATCCCAAGATGGATGGAATGGAGCTCTTGCCATGCGTGTGGGATGGGAGGCAAATGAGTGCTCCTAGACTTGATCAAGGAGGATGGAATGCCTCCAAGGTGGACTGAGGGATGGATTGGGCCTAAGATCTTGCCATGTTCGCAGGCCAGGCAACAAATGAGTGCTTGTGGGCTTGAGGGTCTTCTCAAGTACGCCACCCCGAGATGGATGGACGAAGATCCACCCATGCTCTCACAATACAAGGACAACCATCCTTGAGATTGTAGTTTGCAAACATTTCAAGTGAATTCCTAATATGATTGGCTATAGGAATATGCCTTAATAATTAATGATAAGATATTTTGAATTCAATTGTTAATGATGCTATGAAGTATAGACCTAACTATTATGATGTTTTAACTACGATGTATTGCTCTCAATATTATAATATTTTATGTATTAATTTGAATATCATCGTAAAGTTGATACTTGTTATTACTAATATCAATTTTTAGTGATTATTATTGTTTACAAGCCTAAAACCAAGAATTTACCAAAAGGGGATATTGAAATTAGTATCAAAGCCTTGATCTTGCCATCTTGAGGATCAAGAAGAGTAGTTTATGCAATTAAGCCAAAGAGCTCTAAGAGCATTGGAAAGAGAAAGAAGGAAACTTGTAGAAAGGCACAACCCTACTCAAAGCAATAAAATTGATGAACAATTAGGAAATGAATTGAGGACCTTCGTGGAACAAAACGAGAGGAAAATTCAAGTACTTCTCCAAACCCTACAAAATATGAATAACACAATCAACACTCTTAGACTCATCCAAACTAATGGGAGGGATGCCAACTCTAATCACTTGGAGAATAACAATAGATCACCACTAGGGCTAGGTTAACAAGACCCTCATTCTTACCTAGGGAAGGGCCAACAAGAGAAGAAGAATAAACCAATCCATTGGTTAATGACTTTGACGAATATGATGGGCCCTACTCAAGGATGGACCCTTAAATTAGGGGAAATATCTCATTTGAGGAATATTGTGATGCTAGGGCATGAAATACCCATAGACAAGAAAAAAGGCAACCAAATAAAAACTTATGCCAAAGGGGGAGTAAAATGATTCTCCCCAACTTTGATTGATTGGGAAAAGTCGTTGCACATTCATTGATCCAAAAGTTGGAAACCTATTTCTCCTTTAGTCCCATGATCGAAGAGGGTGCTAACAAATTTTCCATTTTACATTTGGAAGGGGTTACACACAATTGGTGGCATCATGGTATTATTACTCAAGGGCACCAAAACATAACAACCTATGATGAATTTACACAAAATCTCATAGATCGATTTGATCAAAAGCATTTTGTAAGACACTTCAAAGAACAAACCCAACTGAAACACCAAGGATCAATAGAAGATTATGTGGCCAAATTTCAAAAAACCTAGTCATGGTATGTAGAATTACCGAGATAAGGCTAACATATTTATCAAAGGGCTATCAAAATCAATATGTGGTTTGGTGAGCGCCTTTGACCCCATATCTCTTCAAGATGCAATCCAAAAGGCCTCGAGGTTAGAAACCACAACAAAAAAAAGGAGCTATTCAAAGAATATGCCTTCAAGGTCGCATAACCAACCCTCCTACAAAGGAAATCGGAAACCAAGGTCACTACCTCCTTGATCTCACACACATGGGAAGATAGTGTAGAGCTTTGAAAGAAGGGATTGTGTTTTAATTGTAAGGAAAAATGGGTGGTAGACATAGGTGTGCAGAAAGAGGACAAGCACACAATTTGGAAGCAATATTAGACGAAGAATGAGTAAAGAAGAGTTTGAACCCCAAAATAAGAAAATGAAACAAGATGATGAAGAAAATGCAAGTGGTGCCTTAGCCACACTTTCAAGAGCACCTAAATATCACCCCTTTAGAATCCATAGTGTTCTAAAAGGGCAGAAAGTGATTGACCTAGTAGATAGTGGTGCCACCCATAATTTCATTGATGAAGGTTTAGTGACAAGAATGCAGTTAGAAACTGAAGACTTTGAGAGATTGAAGGTGGTCATGGAAGATGGGTTCACTACCCCATGCACACAATAGATTCAACAATTGAGCATCACCTTAGGAAGGTATCAAATTAAGGAGGACTTCTATGTCGCAAATATGGGTGATACTAATGCGGTATTGGGTATCCAATGGTTGCATTCTTTAGGGAGATATTACCAAGACTTCTAAAAGATGGAACTTTGTTTCCAACACAACGACCAAGAGGTAACTTTACAAGGTTTATCTGATGGGATCCCTAGGGTAGTATCATCCAAAAGAATGGAGATAGATTTTAGGCACGGACATGTAGAATGGGCAACACAATGTATGATACTTGACAAATCGTTGTCCAATAGAGACAAAACTATACATGTTGGCATACAACCTATCCTAAACAAATCTAAGAAGGTTCTTAACAATATTCCACCAAGACTTCCTCCAAAAAGGAGTTTTAAACATACTATTGAACTTGAAGAAGGGGAAAAACCCATTATTGTCACACCCTATCGACACCCATGAAAATATAAAGAAGAAATAGAGAAAATCATTAAATAATCATTGGAAATGGGGCATATTCAGCCTAGTTCTAGTCCCTTTGATTCCTTCATAGTATTAGTAAAAAGAAAGATGGTACCATGAGGATGTGCATAGATTATAGGGCGTTTAATAAGAAAACACTAAGATTCGCTACCCCATCCCTAGGGTAGATGAGTTAATTGATAAAATTCATGGGGCAGTATACTTCTCAAAAATAGACCAATGTTCTAGGTATCATCAAATTAGGATGCGAAAAGAGGATGTCCCCAAAACAACATTTAAATGCCATTTTGGGCACTTTGAATTCCTAGTCTTACCATTTGGATTAACCAATGCCCCATCTACTTTTCAATCCTGCATGAACAACTTGTTTAGCAAACAATTAAGAAAATTCCTCTTGGTGTTCTTTTATGACATATTGATCATAGAAAAACCTAGGAATACCACTTAAGACACATTGATGAAATATTAGGAATACTTGAACAACAATCATTATTTGCTAAAATGTTCATGTGTAATTTGGTCTGGACAAGATTTTATATCTAGGGCACAAAATTAATGCTTAAGGAGTTAGTGTTGATGAAGAAAAGATCAAAGCTACAAGAGATTGGCCAAGACCAAGGACCTCAACTCATCTACGAGGTTTTCTAGGTCTTTGTAGCTATTACAAAAGATTTGTTAAAGGTTTCTCAAAGCTAATTGCCCCAAACTAAGAAAGGTGCTTTCTCATGGAGTATAGAGGCCCAACAAGCCTTTGAAAAACTAAAAGAAATAGTGAGCTCCTGCCCAGTCTTAGCCATTCCAAACTTCTCATTACCATTTGAACTAGAGTGTGATGCTTATGAGAAAGGTGTTGGAGCAATATTGATGCAAAACAAACACCCTATAGCTTTTGAAATCCACAAACTTAAAGAGATCGAAAAGAACTATTCCATTTATGATAAGGAAATGTTAGCAATTATGCATGTCCTAGCTAAGTTTAGTTAGTACTTGGTTTATGGAAGGTTTGTTGTAAAACCTAATCATAATAGCCTAAGGTTCTTGAACCAAAAAATTTTGAATGATAGTCAACATAAATGGGTTAGCAAATTACAAGCCTATGACTTTGACATTGAATATATGAAGGGGAAAAATAATGTTGTGGTTGATGCTCTATCTTGAAGACCCCATCTATGCTCTATGATGGATACGTCCACAAAATGGAAGAACATGCAATACTTGCAAAATATGCCAAGGATGCATTGTCAATTGACATATTAGAGGGAAAACTACAAGATGAAAAGTACAAAGTGGTAGAGGAGCTCATCCTCTATAAAGATAGAATATATAAAGATAGAATATATATCACGTCTAGATCAAAAATGAAGGAAAAGATCATGAGAGCATACCATGATACTCCTCTAGCAGGTGATTAGGGATACTTCAAAACTTATGAACAAATAAGGGAGAGATTCTGTTGGAAAGGTATCAAAGGAGATTCCTTGAAACACATTAGGGAATGTATGGTGTGTCAAAAGAACAAAGTAGAACAATCATTCCCTTTTAGATTACTTCAACCCTCACCCATACCTAATAAAAAATGAGAGTATTTCAATGGATTTCATTACGAGACTTGCTAAGGTACAAGGAAAAGATTGTATATATGTAGTAGTGGATCGACTAAGTATGCCCATGTCAATGATAGAGACAACAAATTTCTTAGTTTGTTTTGGCAAGAGCTCTTTAAGCTAGTTGGAACTGAACTCTCCCCAAGCATAGGTTACTACCCACAAATTGATTACCAGACCAAAATTGTCAATAAATGGCTTGAGGGATATTTAAGAAAGTATCACAAGACATCAAAACACATGAATCAAATGGGTGTATTTTGGGGAGTATTGTTATAATACCACTCATCACATGTCAACAGGGATGAGTCCTTTGAAAGCATTATATGGGTATGCAGCAACATCATTTGGAGATTTAATTCTTAGCAAAAGTTGAGTTCTAGGAGCTAGAGACTTGATGCAACAAAGTATAAACATGTTAAATACACTCAAAAATAACTTGCCCCACACACAAAATCAACAAAAACTATACGTTGATCGAAGAACTGAACGAACATTTGAAGTAGGAGACTTAGTATTCCTAAGAATACAACCCTATAAACAATCCTCTATTAAGGGAAGTGGGGTTGAGAAACTCAAGCCTTGATTCTATGACCCAATATAAAATTGTCCTAAGGATTAACAAAGCTGCTTATGAATTAGAATTACCAGCAACTAGCTGAATTCATAATGTATTCCATGTATCTCGTCTCAAAAAGGTGTTAGGGAAACATGTTATACCATGTCCAGAGTTAGCCCCTCTTGATGATGAAGGAAAATTTATTTTGGAACTCGAGGCTATCCTTGATATGCAAGAGAAGAAACTAAGGAACAAAGTTATTCCATAATATTTGGTCAAGTGGGAAAAATTTCCTATGGAGGACACCACCTATGAAGGAACATAAATTTTTGATCATCCCAATATGAAATTGCTTGTGGACAAGCAATATAGGGAAGGGAAAACTGTCATGCCTCACGCCATATACCACAAACCCCTCGATCACAACCTATCCAAAAATTAATGATAATCACTGATATGGAAGCACGACGAAGGAGACTCTTCAAAAGGTTCGATGAGAATTAATTAAGGGAGATGCCAATGCAGGGATTCCATAAAGAAACATATAATTAATGATTAAGAGAGATTTGAGGGCAACTCTTGGGTGAAAGGATGTGTCCCTTGTTGGGATAACTAATGAAAGGATGTGACTCTCCCCAACATGAAATATATAAAAGGGATCTAATAAATGATTTGGGAAGGGTGTCAAGTGAAGGAGATGGGAAAAAGGAAAATAAGAAATTGAAACATAAGATATTTGTTGGAAATAAATATTGTTTTCAACAAGAATATTATTGGGAATTAAGTTTAAGAATATAAATTAGGAATAACTATATATATATCATAATTGTATAATGATATTTTATTACCAATTAATATAGTAGATTACTTTAGCAATCTATTTTGAATTGATAAAAGTGTTTTGCAAATAGGGAGGCCGATCAACCTTCTGAGTTCATGAGAGGTGAAGTACCAACCTTTCATTCATCAAGCATGCCACCCCGAGATGTAGTGCTCGTGGACCAAGAGGCTTATGAGTGCTTCTAGGCTTGTTGAGGAAGGTAGTCTTCATGCATCTTATCAAGCACACCACCCTGAGATACAAAGCTCATGGATTGGGAGGCGTATGAGTGCTCTTGGGCTTGTTGAGGAAGGTAGTCTTCATGCATCTTATCAAGCATGCCACCCCGACATGGATGGAATGGAGCTCTTGCCATGCTCATGGGATGGGAGATGAATGAGTGCTCCTAGGCTTGATCAAGGAGGATGGGGTGCCTCCAAGATGGATTGAGGGATGGAGTGGTCCTAAAGATCTTGCCATGTTTGTGGGCCAGGAGGTGGATGAGTGCTCCTAGGCTTGAGGGTCTTCTCAAGTACACCACCCCAAGATGGATGGACAAGGATCCACCCATGCTCTCGCAATGCAAGGACAACCATCCTTGAGATTGCGGTTTGCAAACATTTCAAGTGAATTTCTAACATGATTGGCTATAGGAATATGTCTTGGAATGATCATTAATGATGATAAGATATTTTGAATTCAAATCTTAATGATGCTATGAACTATAGACCTAACTAATGTGATCTTTTAACTATGATGTATTGCTCTCTCTCTCTATATTATATTTGAATACTACTGTAAAGTTGATGCTTCATATATATATCCTTTTGCATCTGGTATAGGACTTACAAAATTACTTTTATAGTTTCTAGAAATCTGTCCAAAGTTGTTGCATTTGTGACAATTAATATTGAAATTATATAATGGTGCAAATACATTTCTACTAATAAAATTATTTACTTTCTAGAGCCTTTCTACAATTTATAGCCTTATGACCAAAATGATTGCAATTAAAATAGTAACCAGAAAAAGAATGATTGAACTTGGTATTGTATCCTCTTCCTCTTGAAGCTTGTCTTCCAGATATTCTATTTTGTCTATGCACTTGGATGAAACCATCATTGACCACCTTGTTTTCATTGATTTCTGCAACTTGTTTAGAATTTGAACTTCTAGAGCCATTCTCTTTCGAACTCTTAGCAATTGACTTCATGGATTGCTCAATCACTTGATTCTTTTGCATATTAGTAAATCTAATACCAACTTTGATATACGGTGATATCAAACTTTCTATTATCGAATCCAAGATCTTAGTGCTCTTCCCAAACTTCAACTTTAGTTGATGATTTGTCTTTTCAAGATCTTTCCTTAATGACACAATCTCCGCTTCAAGCTTTTTACAATCCTTGTCTCTTATTAGCAACTTTTTTTTTTTCTATCATCTTTGCTTCTTCCACTTGAATCTTCAAGTCAATGACCATCTTCTCTGCCTTCTCAATATTTTGAAATAATTTGTCTTTAACTTTCACTTCTTTAGAAATTATTTTCTTCAGCGTTTTAATTTCCTTGCCAGTGTAGAGCAACTCTTCCACAAGATCTACTTCAGCATCATCATCATTTCCAAACTTCATTTTTGCATCACCTTCAGAAGTTTCCAAAGCCATGAAAAAATCCTTTTCTCCTTCATTCCTGGAAATGGCTTGGTCATCATCATCAGATGAGTAGCCTTCCTCATTGATAAAGAAACTCTTCTAATTTTTCTAAACCTTTTTCCCTTTTGAAAATGATTTCTTCTCATCATTGCTAGAATTTTTGTATGGACACTTAGCCATGAAATGATCTACTTCACCACAATTAAAACATTTGAAAGGAAAATTACCTTTATACTTTCTATAACCCCTCGATAACTTTCTAACAAAATTTTCTTCCTCTAAATCTGGATCTTCTTACTTTTTATACACTTTGAATGCTACTTCTTTCCTTACAAATTTGTCATTCTTAATTCTCATTTCACATGTAGTTAGAATTCCATGTAACTAATCCATAATTAGAGTATTCAAATCTTTAGCTTCTTCAACAACAAAATTTTTTGCATCAAACTTATGGGGAAGGGATATGAGTACCTTTTTCACAATCATACCTTCTCTTATTTTTCACCAAGGCCTCTGAGAGTTGACGACCTCATCAAACCAGAGAAAGAATGTGGCAATGTTTTCCTCTTTCTTCATTTTCATAGTTTCAAATTGACCTTGATGTGTTTGAAGCTTTGCTTGTTTGACTGTGTCATCACCTTCATATATGTTGTGTAACTTAAGCCATACTTCCTTTGTTGTCCTACAATGCACAATATTTACAAACTCATAGTTAGATAAACCATATAAAATAGCATTTATTTATTTGGAATTATTCTCACAAACCTTGTTTCTAGCCTAATTTCTTTGGGGACTTTCAAGGATCTTATATCCATCCACAATCGATTGCCAAACCTCAAATCCTAGGGCCATTAGATATGCTTTCATCCTTAATTTCCAAAAGGCATAAGTGGTTCCATCAAAAGTTGGTACCTTATTTGAAGAAAATCCTTCTTGAGCCATTAAGTGTGCCATCCCAAATCTACCTCAAGGTGTTCAACTTTTTCAAAGGAATTTGGCTCTAATACTAATTGAAGGGCACATAGTATACTGAGAGGGGGGTGATAATTATATGCCAAAACTCTTTAATTCAACATTAATTACCATTAAAAACTCCTCTAAACATGAATTTCAAAACAACAAAGTAGCAAGTATTAATTTCTTTAACCATTAAGAAGAACAGATACACACATTCAAATAGAGAACACTAGATATATGTGGAACCCTAAAATAGGAAAAACCATAGTGTGAAGAGCTGCTTGGAGCTACTATCCAAATCTAACCTCACAAAAATAATGAATAACTTACAATCAGGAAGTAGGCACCAACCTACCAGAAACACTAGTCCCTAATTATGTTTATAGGAACTAACCTATTGGAGACACTAATCCCTAACATATAGATTTGAGCACCAACTCAATAGGCAAGACACCATTCCAACCAGATTACAAAGATATGATTTATGGATCTTCAAGTTTGATTACATAGCTTGCACTTGATCTGGTCTACCTTTAGACACTCTCCTACATAACATATGATCTTCTAATAATGACACACAATGATTGAGATGCAACTCCCATTACATCAATCAAATATAGCATTCATACATACACTTCCTCACACATACACACTAAATGAATCCTAGTCATAAATATATACATTCCAACATATTAACAAGATTTAATGTTAGCTAAGGGTAGACCTAAATTCAAATTGACATGAAATGTGTAGCGGGTCGGTCCTAAATCAATTTTGTTGCTGCCAATAATGGATTGATGTAGAGTTAGGAGGTTCAATCTCAATCCAATTGACAACCTGCCTTCAAGAGGCATCTAGCAAGATTAAAATGATCATATAAAGTAATTCAATCTGTCTTCCAAGTTCAACAATCATCAGAAGCACAATTTCCCAATTTCACCCTTCAACCCTAGTTTTAGTGCAAACCTAGTTTGGGGATTTTCACCAATATTTTCCAAAACACCTAACAAAATCAGGGATGATTAAGATACCCTTTTGCAAGTTATACAACATAAAAGAAAACCAATAACAACTCTTTTGGACAAGTTCAAAGAACCAATACTCCTGCCATGGAAAAGGCTAGTGGATTAGCCTACTTTTACAAAGAAGGTACCCTATAAACTCCACCAAACCTTATGAAACTTTGGGGCAGCAATTCAAATGCCCAAAAACTTCTAAATCCACCACTAGTTTCCAGAGTTGACTCCTCCAACATGGCAAACCATAAAACCCTTGATTCTAGGCCTTCAAAAGGAGGGTTTATTGTAAATCATACCTCCAGACCTTCCCAGACCCTGCCACCTATTCAAACATTCATAATTATGCCTGCACAAGCTTTAAACTTCATTACATAGGTTATTTCTTCCAAAAAACTCATAAACCATCCTTTAGTTCCTCACTTTCACAAGGAAAATCACCCAAATTCAACCTAGGGCAACACCCAAAACCCACAAACACACTTCCTCCGACCTCCACAACATTTGGAAACCTATGTTACAACAAATGGGGTCATTCCACCGAGTTACAATTGCTACAGTAGGTGGAATGCCCTAAAAACTCATTTTATTACTCTCAAACCACCAACTTGCACCAAAACAGAGCAATTTAAGGAAAACAGAGATAACTCACTCCAAAATTAATGATTTTCAATCAAACTTGAAGCATTTGAAAGTAGACTCAATTCCCTAACATACCATGTCAACCTTCAACCAAGATCTGGAGTTGTATGGACTGTTCCAGCCAAGCAAAGTTTTGGAAATACGAAGAAAACGTGTAATTTAAAAAAAAACTAAGGTTCTTTATTCAAGATCTTCAAAATTGTGCTTACAATGATGAAATCAACTACATATATCTTCAATAACCTCCTCCAACGCCTATAACCACCTAACCGCCTTTCTTTAAGAGGCTTTTAACCCTTTACATTGCTAATTATGCATTGTTTACTAATGATTAACTTAAGATTTTCAACTTAGAATTCCTTCTAAAGACTCAAACCTACATTAAATGGCTCATTTGAACCTTATTACATCATAAGTGGTCTTATGGACCTCATTCAACACAAAATGACTCTCCCTACCACTAACTCCTAGACCAACCCTCATAGAATGCACTTTGCAATTACATGTTTTTAGGTGCTCTTGCACCATGGATGATGTTATGTGCTTCCTTTAGAGATCTTAAACTAGACCTATTTCATCTTCTCACACTTTCTCCAATTGTTGCATGCTTATCTTCTTTAGTGTAAACACTCAGACGCTATTCACAGTTAGTTATTCAACACAAATGATACTCTATTACATCTAACTTTCTACCTGCTAAAGATCAACCACAAACTATGGAATCTTATACAACATGAGTAACTTTACTTTAGGTCCAAGCCACAAGCCATAGTATTCAAATCTAGTAGAATGTGGAGCAAAACACTATTACAGTATAATACAGTTCATGAGTAACAATCCATAGAATACTTATGCAAACACTTCCATACTACTTCAGGTAGTTTTCTTCACAATATATCACAGTAGAATGTTGTTCTCAAACATTTTGACATGACACGACAGTAATAATTCTTAACTTTAAAAGACTAGACATGATAGAATTAATTACATTTAATTCTGACGACAAACCACTCCTTTGACATCAATGAGATCTTTTGACATCAATGAAAAATTATGTTCAACATAGGATATTGTACATAGATATAATTTCATCTTTGAGGTACCAAATCTTTTCATTTCTCTAAAGGAACATGTGACCATGTAGAGGAGCCACAAAATTAGAAAATCTATATAGTAAATTTCTTTCCACACGAAGATTTAAGAGGGTTGGTAACATTCAAGACCTTATGGGGAACTTGATTATGAATTTTAATAACATATTTTAATGATTTTTTCAAAAATATCTGCATCAAGACAATGAGCACAAATCATGCAACTATCCATCTCCTTCAAGGAACTATTATTTTATTTTTCAAGGACATTTTATTATGGTATATATGTAATTGTATGTTGAAGATCAATCCCCTCAAGAGTACTCAATTACACCAATTTACGGTTCACATATTTTTCCCATTATACATGTGAGTTTCTTAACATACTTCTTAGATTGATTTTCATCAAGAGAATTTAAGTATTAAAAATTATTAAATACTTCACCCTTCTATCAAAAGAACTAGACCCATGTTTATCTAGAAAATTTATAAAATGGATTTTAAATCATAATGATCATTTTTTAAAGAAAAGGATGAAAAGGGTCTTTCTTGATCACTAGGTAAGTGTAGGAAGTTGGGGGCTAAAATGTGGGCAAAACTTATAATTCTTCAAAACTCTCATTTTTAGAAAATATAATATTTGTACATTATAATCACAGTTTTAGTGTAAATAGAGTCATTATCATACCTAGTTAGCTAATCACCTTTCTAGGATTGACCTATTCGCTCCTAGATTAAATTTATTTAGGTTTCTTTTGTTTTTGTCTAACTTCATAGCATCGAGACATGTGTCCTCACCACTTGAGACACTTATTGAAACTTGCTCACGTAGTTGTCAAGTGAGCTCACACGTGTCCCATCTTTGGAGGGGTAGTCGTAGGTTCATTCTTACCTTCTCGTCTCCTCATCCTTGCCTATATATAAGGATCCATCATTGTATTTACACACTCTTCACTTTATATATTGATAGACATACTATCATGCTTATTTTGTTCACTTGTGGAAGTTTTTTTCTTGCTCTTGATCTTGGCATTCTCTAACACATCTATTATTAATTATGTGTTTTTAAAAATTGTGTGTGTATAATATACTTGTATTCTATTTTAAACCAATCGAATGATTCCTTTAGGATTGGGAAAAGTTTTACTTTACCAATCCTAAGGGTTAGACATTCATTTTGGGTGCCAAAAGATGTGTTTTACATAAGTCATACACATGAGGGTGTTACACACACAACAACATGTAGATAGGATTTTCTTATATAAACAATAGAACCTATATATCTTGAAAGAATCACTAAATTTGGTTGAGAATTAGCTATCCCAAGGCTCAAGAATGCCAATTCTTGACTTACTAGGTTCGCTTAGGGTTTGTTGTTTAGTTATTGTTTTCACATGGGGGCCTATTGGTACTTTTGAGAACATTTGTTTACCACCAATAAGTGATGCTATTAATCCTAACAAATCATGCATCCACTACTTTCCATAATACTTCAAACTAGCTTTATCCAAAAGAAATTGTAAAAAGATTAAGGGAAGAGAGAAAAGGCCTAAGAAACTAAATTTATTTAGATATTACCCACACACACATTGAAAGATAAGTGAACTAAAGGATAAACTATTTTTATTTCACTAGAATGCTTCACAACTACATATAAAATAGTGCAAGAGTTTAGAGAATTGAACCATTTAGCAATTAGATAGTTTCAAAATGCACCCAAACATGGCATAAAAAATTGATTATTTCACTAGAAATGAACAATTTACAGTTATGAAAAATTTACGATCATGAATGAATTGGATTTCTTCAACATTTTAAACCTCTATAGTATGTACAACTATTTACTAAAATGAACATAAAGCATGAAATAGAAACTAAATTGGTGATATTCCAACTTAAGCTCTACTGTCTCAATAATTCCTGATCCTGAAAACTAGATAACTCACTACCTTTTATAGAAAACAAGGCGGGGGTTCATTAAAAAATTCACACATGGAAAGAAAGAAATAAGTGAATCATCATATGACACATGGCCTAAAAATATCTTCTACACATGGGGTTCCAACAAATAGTTTTAGAAGAATTGCTCAAATTTATGTCTCCTTGACTTAGTCCTTGCAAATGATTCCTTAGCTCTATAAAACTATGGATAGCAGTCATACATCTTCATAGTTGGAAAAGTTTTTGTGGTAAGACTTTACTTTAGGCTTCTCCACCTAGATTTGGCCAACTCTATTCCTTTGGATCTTTCTCCTCTATCTCTCTTGCTCTTTTCAACTCAAAATTTGATCCGCTTATAGCATGCCTCAAAATCCTCACAACTTAATGTACATGCTCCTGCATCAGATAAAATACTTGCGACTAGATATATAACTGGATATTTATCTTCCATACACTTCATCTGTCAATATTTCTTCAACTTGTTTCAAATACGCATCCTGTACTCCCTACATCAAATAATTGTTTCAAAGATTACCTCATGTCTATCCACATATAGAAATACACTAATTTAATCATTGTGACATTTTATTCTCATAATATGAATCCAAAGACAACATTAATCAAATGATTCTCACCTTTAAATTCATCATTCACCATTAATTTGTTCCTAAACCACTTTTAAATTTACTTAAATGCACTTACAATTTTTTTTAGAATTTTTACTGATGAAGATTCATAAGACCTCTGATATCTAGTTCCACAATAAGGCAAATTATCCAATAATACTATTTCTATTACATTTTATCATTTAGAGTTATCATATATGCTATTGTGTTTATTAATCATCATTGTATATCACTTATGCCTTAAATAATGTTACCTTTATAGATAAATGTTACCTTACCACACTAGAAATTGGAACAAGAACTAGACATCCCGCATCTGGTTCGATAAGCCTTGTAATCCCCAATCCAAATACATTGTTCCAATTTTAACAAATTTTTGAATCCATTTTATAAGGAAATCACTTTGGTGATACAAACCTTATTGATGACTACTTGCTTCCTCCAAGGACTTTGTGGACAAAATTACAAGTGTGTAACATGATACGTTACTAGATACATGATCATAAGATACAACATCCAGTTTCATAAGATTTAAGTTCCTTGAAAAGTACAACTTTCTATTTTAACCATTTTGAGGGGACACCCACCATGAATTTAACCTTTCTTTTAGCTTCCATCAAAACAAATTCATTTGAAGTAAACCTAAACCCAAGATCCTTTGTTGCCTATCATGACGTAAGTAATGCTCTATTAAGTATGGGTCCCCATACTGCTTCAAGCATAATGGGGTGTGTTGTGAGACCATACAACAATAAAAAACAAATAGATATAAAGAATTATCTTCATTAGGTTCATGTATTTCAAACAATAAAATTGAAAAACACCATTATGATGCAAAACTTTGTATTGGCTTTCTAACCATATATATTTTAAATTTGAACACATTAAGGTCTCAATCTCTAACTAGGTTTAGTAGTGTCATTTTTTTTTGCCAAAACACAGGTATTGAATTTTCTACATAATTTTTGATCCATTAATCTAAATTTGAAAAAAGTTACATTTTCATATTCTATAGTCCATTCTACACACATTGAAAAAAAATATTTTCCTCAAAATTATGGGGAGGACATTCAATATCCTATTTTAAAGGATATTTTCTCTAAAAAATTAATAAAAAATAATATATTTATAAAAAAAATAGCAAAATTTCTTGGCACAAACTATGTGATATTAGCTAACTTTCTACCAAAGGGATTTATGAAATACTTGTTAAAAGTCAATGATTTAGGAGGGGCACACTTGGTGTTATGTTATATTTTTATGATAAAAACATGTCCATTTTGCGCGATCCCCTATTCCACCCTTTTAATCTCCGTCATTTTGAAATAAATATTACTTTATAAACTAGGTTTTGAGAACTAGAAATATTTTCTTATCACATCTTAATATTTTATGCATAGGTATCTTAAATTACTTGTTGAAGTTTAGTTTTTAATTTTATTTTAGGAGATAAGTGGTCACTTTTGACCCTCTTTTGGCTCCCCATTTCTATACACTTACCCCATTGTAAACTAATTTTATGACTCTTGAATCAATCCAAGACTTTACTTTTATTAATATTTTTTTTCAATGGCACAAATTGGACACACATCACGTAAAAAGTTGATATTGGAAAGAATTATAATAATAGATTTTGGGTTAAGCTACTAAAGATAGTGATAGTTGAGATGACCAAATCACTTAGGTCATTATTGTAGGAGTTTATGGTGAAATCCTCAAAACCCTGGGATCACTTGTAAGAAAAAATAACTTCCACAAGAGAGAAATGGTAGAAATATCATGCTATGATTATGGATGCAAGATTGCCAAATTGAATATGTTCACAATGTACATATGATTCCTTGCTTATATAAGCAAGGTGTGATGATGTATCAACATTAAATGACTGTGCCATAATTAAATGACATGAGCCAACATTAAATGACCTAGACACAAGCATTAAATAAAAGCCAACTAGATAAGATATGATAAGATCTTATCTAGACAATAAGACTTCTAGAAAAAGAAACTAGGACCTAACTAGATTTAACATGTAAAAAGAATCTAGATAAGTAAAACACCTATTTACACAAACACCCTCCCTTTAAATACAACTTAGAGAGTACTATTATGCAAATATGGGTCCTAACTACATGACCATGTTAGGTACCCATGTACAAATGCAAATGCAATAATTGAACAAAGAAGACAATCTAGAATCTCCTAGAAATGATTGTAGAAAACAATCCATAAACAAAGATACCTCCTTTGAAGAAATAGAAACATCCTCCAAATGTTGTCCAAAAGAATCCACACTCATGTCAAACTAGAAAGAATGATCATGTAGAGAATGAACAAGAGGATCAAAGTGTTCCCTCACAATAACTGAAGAAGGATCATCTCCATCAAAGAGAATATGAATGAAATCAATGATGTCTCCTAAATATGAAATACGAGACTCACAAAACAAACTAGCAATGTCTATCAAGTACTCATCCCAAATAGCCATCTTTGGAAGATGATGAATGTCCTATTGCACTAGATCACAAGGAGCCAAATCTATGGATTCACAATCATCTTCAGGTACAATAGTAGATGAAGGAGATGAGATCTCAGTGCATTTTAGTCAACTACACCTATCATCCCCCATTGTGTCCTCAACATATGATGAAATAAGAACACTAGATGATTCTATCAATGTTGGATTTAAAGAGTCCTCAACCTCAAGATGCTGGCTCATAAATGAAGAAGATGAACCCTCTAAATCTAGATTAGGAGCCATAGAAAATGAAGTCTCAATAGAAGTATTGGTAGGAGGAGAAGGAGAAGGTTTTGTGTCATCAAAACTATCAAACCTTTCCCAATGAGCATGCTCAACAATTGTTTTATCATCAATTGGTCAAAACTCAACAAGTGGAACAAGACAATCTACAATAGGATCCTCTGGGAATGGAGGTCCATTTGAGTCTCCATACATCTCCCAAAGTCTGGTCATAAGGTCATGAGGAATCTCAATACCATCAGTGACCAATTGTGTGTCAATATCACAACTACAACCAAGTAATCCTAGGATATGTTCTATTTTTTATGTCCCACACAACTCTCTTCCATTTAGATGGAGGTTTAGGAACTAGTCCATAGAGATATTACAAAAGATTAAACCACCTACAATCTGTTAGGATTCCATCTTGCCAAGAATTAAAGTTCCATCAATTTAACTTGATTACAATGAGATTCTTTTTGACACCCATATTAAACTCAACTTTAGTCACACAATAGACCAATCAAGAGACATATGCCAACAAAAGAAAATAATTACCCCCCCAAATCACTCAACCATGGAAACCCCCAAAAAGTATATGATTTTTAGCACTTTCTAATTAGTGTGATTATAGGTGCCACTTGCCAACAATAACGAAGTGGACTTGATCTTAGTGCTTATAGATGCCAAATTTGGCCACAAGCTCAAAGTAAAATTTTTACATAAGATGAGATAAAACTAATCCCACCATAGGAAAGTAAATGAAAAATTGTGCACTTTAAAAAAATCACCCAAAAATGTTAGCGTAGGAGCAAGAATGGAGCCCCATAAGTTCCCAAAATGAGAATGACTCAACAAAAACTATGAGAATCTACAATTCCTAGAAAAACTAGGCACAAAAATAAAAAAAATAGGTGCACCACTATAAAGAGTGTGGAATTCTACTGTAAATAAAAAAAATCTCAAAAAATGGAGTTAGTATGACCAAGTTATGGGCATTTGAAAATTTCCCTCCAAAAGAAAAACTACAATGGAGAGAGGGGAAAAAGATATTAGGGACTGCTGACGTCACTACTGATGTAGTGTTGAAATTGGTAGTAGATGGGCCTAAATTTGATAGTCAAGGGTCCATCACCGATTGACGGGGGTTGTGGTAGTCGACAAGAATATTCTTTGGAATGTGTGAAGAATCTTTAGAAATATGTTGCACCTTTACCAGTTTAATTTTGACGGCCACTTGAATCGCTGATATATTTGGTGATAGCAAGATTGGTGGTGGAGGGGTAGAACTCACACCATTCAACACCCATCTAGAGGCTAACAAGACTTGTGACGGGTACCAAGTACCCTCGTAGGTACTTATGTAGAATGAAGACCACAATTTTTTTATTGTTTCAATCTAAAAACTCAAAAACTAGATTTTTAATAATTTTCCAAATCTTTAATTTTTTGACCAAATTTTTTGCACAACCTAATGACTTAATTTTTTTTACGCTTGTAATTATGATGGTTGTATGGATGACGAAGGAGGGGAAATTTTTTCAAGCCATGGACAAGTCTGATTTTGACGAATTGACAGTCTATGTTGGGGTTTTCGAGCCTTTCAAATGCAATGACATGGGTGATTTTGGCCTAAATTGCTCCAAAAATTCAGCTACCTCCTAGATTTGGTAACCCTTGCCCAACTTGAAACCACTGTAAATCAAACAATAGATGATGAAATTTGATGAAACTAAAGGAAAACATGAATTTCTCTAATGCATTGGATTTAATGGTGAGGTCTTTGAAACCCCAAATCATACCCAACAAAAATTTCATGCCAATATTAGTCCCTCAGATTTGGTAAGACGTCTGCATCACTGAAGCTTTGATACCATGTAGGAGTTTATGGTGAACTCCTCAGCACCCCAGGGTCACTTGCAAGACAAAATATCTTCCATAGGAGAGAAATGATATAAATATTATGCTATGCTTATGGATGCAAGATTTCTAGATTGAATATGTTCACAATGTACATATGATGCCTTGTATATATAAGCAAGGTGTGATGATGTATCAACATCAAATGACATGAGCCAACATTAAATGACCTAGGACACAAGCATTAAATAAAATCCAACAAGATATGATAAGATCTTATCTAGACAACTAAGATTTATAGAAAAGGCAACTAGGACCTAAGTGAACTTAACATGTAAATAGGAACTAGATAGGTAAAACGCCTATTTACACCAACAATTATTTTACCACTACAATCAAGGCATTATCCTCAAGATATTAAATCACAAATTAATTTGAAGTGAACTCAAATTTATTTCCTTTTCTAAGATGAGTGATTTTGTTGAAAAGAATAAATTTGACATACAAATCAACAACATAAATGAATTTCTCAAATGAATCTTCATCTATGTTAACTAAACCTTTCTCAACATCTACTAATATGCCGTCACCTATGGGAATATGTGTCATAGAAAAAGGCTCCAATGAAGATAATTTTTCTCTATCTAAACCCATATGGTGCATAGCACCTAATCCAATTATTAATTACTAGGAATAATATTCTAATTCAATAATTTATTATCCTTTACAATTCCCTAATTTGGGATAAGTGGAAGGAGATGATCCATATATGTATGAAAATGACAAGATGATGTGATTCTTTTCAATATGTGTCAAGTCATCATTTTTTTTGGCATGACAACAATGCCCATCATGACCAACATTTTTGTAATAGGAAAAATCGGTATCTTCTTAAATAATAGTCTCCTTTCTTAGAAGAAAATTAAGATTCTACTTGTGAAGTAGAATATGATTGTGATCCATTGTTGTGTGGCTTGTTCTTAGTTTTATTTCATTTTATGTTAGGATTATTGGACCCTTTCTAAATATACGGTTGACCACCCACCACAAATTGTGACGTGGATGACTTAAGAATATCCATTGTGATTAAATTTACTTATTCATGCATTAAGTTTTTTAAAAATGACTCAAATGCAAGCATATTTTATGTTTGTGCCATAGTTTTCTAATGAGATTGAAAACTAGAAGTTCAAATTTAGGCAATTTAGAAGCTAGTTTTATAATAATAATGAAAATCAATTACATTCCTATTATCAATACTATAGTCTTTGAGTTGTTCTCTTAGATCACTAACCTTAGTTACATAATCTTGAATATTATATAAAAAATAGGATCTTGTTTCATGAGATGATTATCTATTCGATATCCCATAACCTCATTAGTTTGACTATACACTTTTATAAGTTTGTCACATGCTTCTCTAGGTACATTATACATTTCAACATGAAATAAAAAATCAAGATATATTTTTTCATGTAAATAGCCAAGTTATTTATGATGTTCAATAAGTCTTGCTATATTTTATTTAAGTTTTATTAGTTCTAGGGTATATTATTGCATGTAAGGGATATACCCTCTACTCATTAAAAGAATCTATACATTTTGTTTCTAGGATAAATAGTTGTACAAAGTTGAGTGAGGAATCTTAGGATGACCCATTAGGAGAACACAATTGAGAAATCAATGAAGAGAAAATGAGAATGAACACAAAAAAAAACCATTTCATTACTCAAACAAAGAAACCCCCTAGGGAATTTCATTGTGGAACTTTATATTTAAGTGCATTTATAGTTTCCTGGTGCAAGAGCACCTTGTGCATTGTATGCCTCCAATAGACAATATTGGAAAATTTGAATTTTCAAATGAAAAAGCATTGTAAAAAGGTCATGATAAGGTAATTTCAAATAAAATCAAGTCATCATTAGGTTTCTAAGAGTTCAAATTGCAAAAAGTTGTCTTTTGATGCAAAAATGCAAAAAAATGCAAAAAATGCAAAATTGCAAAGTTGTAGGAAGATGAAGAGTCATCTTTGGAAAGAGTTGGTGGGTTGGTTGAAGTTAAAGAGGCAGTTATGCAAAATTGTTGGAAACATTTTTAAAAGGAATTGTAAGGGTAAGCAAGAGATAGAACTTTGTAATCTTGATACAATTTTGTAATAAAAGTACTCTAATATGTTGTAGTAGTGTTTTCTCTCTTATTTCTAGCCTTGTTCGGACTGTACAACAAGCTTAGGCTTCAATTTCAGTTTTTTTTTCATAGTTTAGAGTGTTAGTTAGCATTTGGGAGTGATTGAAAGTTTTCTATCAAGTTTAGTGAAAATAAGAGCAAGTTTACAAAGGATTGCTTGAAAAACCCTTAAATTGAGGGTTTGAGAGTCTAAGTTGCAAATAACAACTATTCCATCGATTTAGGTATTCTAGGTCGGTGGAATAGGTTAATGTAGGGTTTTTTATTGTTGTATGTGTGTACAAATGTAGGGGAAGTGAAAATACAGAGCTAATGTTGCTGCCCTTATAGAAATTATGAGTTTTCTTCATGAAATGGATGGCTCCAAGGTAGAATATGTTGAAGTTGCATTGAAGAAGGATGGGAGACAATTTTTTTGGCTTGGGAAGACCTATTCCCAGGTTTTTGAAGCAATGGCTTGGTGTTTGGAGGTTGGTTATGCATATTTTCATCAAACCCTCATTGAATGAAGCATAGTTCGAGCTTTACGTAAGGGTTTCTTGATTTACTGCTTTAGTAAATGATTTCTTTGAGAAAGATGGTTGATTTGGTGGTTTTATGACCTGCTACAATGCAGCCCATGGTTATTTGTGGTTTTGGAGTTGTTGTGTGGGTACTTGCTTTGTTATTTAGGCCTAATTGACGCCTAAAATCTGCGGAAAATCATTTTTTTTGTCATTCTTTCCAAAACAACAATGCTTGATGTTGAAGTATGTTGAATGAGGCCAAAATGGGTTCTTGAAAAGGTATGCTGTCAGTGGAAATTCTATCAGGTTAAGGAGATATACCCGCTTTAGTCATAAAGGACTACTACTTGGATTTGGTGTCTTGGGTGTGAATGTTGGATGAGTGATTGATTCAAAGTTTTCCAAGAAGGTTTTTGTTTTGATTCAGTCAAAATAATGATGGTTAAGATGTACTTGAGTCTAATAAAGGTTTTTAAGCTTGTTTTGATGGTTTGGTGTATTGGTAGTTCAGTGGAATCAAGATTGAAAGGAGTGAATTTTGGTGAATTGTTTATTGATCTTCTCAAGTTTTGTATTTTGGGTCATTAGTACCCTAGAAGTTTGTAGATGCTCCGCATCATCTCCATGAACTAAAAATGTAAAGTGGACTTGATTTTAATACTTTCACAATTCTTAAAAAAAGGATATAATGTTGAAAGTATATATTTTTGTTACAATGAATACAAACCAATAGCCTCACTATAAATTACACCCAAAATATACATATTAAAAATAAATTACACCTCAAAAAGAGTTCATATGATCCCAAATGAGAACTATGCAACAAACCCATGAAAAATTATAAATTTTTAAAATATTATACATAAAAAATAGAAACCATTTACACCACTATAGAGTATGTATAAAAATATCCCAAAACAAAATATTCTAAAAAGGGATCTCATTGGAATGAGAACAAAGCCATCAAAGTTTTATTATAGAAATGAAAAATCCAACCATGAGGGGGTAAATTGAAAAAGGGTTTACTAACATAAACACAACACAACATCACCACTATCTTTGGTAGAAATAACTTCAAGTGTAGTGAAACCCACCAAATGTAGATCTGTCACTAGAAAAATGTAGAACATCTACCAAATTTAGGGAACAACTAAGTTTATTTGAGTTGCCAATATCACTACTAGATCTAGAGCCATAATTATTTTTTCTCAAAATATAGTGACTACCAAGATATTTAATCACTAGATAATAGTAGAATGGATGGTTTCATATGGTTGAGAGGGCATTAAGTATTGATATTAGATTTTTTTTTTAATAGAAATAGAGGCATTTGAAGAGGGGTCAACAAATCTAAAGGGTCTTTAGACTCTAAAGAATGAAAGGTGTTCATGGATCAACATAGGTTGTAGCCTCTATAAACCGAGTCACCACTCCTATGAAAAGGGGGTTAAATATTAGGGGGCCACACATGCATGTTATACTATATTTATTAATTTATTAATTTTATTTTAAAAATATAATAAAAATAGTTAATACCTATGGTATTGTCTTTGTTAACAATTTTGTAGGGTAAATAATATTTTGTAAAGATGTTCTTAGGAATATTCTATGGTTGCATGGTAGATATCATATGTATGGTTAATGCGGGTAAATTTTTTTTAGGACATAGGGAAAAGTGTACTCTAATTTCAATGAAGTAATATTTGATCTCTAAGTTTTTGGTCCTTTTGGACTCAATAGAAATGTTGGATTTGACCCAAAATTCTTCAAAATTATGGCTACCATCCAAATCTAGAGGTCACCTCACAAATGCAAACCCTTCCAAATTTGGCCTCCGTCTAATCAAAATAGACCAAAAGGTAAATATGACTTTTTTAGATACTTTCGATGCAATGATGACCTTAAATTTTCTCCTTTAATCTCCCAAATGCACTTGCAATAGAAATCCATAAAAACAAACCCCAAATATGTGTTATATTTATCACACTTTTCATTCTCTAGATCATCAAAGGGCACTAGAGAAGATAATACTTAATGCTTTAAGAAAATATAAGTTCAAAAATATTAGATCTCCCAAGAGACTAACCAAAACTCTCAAATTCTCTAATAACATGTAAAATTTGATTATGGAGATAGGCACCCAAGATCAAGAAGGCCCAATCAAAAGCACAAATAACTTCAAAGATCAATATGATCAAATAAACTATATTCTTAGAAGGATGCAATATAATTAATTGATATAAGAGCACATGAGGTGGATATTTATGATATGCCACCAAGAGATACACAATGTAAAACTAATATGGTATAGAGGAGATTTGGTCACATATGTGTACAACATATCTATAGACTAGGAAGGTACAGGTCACATGATGCAAGTACAACCTACCCAAGTAGACAAATAGATAAGTAAATATATCTTATTGTAGGTGCATATAATGCAATAAGATAAATAAAATAAATTCAGAAAAATAAAATAATAAACCAACACAAACAAATATCAATTATAAGAAGTTATTGAAGACTTTTTGCAACATGAAAAATTTATTCCAAGTCAATTTCTCGAGGCATCCAATTACTATTGTTTTTTGTGAGGAAGGCATTGTGTCTCCTCTTCAATCTATCATTGAAGAAGTTTTCCTTGACGATAAATTAGAGAAAACAAATGTATCCTTCTCGTCTCCTTTCAAATCTATGGATGGTATTATTTGAAATGATTGGTGAAGAGATATGAGGTTTTCTATCACAAAAGGGTGAGTATAAGATCATGATGGGCCAAACAATGATAATGGTAGAAAAAATTACTGGATGAAAATGTGTTAGTATTTATATTTATATTTAGATTTGGATGAAAAAAAGTGTTAATATTACTAGCTCAAATATGGATAATCTATAAAAATTACTTGTTACTACTTTGGGTTTAGGAAAGTGGGAGTCCTAAAAACTACCAAAGAAACTTACAAAACCACCTATTGTTATCCTATTTAATATTTAATGACTTCATCCTTGAAGCTAATAGACTTTTGGTAACCAACTTTAATAAAATAAAAATAATCTGTAAATGAAACTATCAAGATTCTAAAAATATAAGATATACTCCTTTATAATTTTAGTCATAATTATTATTAATTTTCTACATATAATATGTCTAGATTCCTAATATATATACATATCAAGAAAAACATTCATAACCATCAAACTATTTATCATTTTTCAAATTTGAAAGATGTATAACACATGCTTCATTGACTATAGTTATAAAACATAAGTTTTTAATTGGATATTTTTTGACCATGTTAGGTTGGTTGGGGAATTCATTTTTAATATTTTTAAAGTCATAGTAAAAGAGATAAAAATTAATTATTATTTGTTAGAAATTAAAAAAAAGATTCATCACATTTCTTATGTTTTCTTCACTTAAATCCAAAGTTTGGAGAATATATATATATATATTTTTTCTCATATTTAGGTTTGTGAGAATGACACCCAATTTTTTTATGTTTTTTTGAAAAAATTACAAATGTATAATTGAAATATATAATTTTTATCAAATTTATTTTAAAATTTCACAAAAAAGTAGTAGCCCATAAACTACATCCAATATATTAAATTTTTATTACTACATTTTATTTAGATTGTGTAGATAACTCATTTCATTTTTTATGTGAAGTTAGGTACTTAAGTATGTTTTAAACATTTTTATTGTCACTTAGAGGTATTGTCTGGCTCATCGTGGTCCCACACTCACCCATTGAGAAATATCTAATGATCATTGAACTTGATGGCCAGAACAAAGTAGATATAAATTTGTTCACCTTAAAAAAAACAAAATAAATCAGATCCAAGAAAGTGAATGATTTAGAGATATAATATGAAGGATACATGTTAGCACCAAATATATTCAATGGAATTGTGAAATGAAGAATGGAGATAAGATCATGGTTTTCTAGATTATTCCTAAGTCTTGCATGTTTTAAATGTTGCAAATATCCCTCAAAGAACACATAATAACAATTTGGTTTACAAAGAATTCACTTGTTCATCAACTCATTACTTTGACAAGTGTCTACTTCTAATTCACTTGACTTTTTTCAAGTAATGAAGGTAGGTTGCCCCTACCATGTCCATAGGATTCTTTAATTTTTTTTTGCATTCAGTCCTTTTTTATTTATATTAGTTTTTTGTTTGGTCAAATGTCCACAACCACCAATCCACTTGCTGCCAAACAACCAACTTCAGATATATGCATACAACTGAAAAACACACATTGTCAAATCCTTAATTTATAAAGAAATTCTCAATGTATTGTAGAGGTGAACAAAATTATAACAAGTATAGCGGGTAGTATTATAGATTTGTCACATGATAAAACCTCATAGGATAAAATGTTGTTCTCAAAGATTTTAAATTTTGATTTAAATAGCACATTCTTATTTTTGAATTGTTTAGGTGGTTCATCTTAAATCACATTTTTAAACTTAAAGAAGTGAATGTGATTTTGAATGACCACCTAAATAAGTCAAAACTTATAGTGTCTTGTTTACCAACCAAACTCAACTGCTAGTGGGCAATACTCTTATAGATTTGTCACATGATAAAACCTCACAAGATAAAATGTTATTCTCAAGGGTTTCAAATTTCAGTTTAAACAACACATTCTAAATTTGGACTTGTTTAAGTGGTTCATGTTAAATCACATGATTAAACTTAAAGAAATGAATGTGATTTCAAATGACCATCTAAACAAGTCAAAACTTAGAGTGTTGTTTAAACCCAACCAAATTCTAATGCCGGTGGGCAATACTCTTATAGATTTGTTTAGGTGGTTCATTTGGTTTAAACAACACATTCTAAATTTTGACTTGTTTAGATGGTTCATCTTAAATCACATTATTAAACTTAAAGAAGTGAGTATGATTTTGAATGATCACCTAAATAAGTCAAAAGTTAAAATGTGTTGTTTAAACTCAACCAAACCCTAATACCAATAAAAACGGCACGACACCAAACTATCTCTAAAACTTTCACAGAAAACCAACAAAGTCTTCTCCAAGTGTCCCACACAAACTTTAAAAAGGCAAATGCAAAACTCTACGAAAAGAACGATGAGAAGTTGGCAGTCAGAGATACCCAACAATGAATAATTGCTTTCCCTTCCAGGTGGCCCTGAAACGCTTTGTTGATAAGACATTCCTGTCTCTTAGTTGGTTTAGTTGGTTTTGGTTTGCAGGATAAGTGGAGGATAAGAAGACAAGTCGACTCGTAGGACAGTTGAATGCCCATATGATGCAAATAACATGACCAAAACGATAATGGACAAGTACTGGGGCTAAAAAGTTTCATTGTTTCTCATTGTTTATGTCCTCTTTCAATCATATCACCGACCAGTGAGCACCATTAATTAAAAGAAAAAGAAAAGCAGCCTGATACTTTTTCAGCAGATTTTCAAAGCACCACCATAATTCGGCCGTGCAATGGTGACAAGGAAAGACCAACCCTGTCGTAAACGTGTCTGCACCATGCATTCTATGGCAATAATAATAATGATAATGGGCTGACCTAAGGTGGGCCTCAGCTGGTTTTGGAGCAGAGAGATGCGTAAGCTATGACGATAGAAGCATGATCAACAGAAAGAAAGCAGTTGGATGCCATTTGCCTTCTTCTGGCTCTAATTCTCCATTATTTTATGATCCAGATCATCGTTTGTAGGTTGTGGAGATTGAGCTAAACTTCTAGAATCTATCTATATGATCCAACTGCATGTGTTTTTTGGTTTTTTAATGTGATGAAGGCAGAGGAAAAGATCCACTATATAACACGTAATTAATATGAAATCTTAAAGAGCTTTTCATCAATGTAGATTGAGGATATCAATCAGCTTATTTGTTTAATGCATGAAGAGTCTATTCAAACCAAACCTTTCTATAAAAAGAAGTTTATTTGTTTAATGCATGAAGATCCTATTCAAATCTAAATTTTATATAAAAAATTGGTTGTTGTATTGTTGAGAAGTATAGTGGGTTTATTTATATGGATATAAATTGGAAGTGTTTTATTATAATGAGGTAGAAAATTTTAATATTAACATTTTTTGTGAGTAAGAATCTTTGTCTTGATAAAGAAATCTTTGCAACTTTCTCATCAAAGTAAAATCCCATATGTCAACTGAGAATATTATTCAGCTCACTCAAATCCAAATTTTTTATTAAATAATTGATTGTTGTATTGTTGAGAGGTATAGTGGGTTTATCGATATGTGTGTTAATTCCTCCAAAAGGGTTGGTTCTCTCATGAATAATTTTACTATCATGTGTCTAATATATGAAGAACCTATTCAATTCCAATCTTTGCAGATTTTTTTTTTTTATCAAAGTAAAATCACATATGTCAACTATGGATATTACTCAACTCACTCAAATCCAAAGTTTCTATAAAAAATATTTGTTGTATTGTCAAGAGGTATAGTGGGTTTATCGATATGCGTGTTAATTCCTCCAAAAGGGTGGGTTCTCTCATGAATAATTTTCCTATCATGTGTCTAATATATGAAGAGCCTATTCAAATCCAATCTTTATATAAAAGAACCGGTCACCCTTGTATTGTTGAGAGGTATAGTGGGTTTATCTATATGTGTGTTAATTGAAAGTGTTTTACGATAATGAGGTAGAAAATTTTAATATTAACATCTTTTGTGAGTAAGAATCCTTGTCTTGATAAAAAAATCTTTGCAAATTTCTCATCAAAGTAAAATCTTATATTTTAATTGAGGATATTAGTCAGTTCACTCAAATCCAAAGTTTATATAAAAAATTAGCCGTTGTATTGTTGAGAGGTATAGTGTGTTTATTGATATGTGTGTTAATTCCTCCAAAAAGGTGTGTTCTCTCATGAATAATTTTTCTATCATGTGTCTAATATATGAAGAACCTATTCAAATCCTATCTTTATATAAAAAAACCAATTGCCGAATTGTTGAGAAGTATAGTGGATTATCTATATGTGTGTTAATTGAAAGTGTTTTACTATAATAAGGTAGAGAATTTTAATATTAACATACTTTGTGAGTAAGAATCTTTTTCTTGATAAAAAAACTTTGCAAATTTCTCATCAAAGTAAAATCTCATATGTCAATTGAGGATATTACTTAGTTCACTGAAATCCTAAGTTTATATAAAAAAAATTAGCCATTGTATTGTTGAGAGGTATAATGGGTTTATCGATGTGTGTTAATTCCTCCAAAAGGGCAAGTTCTCTCATGAATATTTTTTGTTGTCATGTGTCTAATATATGAAGAGCCTATTCAAATCCAATCTTTATATACAAAAAATGATTGTTGTATTGTTGAGAGGTATAGTGGGTTTATCAATTTATGTGTGTTAATTCAAAGTCTTTTACTATAATGAGTTAGAGAATTTTATTATTAGCATCTTCTGTGAGTAAGAATCCTTGTCTTGATAAAAAAATCTTTGCATATTTCTCATCAAAGTAAAATCCCATATGTCAGTTAAAGATATTACTCAATTCTCTCAAATCCAAAATTTATATAAACAATTAGTCGTTGTATTGTTGAGAGGTATAGTGGGTTTATCAATACATGTGTTAATTGAAAATGTTTGATTATAATGAGTTGAGACTTAAATATTAAAAATTTTAATGATTAAGAATACTTATCTTAATATAAAATCTTTAAAAACTTCTCATCAAAGTAAAATCTCATATGTCAATTGAGGATATAATTCAGTTTATTTGTTTAATGTATAAAGACCCCACTAAAATCCAACTTTTATTTATAAAAATTGGCTGATGTATTGTTGAGAGGTATATTGGGTTTATCAATATGTGTGTTAATTGTTCAAGTGTTGTACTATAATGAGGTAGAGAATTTTAATATTAACATCTTTTATGAATAAGAATCCTTGTCTTGATGAAAGCTCCTTACAAATTTCTCATCAAAGTAAAATTCCATATGTCAATTGAGGATAAAACTTAGTTTATTTGTTTAATGTGTCAAGAGCCCACTCAAATCCAACTTAAATTCTATATAGAAATTGGCCACTATATTGTTGAGAGGTATAGTGGGTTTATCAATATGTGATAATTGAAAATGTTTGATTATAATGAGTTAGAGACTTGATATTAAAAACTTTCACGATTAAGAATACTTGTCTTTATATTAAATCTTTTAAAACTTCTCATCAAAGTAAAGTCTCACATGCCAATTGAGGATATCATTTAGCTTATTTATTTAATACATGAAGAGTACACACAAATCCAACCTTTATATAAAAAATTGATAGTTGCATTGTTAAGAGCTATAATGGGTTTATCAAAATACGTGTAAATTGAAAGTGTTTTATTATAATGAGTTAGAGACTTAATATTAACATCTTTAATAACTAAGATTCCTTGTCTTAATATAAAATATTTAGAAACTTCTCATCAAAGTAAAATCACATATCGCTTGAGGATATCACTTAGTTTATTTATTTAACACATGAAGAGCCCACTCCAACATAACTTTTATATTAAAAAATTGGTAGTTGTAATATTGAGAAGTAAAGTGAGTTTATTGATATGGATGTTAATTGAAAGTATTTTATTATAATGAATTAGGGACTTTAATGCTAACATCTTTCATGATTAAGAATCATTGTCTTAATATAAAAATCTTACAAACTTCTTATTACTGTAAAATATCATATGTCAATTAAGGATCTCATTTATTATTTAATACATGAAGGGTTCACTCAAATCCAACCTTTATATATATAAAAGTGGCAATTGCATTGTTGAGAGGTATCGTGGATTTATCGAAATGTGTGTTAATTGAAAGTGTTTTATAACAATGAATTACAGATTAAGGATGAGTTAGAATTTTACTATTAGCACATTTAATTTTCTCTCACATCCATTAAGAATCTAAATTTTAATTCTATTAGATTCTTAACTTTCAAATTAAAAATATTTTGAAACTTATGGATGAAATATGACAACAAATTTTGCTATAAATTTTTTTATGAAATTATATAATCAAGATACATTTTCCAAAGGTGCTCCTTAAATGATGAGAGTGAAGAACATTTTTAATGAGGTTTTGAGCATAAATTAAGAATATTTTCATTTGAGTAACATCAAACATACTTTACTTAAATATTACATATTTAATGGTCAAACAATCAATAGTAATATTGTACCTCACCTACACCAAAAAATAATAAATAATTATTTTATTTTTATTAGAAAATATATAAATCTTTAACAATTGAATTAGGTGGTTTTTAAGAATAATCCGTCAACCCATAAAACAACTTAAAGTGATGAGATTTAACATCTTAATTTAAGGAAATAAAAATTGACACCTATTTACTTTTACATAACTTTGAGAATTTTCAATTGATGAGATTGAGAACTTGGAGTAGAAAAGTACACATTTTAATACCTTTTTCATTCCAACTTTACATTAAACTTTGGGTTGATGCCTTGGATTCTTTATTTTAGTGTATAATAGACTATTTTGGTATATTCAATAACAAGACCTAATATATTAGTTAGATATGCTAGTTTGTCATGTATAAAACTCTTGTATTAATTTATTCACCTTAGACATAACCATAAATCATAATCATACCCCTAGATAAGATAAGGGTAAGTGCACCAAGTTGTGACACAAAAAATGTGTCAAATTGGAAAAAAACACGAAAAAAGGATTTTTGCACCAAATGTCTTGACCATTTGGCGAGTGCCAAATTTGGTGCTCACCAAATAGAAAAGTATGTTAAAAAAGCACATTTCAACCTTCATTTCTACCTTGGTCGTGACTTCTACCTACTGTATTTTACCTCTACAACCCATGCTCACCAAAAGGAGACCATTTTTTGCTCTCTTAGCTTGTGATTCTTCATGATGATTCCACCAAGATGTTGCAGACCTGTAAAAGAGGTATGTATTTCTGTTGTTCTAGTTTCAAATTTGAAATAAATTGTAGATCAAAAAAGGTTTTTTAATTAAACATTGTTTTAATTTCCAAGAAATCAATCTCCACCTCCATATATTGATAATTCACAATCGACTCCTCATGAAAAACCTCTCAAACAAGAACATCAAGCAACTCCCTCAATTCATAGAAATCCTATAATAACTCAAGAAATATTTTAAATCAAATAGAAAACAACAAAAAAGAGCTTAAAGAATTGATTGCAAGATTAAATGAACATGCTACAACCCACCCTCATAGGAGAGGCATTGTTGAATCCATAAAGTTGCTTGTATCTCATGTACGAGAAATGAGTGAACAAACTAATTTTTTGGTTGAATAAGAGGGAGGAATTAAAATGATTTAATGCAAGTGGACTTTCCTATGCACAAGTGAAGAAATAAAAAATGAGCAAAGCGGACTTGTGTGCCCTTTTCATAGACCCAAGAACCAATGCACCTTTATCACTTGCATGCAGGAGGTTCCCCATCCATTGGTGCCACCATGAGTTAAAAATAAATTTTGGGAGTGGTGGTGGATGGTTTTTGACCAACCTCCATGCAATAACTATGAGGTCTTGCAATATTTTTTGAGGAAACCCTATTGTGAGTTTTTCCTCAATAAGATGCCAAATTATTTTGACTATCTAAACTTTCAAGGTAGAGGTGGGGGCTGCACACATGATAGAGCGGGTGCATGGTGTAATCCATAGCTAGCATGAAGACCCTTGGATAAACCCATGGTGGAGCATGTCACTGTTCCTTCCATTGTGAAGGACAGTGTCGAGGTGAACACACTGGACTTGATTAGCTTGCTGAATCAGAGCATTGTATAGTGTGTGAGGCCTCTAGGAGAGCCTAATATGGGTGAGTCTTATAGGCCTAAAGTTTCAATCCACTATTGTCACTCTTACGACGTTGTTTGCACGTATGATGGTGAGAGTGCTTGAGATGCAGCTACACAACATACATCAACTACAGAGAAGATGGTTATGACAAATGCCTTACTAAATGAAACATTTGACATTGATACTTAGGTAAAATTTAGCAAGTTCATTTAATTTTATTTATTAAATTTTATTTTGAAATGTAAGAATAACTAAATTAGTAAAATGAATATGATAAAAATTTAGGGTTGGAGTGTTGATGATACATGCACCATTCCTATAGACCCCTATATGTTTACGTCGTTGATTCCATAGGTATGCAACCAATATTAAAAAAATAATTATTGTATGTGAATAGTTGAACCTTATATGAATGATTACAACATAACACACTTTGGATTCCAAACAGTTTGTTGGTAGACCTTTGATATTGACACCTCACTATTCTCATCCTCGAAAACCTTTCACTTAGGTAACCTTTATTCATTAATGGTATTGTAAAACAATATTAGCTAGTTTTGGTAATTGAAAAATACACTATTCCAAATATGCTTGTACTTTTATGCACAATTCCATATGATTTTGTACAATTGTAATTTGTTCTTTAATGCATGTATTCTTTGACGTTCTATATGGATCCTTAGGGCTTGACCTAGCTTTCTTTGCTCAAAAACCCTTGGTAGTATATCATTGGTCCTATTGGTACTTCCACCTATTCCGTTAGTTACTTCCACCTATTCTGTAAGTTACTCTTGCCACCAACTCACCTCCCATTAGAGGGAAGCCTGATCTTGAGGAACTTAGCAGTTAGAATAAAACAATTAAAAGTAATCACTCAATTTTTAAATATTAGTGGCTAACAACTGTAGTGTAGGAAATTGTACTCCTATGTGATAGTACACTTTAACACTTAATTTGGACCTATTTTAGTGACCTCAATTTTATGCATTTTACCCTTCATAAATAGGCCCCTAAACCCCTTTATTATGCATCCCAAGTGCTATTTTAAACATTTTCCAACATTGCAACATGTATTGAATAAATGTATTTAATTGATTTAATGCTCCAAAATTAATTAATCCTAGATTTTTAGGCCAGGACCCATTCCCCCAAGGGAGAATGGGTCCCATTTATGATCCAAATTCAAATTTTAAACATGTTTTTGGTGGAATTTTAAAGTCCTAGATTCAAGTTTTAAATGTTAGCTTTTGGGATTTAATAATCAGGAAATTAGAAAGGAAGCCTATATTTAGCCTATTCTTTTCACCATTTTACACAAGGTTGAGAAAAAGATTAAGGATATATTCACAAGATTAGTACTCAAGAGCAAGGAGAACATTAAAGCAAGAAAAGTTGAAGTCTTGGAGCATCATTTCAATTGTTTTTGTAGGTCTTCAAGCTCATTTTGTGAAGATTGATCAAGTATTGTTCATGGTTGAAGATTCATGCCTATGGTGGATCACGATGAATTCTAGGTTTTGGGACATGCAACTAGCCATTTCCCTTGATCTAATGACTTGTTTCCTAGTGATACCATCTTCTATCTTCATTCTACTAGCCACCTAAAGTAAGGCATAATCAGATTTTATATCTATTAGTGGATTTGACTTCTCCCTAACTAGGTCTTGTGTTCATCATTCATGTTCATTTAGGGATCTTATTCTAAAAAACTTGAATAAGGTTTCTTTGCATGCTAGCTCTTAACAATCTTAGACACACTTAAGATTATGGCTCACACACACTTTCAAGTTTTAGATCTATATTTTTCATCAAGGTTTAAGTACCAAACTTGGGGTTTGACTGAGGAAAACCCCCATACAAACAAACCAAAATTCTTAGTTTTGTTGTAGGTGCAGATCCGAAAGTGAAGATTGAAAGGTACAAGTAGAAAGAGCATATCAAAATCCACATATCCAAATTTTGAATTTTCAAAAAGGCTTAGCAGGACCTATTCACCCTATGACAAATGAGTCCTAGAAGGACACTTAGTAGGAGTTTTTTGTGATAGGTGCATAAAATCATAAACTTCTTAGATCTATTGGATCTTTATGGATTCTACTAAATTAAGGTTTTAAATTGATGTTTCAAGTGTTACACTACATAATTGGGTTTATTTACTATTTTTAGTTCCCCCCCTGCCCCCCCAAAAGTGCATTTTAGGCTGATTTACCCCATCCTCAGTCATAAGGAAAACACCAAGATCTCCATTAAGATTGACTCACCTAAGGGTTGAAAGTCAATCTTGTCCTAAGGGATCTCTTTTTCCTAATCAAATAGGGAAATATGTGCATACCCCCATTCAAAACCATCACCTATATATTTTCCTATGTTTCATTTTTGTGAACCTGACCTTGTACATCTAAATTTTTGAAATTAGAGTCCATTCAAACCCTAGATCTAGGATTTGCAATAGTTTTCATTACATTGCATTAATTTTAATTTCATTTAGGGTTGTTAAAATTGCATTATTTTGCATCTCATTTAGGGCGTAGGTTTGCATTTTGCATCATTTAAAATATGAAAAATTCAAAAAATTGCATGAATATTACATTCATTTTGCATAGTACTTGCATGTTAGTGTATTTTCAGTCATTCACATTCACAAATTTGGTCAAAATTACATTTCAAAAAGTGTCACATTGTTCATCATTTGCCACTAAATTCACTTGCATTTACACCGAAATCTGGGAAATTCTATCACTGAAACCTTAGTTTGCAACCAAAAATAGGAAACCTTAGCAATAAACTTTAGACTCAAATTTTAATTTTTGCAACCCCTGTGCTATGAACTATTCACCCTAGGGCGATTCTAACCCTATACAGTTATCTTGTCAGATTTATGGGTGCATTTTTATGTCTATTCTTGCATTCTGTTTCTATTGTTACTTCTACATTTTGAAATTTTGAAACAATTTGATTTGAATATTAAAAAAAGTTGTTCTTTTAGTGCAAATTTGAAGAAAATTGAAAAAGTTATTTCTTGTTTCAATATTAGATTATTTTAGATATGTGGTTATTTGTTTCATCATTGAATTTTATTATATAGGTTATTTTTTATTTTGCAAACATTAGAAACCATAAACTATCTCAAAAAATTAAATAAGAAACTACACATTAAATGGTCAACCTTGGAGAAAGCATAGTTATTTGACAATGTTTGATCTCTTTCTTGAAGTTAACATATCCCTCAATACCTTTAATAGTGATGATTTTGATATGTTAGATGAAGCCCTTGAGGATTTCATCTCACAGGGATTGTGCACTAAGGCTTGTTATGACAAACCAAAACAAAGAGAAGTTAATGCAATCACACCTCAACAAACCATTTTGAATTTTGCAAGACAACTTACTAGTAACAATGTTTCACAACAACCAAGTTATAACATTGTTGCTCATACATATAACACAAGGAACAATAGGAAACCACAAACAATACCTACTTCATTACCATTGCCTCAAGCAATTTTTCCTAGTGCTCCTCACTTTCCTTTACACAATGAAAAGGAGTATGATCTTTTGGAACAACTTAAAAACACTCTTGCGAAGATTTCTCTATGGGACCTTCTTCAAGCTTCACCTAATTACCATAGAATGTTTCAAAATTATTTGCAACAAGTAGTTATCCCTCCTAGTGCACAACCAAATAATGTAGAAACCCTAATTCAAGGTAATAATTTGGTTAACATTGACATTATCTTTCACCAAGATGAGTTACCTGCAATGGAAATACAAAAATATGAAGCCTTCATGGTAATGGTTGTCATTAACAAATGTGGAATAAAATGGACTATTATTGACAATGGTTCAACTCTTAATGTGTGTAGTGTGAATGGGTCTTAGATAAAATTGGGGCAAACAAGGCTATGATTGAACTTGATTCTTTATCTATTCGTGGATTTGATAATGTGGGAAAAAAACCTCTTGGTGTGTTAAAATTTCCTATTAGACTTGGAAATGTCACATTGCAAACTCTCATCCATGTGATGCCTTAAGATCTCTCATACAATATTCTTTTGGGTAGACCATGGATCCATTTAATAAAGTATGTCTATAAAATAAGGTCTATACAATCAAGGCTAACCCTCACCCTGAAAGTTGTTTGCACACTGAGAAAGACAAAGAAAGTCCTTTGAAAATATTGACACCGGCTTTAAAGTAGAGCCCATGTGAGAGGAAGGAAAAGAAAAGCATATTGAATAAATCACAAAGTTATTAGAAGATGATTGGGGTTCATTAGATTTTACACCTATGTTCGTGGGAGAAGACAAAATCATAACAAAAGAACCTGGAAAGGGAAAAGAAACAATGGTTGTGTCAACAAAACATTTGGAGGACCATTCAAAAGAATCTACTTCAACCACTTTAGAAGAGGAAACAAGTTACACAACAAGCTTTGATGAAGTTGATTATGAAAAACCACCAAATCCAAAAGAAATGGAGAATCTTTATGGAAGAGGTTATGAGCTGTTGAAACAACTTGGTTATAGTGGAAAAGGATGTGGTGTGATTGAACAAGGAATTTGTGTCCCTATAGAGCCTAACATACAATAAACAAAAAATGGTCTTGGATATTGTCCTTCTAAGATAACGAAAGCAACAAAAAGGCCTTCACATAATATCAACACCATTATGTGAAATTTTTCTAAGAAAATTTTTACTCTAGAGCATCCTGTATTAATTGATACAAGTGATGGATCATTGGAATATTTTGAACATGGTGAAGTCTTGGCAGAAATGTTAAGAGTTTATGATAAATCACCAACCCCCCATCACAAACAAGGATTCACTTATTCCTTAGTACAAAATATTTTGATGAGAAAAATAGAACAAGCAATGTTGAACAAGATAAAGAACATATTCTTGAAATTCCAAATAAAAGTGCACTACCTATGGGGGATACAATTAACATATCGATGGACACATTTGATAAAGAAAAAGTGATTCAAATAGGAAAGTGCCTTGATGAGTGTAGTGTCAAAAAATGTACTCCTTTGTAAATTTTCACACTATGTTTGGGTCCCTTAATTAATTGAGCATCTAATTGCCTAAATTTTTCATTTATAAACCTAATTAATTGCATTTTTTGAAAGGGGAGTTGTGATTTAATTAATGCATTTATTATTTTTAAAACCAAGAAATGAATAGGTCTTGATTATTTAGGTTAGGACCCATTCACCCTTGAGCGAATGGGTCCCCCTTAAGATCACAATTTCAAAATTTAAACATGTTTTTGGTGGCATCTTGAGGTCCTAAATTCAAGATTTAAGTGTCAGCTTGTAATGTTTAATTTTCAGGAAATTAGAAAATTGTCTATAAAAGTAAGGTATTTTATCAATTCAAACTAAAGATTTTACATGCAAGCATTTCTAGAGTAAAGATTATTGTTAAGAGCATTCAAGAGAGATTTCTCAAGAATTTGTTGCAACATTCAAGATCTCAAGCATCATGTCAAAAGTATTTTCATCATGCATGTTTTTGGAGCTAGCATTGTGATGTAGGTTTCAAGCATTCAAGCAAAATTTCAAGCATCAAAATCACATCATCAATCAAGCCATTCATGAAAGATCAAGACCTTGGAGAGATATACTAAGTTTAAGTCCTTCAAGGGTTTGGTGAGTTGCAACATAGCACTTGTTCATTCATCATTCCTTCCATGTTTCATTTCAATTCAGGGTTTAATTACCAAAGTGAGGTTTGAACAAGGAAAACCCCCATTCACCAAAAAAAAACAAATTTTCCCCTCTTGTGTGTTATGCAGGTCCCAGGTTGAAGGAAAACTGAAGATTGGAGATATCTAAAGTGTAAAATTGCAAAAGTTGCAAAAGTTGTCAAAGTTACAAGAAAATTTCTCAAGATCACAAAAATGCAAATCTCATATTTATTTGCGGCATTTTTGTAGTGAAACCTGTGGGAAAAGGTATCTCAGATTCATCTTCAAAGGATCCCAAAAATTCATCTCAAAATGATGCTCCCATGACACATTTTCCATTGGGACACTTTTCTATAGTTCTAGATGCTCTTGTGCAACTTTTTGAGACAAGTTTTTAATATCTTCCCCTCATCCAAATATTTGCGTAAAATTGACTATTTTTGGTATCTCTATGCTTCATCTACACAAATCGGGTCTTAGATCATAGATTTGAGGTCATTTACTATTTTTAATCTTTCTCCCAAAAGTGTTATTTTAACAGATCTACCCCATCCACACACATAAAGGAAATTGCTAGATCTTCCATATAATTGACTCACCTAAGGGCTGAAAGTTAATTATATCTTGGAGGATCTCATTTCCTGAATGAAATAGAATAAATATAGGTTCATCACACCCCCCTTTTCCCATTTATATTTATATTAAATTGGTAATAAATCCCCATTTTTCTATGTTTTAGTGAACCTACACTATTTTTCTATGTTTCTATGAGGATGAACAAGAAGACCATGTAGCATTATTACATGGATTTCTTGAACTCTTTGCTTGGAATTATTAAGATATGCCGAGTATTGATGCTAAGATAGTTACACACAATATTGTCCTTGCACAAGATGCTAAACTAGTAAGAAAAAAGATACACAAGATGAATCCTTAGATAGCTTTATTGGTTAATGCTGAAATTGAAAAATTCCTAGAAGATGGCTTTATTAATCCTATTGATTATTCCCCATAGATATCCAACATTGTAGCGGTGGAAAAACCTGATAATCATATTAGGATATGTACAAAATTTCATGATATTAATAAAGCATCTTTAAAAGACGATTTTCCCCTTCATAATATTGACATGATAGTGGATTCGATTGGACGCCATGCTTTGTTATCATTCATGGATGGTTTTTTAGGATATAATCAAATCTTTATCAACCCTCAAGATCAATAAAAGATAACATTTACTACACCTTGGGGAACATTTTGTTGGATTGTCATGCCATTGGGATTAAAGAATGCTAGTGAAACATATCAAAGAACAAACCTCAACCTTGCATTCCATTTAGGCCAAAGAAAAAATGATAAGGAAAATTTTGAAACAGTTAGATGTTGGGATGGCTAAAGGAAGTATAGTCACCAAAACTAATCTCATCCTAGAAAATAACCCTCTAGATATTGAGGCTCATAAGAAGAATACTAGGTAGCTTGACATGGAATTAATTAAAGTGTGAAGGTTGAGAAAATTAGACAAATTATGAATCTCTTAGAGGAAGGTGTAATAATGGAACCACTTGGTGAAAAATATACCCTCAATCCTAGGGATGATGCATATGTAAAGGAAGTGGTTGTTGTTTCAAATATGAAGGTGTTGTCATTGATGCAAACTATGTTGAGAGAGATTGTTACAAAGGTTTGTTTTGGTTTTGCTCCACATTTCTTCTAGGTTGAAGATTTGCTTGTGTGGTTTGGATATGTTGGTTATAGGTGTTCAAAGATTCTATATTCATAATTTTTGATGATGGATTATTGTACAAAAGAATTTGTGTTCACCAGTGTGTGAACTGTGCATTATAGAGGTGTCTGGGAGAAATGTCTCTGCTTCACATTTCTCTACAGTTATGTTTTAGGACTTGCAGTTATGAGTGAGAGTTGATGGTGTTGGTATCTTGCCTATGTCAAGAAGATTCATGGTTTGGTGTTCTAGAAGATGGTTTTTTGAGTTATAGTGTGTGGTAGTGTTGTTAGGATGTACTGGGCTTGTACATTCTTTAGGTGAAATTTGTTGCGAAGGAGTTTGTTAGTTTTGAAGATTTTTTTGGATCATGTTTAGGTGAAGTTTGTTTTTTGAAAGTTATGGATTAATCAAAGGAAGCATGTACTTAAAATTTTAATGGTGTTTGCATGGGTAATGACCGACCTGGTGTTTACGACATGCAAAGCATCTTCGAAGTTTGTGGAAGCATGTTGAGGTATGTTAGGAAAAAATTGGGTCCTAGCTAAGGATTTTTGTGGTCCACCCTTATTCCTATCCACTGTAGGAATGTTTTGGCACTAACCTAATTTGAATTTGCACATTTCAAGTGCTTTTCTGACCTTGGAAAGGGTTTCAAGGTTGGGGATGATATAAGTATGAGTTGAATTGTTGAAGGAGGTCAAGATAGATGAAAGATAGATGAATGTGTGAAGTATGTGATGTGAGTGATGCAAAATTGAGTAGAGAAGTGCAAGATTTCAAGTGTTGGACTACTGGATGTAGTGAGCAGAAGGTGTCTGTAATCATTCAAACAAACTATGAAGGTTTTAGAGCTATTGTGGTGGAATCCTTGTTGCATTGAGATCACATTCTCTATGTAACATTTCTTCTCTATCTTCTTTTCATTCAGTTAGTGAGCTTTGGCTGTGAGCCTTTCTGGACAACATGTCTTACTCTGGCAGTGAGCCCTTGTAATTGGTTTTGCTATTACTTATATTTTGAGCTAATCCTCACCGTGCTTTTTCCCTTCTTGGGTTTTCCAAGTAAATTTAGTGTTATCTTGTGCATGGTGTTGAGTTGTTTAAGTTTTTGTTATTTTATTTTCATGCTAATCCATCATAACATATTAAGGGTTTAATGAATGTTTTTGGATCTGAATGTTAATTAGGTTTTTAATGTTTTGATAGGATACAACTAATTCACCCCCCTCTCAGTTGTATTGTTCATTCAACAATTGGTATTAGAGCAAGGTTCCTTGGAGAAAAGCTTAAAAACTTGAGGTAGATTCTGGGATGGAGAACAAGAAGGAGATCCCTATGTTTGATGGCACCGACTATGCATTTTGGAAGATTAAGATGGAAGACTATCTAGTTTACCTTGAATATGATGTTTTGGAAGAAGTGATGACTAATTACACTATATCTGCAAATGGACCAAGTAAAATTGATGAGATCAAGGCCTATGAAACAAATGGTAAAGCGAGGTTTGTTCTTTTTAGTAGTCTTGCAAATTTTGAATTAGTGAAAGTTACAGATTTGAAAACTGCTAAAGAAATCTTGGATAAGCTAGAAAATAGTTATGAAGGAGATGATAAGGTTAAACAAGCTAAGATGTAGAATCTAAAGAAACAATTTGAGAACTTGTGAATTTTTGAAGATGAAACAGTTACAAGTTATATACAAGGGGTTGTTGAACTTGCCAGTGTAATGAGAGGTCTTGGTGCAAAAGTCAAAGAACCTAAAGTGGTAAAGAAAATTCTTAGAACTCTTCTTGAGTCTTATGGTCAATTTTTTTTTGCTATTGAGGAAGTTTCAAATTTTAATACTTACACTAGAGATCAGTTGTTTGGCACACTAACTACATTTTAAATGAGAAGATTTGGCCCAAATAATGGTGCAAAAGTGGAGACTACTTTCAAGGCTGAAAAATTAGAAAATATTGAAGATTTAGATGGAGATGATCTTGATGATGTGGAAGCTAACTTTGTAAGAAGGATGAAAAAGGGCACTGATAAGTATAAAGGTAAATTACCTTTCAAATGTTTTAGTTGTGGAGAAATAGGTCACTATGCTTCAAGATGTCCAAACAAAAGTGTGAACAATAAGAATAAAGAATAAAAAGGTAAGATGATTAATAAAAGCTATTATGTTAGAGAAGATGCTAGTTTTTCTGATGATGAAACTAATTATGTAGACTATGATGATAATGAATGCTTGTTCTTGGTTATAAAAGATGTATCTATTCTACTAACCCTAAAAGATGTGTGAAGGAAAGTACTCTAGAGACAAAGGAGACAAAGGTTAAGGTTGAAGGTAATTTGGTATTTTCTTTTTATGTTAGACAAGACAAGAACTATTAGATCATTGATAGTGGTTGCTCAAATCATATGACTAGAGATAAGAGTAAGTTTGTTAAACTTGAAAAATATGATGGAGGACTTGTTAAATTTGGAGATGACTCAGGTGCTAAGATTTGTGGAATAGGTTCAATCAGTTTTGATGGCAAGCATACTACTAATGATGTTTTCTATGTCAAGGGTTTAAGACATAGTATTTTGAGTTTTAGAAAGATGTGTAGCAAAGGATATAATATTATGTTTTAGGATGATGCATGTGAGATCAAAAAGAGTTTGGAATTGTGATTGCTGCTAGAAAAAGGACATATGGAAATATTTATCAGCTCAAGGGTGTTGATGGTCATTTCTTTAGGTCTCAAATTAGTGAAAGATGGTTATGGCATGGTGCAAGAGCACCTACACCTCATCGTCCATTTTTTCTCATTTGATGAAAACAGGTGGTTAGAAGGTTAGAATGAGTATTTTTGAGTATTTTTGTCATTAATAAGGTCAATCAAGACCATTGAGCAAGATCTAGGGTGAGTTTTTGAGTTTTGGGGTCAAAATGTAGAAAATTGCAAACTTGCAACAATTGTTGTCTTTGTAGCCTTAGGGAAGAAAAAAATTGAATTTGTATGTAAATGTGCAAGGTTGGAGTTTTAAACATTTAATAAGGCTATTTTGGAGCCATTTGAATGGTTTATAAGGTCTTAGGTCTTTAGGATTGCAAAGTTGCTTCAAAATGCAAAGTTGTCATAATGAAATTTGGTGTAAAATCAACATTAATGATGTAATCTCATTAACCAATGGTTCCCTCCTTCAAAAATCAGTTGAGGGCCATTGTAAATGATGGGAAACAAGTTTAAATAGTCTCCTTTGGTTGAGGCATGAAGTTGTTGAAGTTTTTGAAGCATTAATATAAAGAAAAACTCTTTTTTTTCTTCCAATTTTTACAATGTTTTGATTGTTCTTTTGATTGTCACAGCCTATAGCAGTATTGTACGGACCTATAATGCATATGGTTCGATAGAGGGGAGAGTATTCTTTCTTTTGGCAGTGATTTGAGTTAATTTCATCAAGTATTGAGTAAGTTACATCAATTTTAGTGAAAGTGGGTCTGAAACCTTGCAAAACAAGGGTTTGGTCACCAAAATGGATGTAATTCCCATTTCCAATGTGGGAAAAATCTGAAACTTGGTGGATTGGTAGATTTAGAACTCTTTTACATGTTGCAATTTATTTCATATTGAAAAACGAAGGTTTGCAAAAGTTATGTGATGCCCTAGGTCTGGTTTTTGCCTTGTACAATCCAAAATGTGATCATTTGAATCATTATTTGTTGATTTTTGAGTATTTGAGTAAATATAATGGATGAAAAGCATGTAAAAGGTCTTGGGGAACTTTTTGAATTATTTTAAAGGAATTAGGGGTGTTGGGGTGTGTCTTGACGAGTTGATTTGTTCTTTGCACAAGCCAAATGAAGCCTTTTGGTGGCTTGTAAATTAGTTATTTGATACACTTGCTCTTGGTGTTTGGTTCTATGCTTTTGGGGATCTATAAGGGTCTATGTAAGAAGTATAAAACATGGTTTCTTTCTCTATTATTTTCCTTTAACAATTTTTTATCATGACTGTCCTATTGGTGAGTGCTAGAAGGAATGCGTGGATAGTATGGCAAAAATGAAGGAATGAGAGTTTCTATGAGAAAAGTCTAGTTGTCTGTTCATGTTTTTTCATATTAAGAGTGTCCAAATCATCACCAAGTCTTGTGGTGATTTCTGGTTGTGTGAGTCAAGTTGTATGATTAGATTGTCTTATTGAAGGGTATAGTTGAACAAGTGTGTCAAGTTGGGTGCTTCCCCTGCCACTTTGCATCATGGCATAGGAGGATGTGACATAAAATTTCATAACTTGGTTAGAATCAGTTCAATTCAAGTAGTGAGAAATATTCCAAGGATTACAAAGCCTATCAGTGTTGTCTACAAGGAGTGTCAGATTGGAAAGCAAGCACAAAATTTCAAGGGTAAAGAATAATATTCTATCAGATCATTGGAATTTGTGCATGTAGACCTTTATGGTCCTAAAAGAGTGGGAAGTCTACAAGGTGACAGGTATTTTATGCTTTTGATTGATTATTATTCTAGAATGACATGGTCACTTTTCTTAGAGAAAAATATGAAGCCCTAGATAGATTCAAAGCATTTAAAGTTATGGTTGAGAATGAAATGGATTTGAAGATAAAATTTTTGAGGTCTAACAGAGGTAGAGAATTCACCTCCAATTAATTTAACATCTTTTGTGAGAATCATGGAATAAAGAGGCATTTTTCTACCCTTAGGAATCCTCAGCAAATAGAGTGGTTGAGAGGAAAAGCAAGACTTTTCAAGAAGCTGCAAGGACTATGATGAAAGAAGATAATTTACCAGAAGTCTACTGGAGAGAAGCAATTCATACTAATATTTACATACTTAATAGATTTTAAGCAAAATCAAACAACACAAATACTTCCTATGAGTTGTGATATGGAAGGATCCCTACTGTCAAGTACTTTAGAGTGTTTGGAAGCAAATTCTATATGAGGAGAGATGAAGAAAACTTAGGAAAGTTTGATGCAAGGTCTAATGAAGGTATCTTCCTTGGATATTCTACTAAAAGAAAAGCTTACATATGTTACAATAAAATATTGAGAAATATTGTTGAGAGTGCAAGTGTCAAAGTGGATAAAGATCTATAGAATTTAGTGGTTATAGATAGATATGAATCAGATGAACCTATCTATAGAGAAGAAGAAGAATAAAAAGCTAAGGAATAGGAAGCACAAGATGAAGAGGAAGAAGCTCCAGAAAAGACCCCTAAAACCCCTAAGTATGTGAAGAGAAATCATTCTGAAGAGTAGATCATTAGAGACAAAAGAAAAGGTGTGTTTGCAAGAAGGAAATCTATTGAAGAAGAGGTACATTTATGTCTACTTTCTAAAGTTGAACCTAAGACAGTGATTAAAGCATTTAAGGATGAACATTGGATGAAAGATATGGTAGAAGAACTTATGTAGATCGAGAAGAATCAAACTTGGGAACTTTTCCCAAGAACAACAAACAAAAACATAATTGGATTTGTATAGGAGTGAATTTGAATCCCTTATGCAAATTTCCCTTTTTCCCTTCTCTACTTTAGAAAACAAAGTTTGGAGGCTTAATTACACCTAAGCCCACTGCTTTCATTCCACTTGGCGCCTATTTTGAGCGTTGGTGGGGGAATTTCTATTGGAGGCGCTCGTGTGACACATAGACATCCTCGCGGTGCACTTATGTCCCTGGTAAATTCCTGTAGCTGAACCTGTAGAGGCATTACACTTCTCATTGGTAGTCGAATTGTAACACCCCCTTCGTCCGATTGACTCGAAGATGGCCGTTTTCTTCATCTCTCCTTCAAATTCCCTCCTTCTACATGCACTTCAACTTCTTCTAAGCTTTCAATTAAACTTCTACACACTCTCTTGCACTCACTTCTTGCATTCTCAAGCACTTCTAGCAGCACTTTTGCACTCCTTAGCAACAAAAAATTCACTCCATCACTTTAGTAGAGCAAGTGTGGGACAACACCATTGCAGCAGAGGCTCAAGTACTCTCATTCTCTCCTCCATATGCCTTGAGTGCTCTTGGTGGAGGTGGTAAGCTTCCCATTCCTCTCTATTACTTGGTTGAGTAAACACATTTACTATTTTGCAGTGTTTTAAGTGTTCTTCATTACATTACTTTCTTCATCATACTCACTTTCTTGGCTGTCTATGGAGGTGGAAACACCTAAACGGAGGTCTGATTGAGGCAGGCCCCTATAAAACCACCCAACATTTTTCCTCCTCTTTGTGTGTAGGTGAACGTGCTTTTGGAGAGGTAGTTGGCAAACAAATATCTTTGTGAGATCATTCTTGCCACCCTAACTCTCACATTTTTTACTTTATCATATTAGAGCATATTTTGTTTACTTAATAGTGTTATTTTATCCCTTTAGTAGTAGTTAGTTTGGCCGTTATCTTGTTTTCCAAGTTTTGACCTTGTCTCTTTAGTTGTTTGGTTATATGGACGCCAGTGTGCCGCTTTGTCATCCTAGGGCCATGCTTCTATCCTCAGGTAGAGAGTTGCCTAAGGTGTAGTGTTGAACCCGAAAACCAACTCGCCTAGCCCCGTTCTATATTTTGGGTCTGTAGAGTGAATGAAGGACTTTATAGTCCTCATCATTCTCATCCCGCATTTCTTAACTCCCCATTAAGCTAAGGTAAGTTAGGGAAGCCTTTCGCTCTTGGATCTTTGTGACTTGGGGCCTTGATTGTGGTTGGTCCCCCTCTCTTACATTTTTGGTGAACCCAATGTGAACCAACATTTGTTCATCCGTTGGTGTTGAAACCTCTCCCGTGTACTTCGTGACTATTGTATTCCTGAGCATTGTGAAGGTTTATGAGCATCACAACCCAGTCCACAACTTCCGGGCATATTGTTAGGAGAAGTGTGTGACACCTCCTGATGGAAAGGACACAGGTCACTACCATTTTTTCTATAGGACTTTTCTCTGGTCCCACCATTAGTATGGCCACATAGGAGAAATTGTCAAGGGGAAAGGTAGGATTCTATGACAAGACTAATCACGTCCTCACTCCTCCTGCATCCCCTACACCATCATCAGTTGATGAGTATGAGGTTGTTCAAATCCATTCGGAATATGTCTCCGCCCTTAGCAAAGGGTTGGGTGCCTTAGAAAATCATTTGGAAAGGAAATTGAGGTTACTTAGGGCCACTCGGGTCATTAGTGAATTAAAGTACATGAATGGAAAAGATCAAACATGCTTAGAACTCCTGGCTAGTCTTACTAGTCTGACAGAAGCATGTGCTCCTTCAAACACTCCTAGTGTTATGTGAGGAGCCACTTTTGAATATTATGAAGGATAGTTAGGAGTATCGATGCCTCCTTGTTCTATCTACATGGCCGATGTGGTCCCTTCTATCGACATCCCTTCTGTCTCTGAAAAACCTAAAACTATCAAAGTAAACAAGGTCCCCTTGGGCTTTAGCTTTACCCCTCCTGTCACCTCTAGTGGTGGGGGTTTTGGTGAGATGAGTGGTGGTGGCTTTGGTAGTGGTGGTGGATTAGGTAGCGGTGGTGGTGCTGGTGGAAGTGGTTTTGGTGGAGGTAATGGAAGCGGTGGTGGTTCCGGTGGAGGCCCTACCGGTGGTAGTGGCTTTGGTAGTTGTCTTGGAAGAGGTCACACCGGTGGCGGTTCTAGAGGTGGATTTGGCGGTGGTTCTGGAGAAGGTTCCTCTGGCCCTCTATCTTCTAATGACCCTATTCTGAACACCCTTCTTCAGAATATGGGTAAGATGTAGAGCCAGTTGGCGAGTCTCTCCCAAGCCTCTGCCCAGCCTATCTCTTAGCCCTTCTTCTGGCATTGTGGGTTGTCAGTTGCAATTCTAAACACTCCCTTCCTGCAAAAAATAGAGATCCCTAAGTTTGAAAAATATGGTGGTAAAGGGGATCTACAGACACATGTGTCCACCTTTAACACCTTGTGCACTGATTTCTTCTACCACGATGCATTAATGGTGAAATTTTTTCCCCGATCACTCAAGGATACAACACTAGAATGGTACTATTCCTTGCCTGACAATTATATTTTCTCATTTTACCAACTTGTAAATCAATTCCTTAGACAATTTCAGGCTAATATTGGGTCGAAGATGACATTTTTAGATCTCTTCCAATGTAAACAAGGAGACAACAAAAAAATCACTGATTTCATAGCACAATATAAAGCGCTTCTTTCAAAAATCTCATATCAGCTGCCCAATTTTGACATACATAAGGTATTCATAGGGAACTTACAAAGGCCTTGGCAAGAGAAGTTCACCCTTATGAAGTACCCTTCTTTTGCGCATTTGTGTGCAACCTTACAAGAGTACTAACAAACAGTTGTTCAGTTTGGGGGATCCTCCTCATGCTCTTGTTATGAGCGAAAGTCCATCATATCAATCTCTGGGAAAGGTAAGGACGTTACGAATGTAGTAGCTGCTACTGATGATAATGACCTTAGACGTAACCGATAGTTCACAAAGTTATTAGAATCTTATTCTTCTATCTTATAGAAGTTGTTGAAGGATAAGATCGTAACCTTTTCGAGTCCTAAGCCTCTTAAGGAGCCTTACCCTAATTGGTAGGACGGGAGCACTTATTGTCAGTAACATCGAGTTAATGGACATGATACTGAATGTTGTATGCAGCTACATTATAAGATACAGGATCACATCAAGGACGGTACCATTCGTCTTGATGGGAGTAAACAAAATGCTAACAAATTAGTGGTGAGATCTAATAGTGAATTACAGATATACACAGACCCGTTTTTGTCACATTTTGCTAACATGATAATCGATCCCACTGATTCTGTTACTCAACATGAAGCCTATGTTAACATTGTCACGGTGACGTCTACTGCTCTACCTGCACCCAATTCGCTGAACATAACATTCACATCACAATATTTTCCCTTAAACAACAAGCTCTCTCCCCTCTACATTCCTGCTTTCCTCAATGGTGACATTGTGACAGGGGTCTTGGTGGACCCCACGAGCCGTGTGAATGTCATCATGGAAGAAACATTGGTATTAAATTCATTACAGAGGGAAGAATATGAAGAAACAAAATATACAATTTGTACACATGATGGTATGTCTCTCAAACCATATGGCTTGATAACCTTGTCTGTCCTAGTTGGACCTAGGTCTACTGACATGATTTTCGATGTTATTCCAAAGTCATATTTATTCAGGTTGAAGCTAGGCATACCCTGGCTAACTTCCATGAATGAAATCTCCTTTGTTGTTCACAAATGTTTAAAATTTTCCCAAGAAGGTGTCATGCATGTAGTGCATGACACTGGATACTAGCCCCTGGTGTCCCACAGTGGATATCTATTGGATCACTTTTGGCTTGCCCCAGTCGATTTGCTTCCTTTGAGAATGGACCTACTTTACAAGAATTATGTAAAGTATAAGATTGGGGGAAATGGACAACATAAACTGACCCTTCCTATGATACAACAGTCAGTCGCCTCCTCTTCCTGAGAGGAGAAGGAGAAGTCTGCACTGACTACTCCCCCTTCCTAGAAGGGAGAGGAGAAGTCCACCTCGACTCCCTCTCCTTCCTATAAAAGCAAAGAGAAGGTTTCCTTTCCCTGGACTACCTCGTCCTCTCCCCTTTCTTGGGAAGAGTACTAGATGAGTCAGTCCAGTGGCTATCCATTGAGTCCAATGATACCTCCTTGGCGCAAGCGCAAGCTTAGGATCTTAAATATCCCTAATGAATACACTGAACCATGGTATTACTTATACAATAGAAAGAAAGGTTCCCAAAGGGAATTTTATCCACGACATCCTACCGCTCTTGCTCTCGAAGCGGTGAATAGGAAGAGGCCCATTGTCAAGAATCTTGAGCTGACTCCCCCTACTGCTCCTCGACCTACTCCTTCTGCTCCCATTCAGGAATTCGTTCCTCCATCAGAGACAACTGTAGTGGATGTTCCCATGGTTGAGCAGGAGCCTTCTCTTCCTTCACAGCCTCTAGCCTCCAACTCAAAGAGTCATAGAAACCACCTTATGCATGAGTGCAAGCGCTGACGAAAGGCTCTCTTGGCTGAGTAGGCCACCTCACAAAGGAAGGAGGAAGAGACGACCACCCCTACTTTAGGGCCTCCCATAGTGTCTGTCTCTCCCCTTCCTTCTACTTCTCTTCAGTCTAGTCCTGCGTTGCTTCCGGATTCCACTGCGAGTATGAATGCACCTAACCCCAAGGGGGTACAGGTGTTCATTGCACCTTCGGTGGAGCCACCTTTGCTAATGTTTGTTCTAGATATCTAGCCTTTCCCAAAACCCGTGGATATAATTAATACCTTGGTTGTGTCCACTGCAGTTCTTTCCTCCTCTTCCTCCACACCTCTAACCTTGTCTATGGGGAGTTCATCTCCTCCAACGAAGCAAAAGGTGGAGTGTGGTCCTTCTAGCAGTGAAGGACGTAAGAGGATCCCACCTCCTTCACAAGGTGGTCCCGTGCTGACTTGTTCTATCATAGTGACGGAATGAGTCCCGACTTCCCCTAAGTTTGTCACCACTCTCGAGTCATTCAGTGAGCCTAGCGGTGAATCTCAGGTGCAGCATGCCCTATCCACAGAAGTTAGACATGGTGCTCATGTAGGGTGCATGTTTAACTCCGTGGATGAAGTTCTAGCCTTGTCAAAAATCTTCACAAAATTGTTGACCCTAGCTCCACAAGAGCTCAGTGAGGAAGACCTTGCGGGGCCCTCTTCCTTAGCCCTTGTTGCAAGAGGGCCCGATGCTCCTCCTCTTAACATCCCACCACAGTGGGATCATCTTCCTTCCCCCTATGATGATCTAGAGTGGGAAGTAGACAACCTCTTGGTTGATCAGTGTTAGGAGGAGGCCCCTTCTTGATCTTTTGTGTGTGTGTGTTTTGTGATGTGTTCCTCTGTGATCATGCTATGTGTGCCTGGATGACCCTTGTCACCCCTATTGGTGCTTGGATACAGGCGTGGTTTTTTTTTTCGTAAACCTTCCTCTATTTGTATCATCATTCTTCCATGTTTGTGCTTGATTTTTGATAAATTGGGGACAATGCAAAGCGTTGGGGGAATTTAGGCTTCCCTTCCATGTTGACCCAGTTTTTTTATTTTTACTTTGTCTTCTTGTGCATTCTTCACATGGTTTGATATAGTAGGGGTTTGATGATAGTTCATTTATATACTATTATTATACATACATAGATACACACAAACACACACACACACATATATATTTATGAGCAGTTTTGACCTCGAAATATCAGGCTACCCCTGTGTCTTTTGTTTTTGTTTTTCTCTTTTTCTTTCCCTTTATATTTCTCTCTTCTTTGCTTGAGTTTTCCCTCTCATGTGTGACAATGCCTTTCTTCAACATTTCAATTTTTAGAAAATTCATTCATTGCCAATGAATCTTTTCTCGAAAATCTTTGTAAATCTTTCTTCAAAATCACATTCTCAATTTGGAGCCCTAACGAAACATGTTTCCTTCATCATGGGCTCATAAAGAAAGGACATGAAAATATTCCTCTGAAATGGGAACAACTTTTACCTTCCCCTCGCATGGGAGAATATTCTTTATTTTGAATTCCTTGATGAAGTGAACATCTTTCAAAAGGAACCCTTGATGGATCGATTTGATAAAGAAAATATCTACTTTTGAACTGTGCGTCCCTTGAGTGGACCCCTTCTTCATGATGGATTCCCAAGGGACTTGTTTTGTGGTCTCATAACATGCCCCAAGACTGAAAAGACTTGGGGACCCAAGTGAAAAAATATAACTCTTATGACAAGAGCTAACTAATTGGAGCATCATTGGAAGTGAAGAAAGGAAGAGAAATCTTTGATAAAAATAGTATTTTATATTGTAAGTGTTTCGTATACTGGGTATCGGGTACCAGAAACATAGAAAAGGCGAAAGGTAATGTGAAGTTTAAAGTGAAAGGCTCTGTTCCATTAAGAGTGAGTCCGGTAAGGAGTCTGGTATAATGGAGTTCTGGTATAACTGAGGTCTGGGATAGTAAGTGGGTAAAGTTGAATACTGGGTACCGAGTATCAGGTTGCAATGTGAAATGAAATGTTAAAATTTTAGATTTGTCTAATGATCCCGATAATCCAGTATATGTACAAGGATTCATGATATGCTTTTTGAAAGATGTGTTAATTATGGAATTTTTGTACTAACATTTGAATAATGGTTTTATTTACATGAGATGTTATAATATGTTTTTTTTTATTTTAAAAAAAGGGATTTAATATATGGAAATTGTGATTGTAGGAGATATCAATTGTGATGCAAAGCTCGTGTATGGATGGTTAGGAAAACATGAATCATGGATGGAATAATTTTTAATCCGGTTTGATCACTTTGGGAGGTGATAATGTAGACAACTTTGAGTCCATTGGAATGCTGGGGATCTCGATATTTCATATATGGTGGGAACAAATGCTAATCTTCAGGAGAGCCCATTCTTGAGAGTGATAGAACCGGAGCCAAGTGAAGTGTAGGGGTGAAAATTCCACCTTATCATTCTGAATATATGGGAAACCCCTACATATTATCATGATTCGAAGTATCATCCTGGCAAAGATTCCAGATGAAAAAGTAGAACCCGAAGAGATTCAACGAGTAATTGGAGTTGACTTCCATTGACTTCAATTGCAATTCTCCTATTGGTCACAATATTCCACGAGCCTTGACAAGATTGGTCCCTTAGATTTCCTCTCATGTAATTCTCTTATCCTATATGAGCCTTGTGCTCTATAAAAGGCTAGAGGATGCTTCATTTTTATTTTAAGTTTAGAATTTGTGGATGTCGAAGGAGCATAGACTTTTTTTAAGTTTTTTTTTCTTTTTTTCCTATTTTCTGAACCATTCTGGCATAACACTTTGTATGCACATAGACATTAATTGATATAAGAGCTCTATGGATAGCTACCTATCTCAGTATCTTTTGTAGCTCATTTTGTAAGTTCGGCTGAACAAGACTGTATGTTGCACAGTTTAAGGGTGCATATAGAACCTACTCCGTGTCCATAAATGAAAATCTCTCTTTAATAGCTTGCGCCATTTTATACGTAGCTATGAAGCAATTTGGTAAAATATAAAGCAGTTTTCTCTATTTTGATTAATTCTTTGGGTAATCCATGGAGAATAACTGAGAGAAACTTTTATTTTTCAGTATTTTTTTATACTTTGTTTTAGAATAGATGTTTAATATTTTGAAAATGTTCAAAAAAAAATATAAATGAATGGAAAGAATTTTGTTGAAAATATTTTATCTTCCATGAAGTTGTTGAATGCTTAATGCTAAATCTATTTAAGTGATAGCAAGGAATTTGTGATGTTTCATGAAATATTATGTCAAATTTGTTGGTTTCATGATATTCAAATTTATCAATTCAATTCAAAATGTTATCTAAAATTTTCAAAGAATAACCATAGTCCCCCTTGAGATTAACAACAAATGTCACATCATTACTTGAGAGCAACCCTAGTGCAGCCATGACCTGGTTATCGAAGACTTGGGATTGAATGAAAGCCAATCTTTGTCCTTTGAATGCAGAATTTACCTTTAGGTTGTCTTTGTTCCATATCTTTCAAGAAGGATAGGCTCTTCGTGGTCTTTTCTGTGGAGATTTTATTCGAACTATTTACTACGAGTAAAAATTTCATCAATAGGAACTGGCGCTAGAAGGAGGGAAGGTTCTGGCACATCTCTCTTGTTTCTTTGATATTTTAGGTTTCATCCTTTGGAATTGGAGAATTATGCTTTGAAATGTTATTCCTAAATTTGGCAAGAAGCTAGTAAATGAGAAATTGAATGCAAGCTGGTTTTCATTATGGAAGTTGGAAAACTTTGTAAAATCTTTAATCAAAAACTACATCCTTTGAGTTTGTTTACTTTTGGAAGAGTCATCGAGTGTAGAATTCATGATACAACTGATCACGGTGAACTTGAGAGCGATTTTTTTTAACTAGGGTAAGTTTGGCCATAAATGGAGCATTTTCATTAATGAAAGAAGTTTTAACTACTAAAAGATAGGGATTGTTAACAAGAAAAACATTTTTCCCTAGTGGAGATGGAAATATTAAAAAATTAACCAATAAACCAAAATAGTTAGAAAACTGCAATTGTTTTAAAGAAAATTCTAATGCTTTGCTGGGGAATATGCGAGAATGTCCAGATTTGGAGATATTTCATCACAAATGAGGAAAAGACATGGATGAATCATCATTCCCTATATATGTGGAAAACAAAGATAATGAGATAGAGCGGGAAAATCAAGCGAGAAACACAATATTGAGTTTTTACTTTTTCTCTTTCTGATAGCAATATAAATAGTGATATATCTTGGTCTAACAAAATGCAAAGTGAAGACATGGCCAAAGATATGAAGTTTTTCAGAAGAGAAGGGAACAAAGAAATGTATGCAGTCGTTCATGGAAATAGACTAGGGCTGGGAGAAGGTACAATATTGTTGCATTAGATGAAACGTGTGCAACCAGTCTCTAATGAGATCGTTTTCATACATTTCATCCAGATTTTGGGTAAGTACACCTTTGAATTTATGATGTTTAAACGCAGAAAATTTAAGATATTCCATTATTATAGTAGAATATTGAATTTTTTGATAAGAGAATTTAAAGAAAAATCTATTGTAATTCATACTAAAACTGTAAAGGAAATAGCCATAGAAATTGAAATAAATTGTTTCATTATAGTTAATCTTTTGTGATATTAGAGTTAGGGTAGTTAGGGTTAGTTTAGTTTTAGTTTTATTTTTTTAGTTTTTTTTATGGGTTTTTCTTTGTGTTTGTTTTGCTTTTCTTGCTTCGTTTTGTTTTGTCCTTTTGCTTGGCCTCTGCATTAGAAAATTCCACTTAAATTTATCTTACACATGAGAGTGAAATTTAAACATTTTGTAAAACTGAATTGAAAATGAAATAATAAAGCCATGCACAGTAAAACACATTTTTTTTAAAAGATACCAAAAAGATATATACATATATATATATGTGTGTGTTTGTGTGTGTATCACGTATAAACATCAGATATCAAAATCCTCGTTCAAAAAAATAAAAAAAGGATTCAAAAAGAAAAGTGAGCAAGGTCGTGGATGATAGTAGCTATTCAGTCGATCTGGGATGCCTCTTCTATCATGGCTAAATACCCTATGTAGGTGAGTTCGCGGTGAGTTTCAAGGTCTTAGATATGGAGATCAGTGAGAAAGGACCGAAGTGGAACCACTTCCCTGTGTTCCACGAACCGAGGAATATCATCCATGGAGTGAATCTCGATGGTCAGATGTGCAACAACTAAGATGGTATCCAGATTCTCCAAGAATTTGGGCTTCACTATCAAGTTGACAGCAACGCGAACATCTTCAATAGGTAGCCCAATGTCCAGAAGTGACACTACAAAGTGAGAAGCTATGCCAGAGTAAAAATGGAAGTAGCGGTTGGATGCAACATATCTTTCCCCAAGGGCTAAGCATAAGTTTGGCATAGTGAAACTGGAAGTCCTAATGATAAAGACATTTTCAAGCCTTTGTGGTGTGATGCTCCCCAAGAAAACATTCTGTCTACAAGAAAAACCTAAGCAAATTGGAGTATCCATGGCTAAGAAGCAAATGCAAAAACCCAAAATAGAATGAAATTATAGAAAAAAAAAGAGAAAGAAAAGAGAAGTGTGGAGAATTCAAGAAGAAATGCATGAATTTATGGAGAGTCGTAAGAAGAGTTGTGGTACATTGTTTCCTTGAGTAATTTTTTTGGAAATTGTATGCAAGGTGGCAGCTGAACAATAATCTTCAAAATAAAAGGTTAAATCAAATTAATTTTTTACATATATCTGGTGAAATTTCTTTAAATTTGAGTAGTATAGAGATTGTGAATCAAGCAAGTTGGAGATTTCAAAATTAATAGTGGTCATTTCAAATATAAAAAAAGTTGTATTAATTATGGAGGTGTTGTGTGTGCGGACTATACAGGAGAATGAAGTTGGCAAGGCAATACATGTCATCACCTATGTAAGTTGGAAGGATAATAGATGTTGAGCAAGGCGTGCAAATTTAATGCAAAAAGAATGTGATCGTGTTTCAAGGTAATCATGATATTTTGATCCATTAATGAAGTGCAGCGCTGTCAAGTTGAGATAGTTAGCAGAAGTTTTAGAAGTTTCCATAAAATTTAATTGGAAGGGTGGTAACTAATGTTTCTAAATTTAGATTTAAATTTGGTGATTAAGTTGTCTATTGCTAAATTTTAATTTATGCATATTTTCTAACATATAACCAGCTACAGTTAGCTAGGATTTGGCATAATTAGTGAAATTAGCTGGAAACACACACTTACAGGGAATCATTAAATAAGTTTTTGGGAAGTAGTAAATTGATGAAGGGATTTACATTGAATGAAAAATAAAAAAGTAATCTTCACTACCACTGTAATTCCCAACCTAATAGCGATGCTTCAATGCTTGCAAGTTGATACAAGAGCTATTATTGCAATATCAAAAGTGAAAATGAGCTATCATTGCTATATATATATATATATATATATATAAAGAAAAAAAGAAGATATCAACTCTTTAGGCTATCCAAATAACTCTACCGAGGCTATGGATGCTTGACTGGCAGTAGAGCTATGTTTGGGGGAATTACGAAGATAACTTTGTCAGGGCTATGGATGGTTGACTGGTAGCAAGACTCTATCCCTGGTTGGCTTTGGAGGATTACTATATTATGTAGTTCAATGTTAATGAACTATTTTTTTTACTAAGTTCTGAAAACTGGAATTAATCAGAGCACACACAGATGTTCCTGTTGGAGTTTTACTTTTTATGCCAGAATCTAGGTAAAGGTAGAAAGTTATTGTTTTAAAATATGTATAAGTTTTAATTTACAACTAGTGATTTAATTTTAAGTTTGATTTAAATTTGGTTTTATTGGTTGCAAGTTGTTGTGTGGTCTCACAACATGCCCCAAGATTGAAAAGACTTGGGGACCCAAGTGAAAAAATATAACTCTTATGGTAGGAGCTAACTAATTGGAAGATCATCAAAAGTTTAGAAAGGAAGATAAATCTTTGATAAAAAGAGTACTTTGTATTGTAAGTGTTTTGTATACTGGGTACCAGAAACACAGAAAAGGCGAAAGGTAATGTGAAGTTTAAAGTGAAAGGCTCCAGTCTGGTAAGAGTGAGTCTGCTAAGGAGTCTGGTATAATAGAGTTCTGATATAATTGAGGTCCGAGAAAGTAAGCGGGTAAAGATGAATACCAGGTACTGGGTATCAGATTGCAATGTGAAATGAAATGTTAAAATTTAGATCTGTCTAATGATCTTGATAATCCAGTATATGTACAAAGATTCATGATATGATTTCTGAAAGATGTTAATTATGGAATTTTTGTACTAACATTTGAATAATGGTTTTATTTACATGAGATGTTATAATATGTTGTTTTTTTTTTTTAAAAAAGGGATTTAATATATGAAATTTATGATTGCAGGAGATATCGATTGTGATGCAAAGCTCGGGTATGGACAATCAAGCAAACTTGAATCATGGATGGAATACTTTTTAATCCGGTTCGATCACTCTAGGAGGTGATAATGCAAACGACTTTGAATCCATTGGAATGCTGGGGATCTCAGTATTTCACATATGGTGGGAACAAATGCTAATATTTGGGAGAGCCCATTCTTAAGAATGACAAAACTGGAGCCAAGCAAAGTGTAGGGGAAAAAAATTCCACCTTACCATTCTGAATATATGGGAATCCCCTACATATTATCATGACTCGAAGTATCATCTTGGAAAATATTCTAGATGAAAAAGTAGAACCCGAAGAGCTTCAACTAGTAATTGGAGTTGACTTCCATTGAATTCAATTGCAATTCTCCTATTGGTCACAATATTCCACATGCCTTGACTAGATTGGTCCCTTAAATTTCCTCTCATGTAGTTTTCTTATCCTATCTGAGCCTTGTGTTCTATAAAAGGCTAGAGGATGCTTCATTTTTATTTTAAGTTTAGAATTTGTGGATGTTGGAGGAGCATAATTTTTTTTTTAAGTTTTGTTCTTTTTTCCTATTTTTTGAACCATTCTGGCATAAAAATTTGTATGTGCGTAGACATTAATTGATATAAGAGCTTTATGGATAGCTACCTATCTCAATATCTTTTGTAGCTAGTTTTGTAAGTTCGGTCGAACAAGGCTGTATGTTGCGTCGTTTAAGGGTACATATAGAACCTACTCGATGTCCATAAATGAAACCATCTCTTTAAAAGCTTGCACCATTTTATACGTAGCTGTGAAGCAATTTGGTGAAATATAAAGTGGTTTGCTCTGTTTTGATTAATTCTTTGGGGCATCCATGGAGAATAACCGATAGAAACTTTTATTTTTCAGTATTTTTTTATACTTTGTTTTAGAATAGATGTTTAATATTTTGAAAATGTTCAAAAAAAATATACATGAATGGAAATAATTTTGTTGAAATCTTTTATTTTCCATGAAGTTGTTGAATGCTTAATGCTAAATCTACTTAAGTGATAGCAAGGAATTTGTGATGTTTCATGAAATATTATGTCAAATATTTTGGTTTTATGATATTCAAATTTATCAATTCAATTCGAAATGTTATCTAAAATGTTCAAAGAATAACCATAGTCCCCCTTGATATTAACAACAAATGTCACATCATTACCTAGGAGCAACCCTAGTGCAACCATGACCTGGTTATCAGAGACTTGGGATTGAACAAAAGCCAATATTTGTCATGTGAATGCAAAATTTACCTTTAGGTTGTCTTTGTTCCATATATTTTAAGAAGGATAGGCTCTTTGCGGTCTTTTTTGTGGATATTTTATTCGAATTGTTTACTACGAGTAAAACCGTCGTCAACAGGACCCCTTTTGAAAGTCTTCCAAATTGTCGATGGTCTGCATGACTATCCGCTTACTTTCCTATGTGGCCACATCTTGACTTTGTGAAGTCCGCTTTCTTAGGTTTCCTCCATGTGAGAGATCTTGGAGGATATCTGCTTGTAGGTTTGAGAACCTGTAGGGAGCATCCTTTGAGCTTCTTCCATGCGAGAGATCTTGGGGGTGGCTTCCTTGCAGGTCTATAGGTTTGTAGGGCACTTTCTTGGGTTTCCTCCATGTGAGAGATCTTGAGGGTTACCTTCCCTACAGGTTTGTAGGGCACTTCCTTGGGTATTCTTCATGCAAGAGATCTTGGGGAATACCTTCCCTACAGGTTTGCAAGTCTGTAGGGCGCTTTCCTGGTTTCCTCCATGTGAGAGATCTTGGGGGACGCTTCCCGAGTATCCTCCATGTGAGAGTTCTTGGGGGACACCTTCCTTGCAGGTCTGTGAGTTTGTAAGGAACTTACTTCATGGGGATTCCTTCATGTGAGAGATCTCAGGGGTCACCTCCCTGTAGGTTTACAGGCCTGTAAGACACTTTCTTTCTTCATCTTCATAGTTCTGAGAAGTATGAAGTCCTTCACTTGCCTTGCACCTCCAAATTCATTAGATCATGGTCTACTTCCTTGACAACTTAGGTATACATTTCTAACTCTAATCTTCTTTGATCTACTTTACTAAAGCACTCATCAATATTCGTGCTCGCTAAAGTGGAGGAAAAATGTATAGGAGTGAATTTGCACCCCTTATGCAAATTCCCCTTTTTCCCTTCTCCACTTTAGAAAACCAAGTTCAAAGGCTTAATTACACCTAGTCCCATTGCTTTCATTCCACTTGGTGCCTGTTTTGAGCGTCGGTGGGTGAATTTCTGTTGGGGACACCTGCATGACATGTAGATGTCCACGCGGTGTGCTTACGTCCCTAGCAGATTCTTGTGGCTAAACTTACAGAGGCGTTACACTTCTCATTGATAGTCAACTTGTAATGCCCCCTTTAGATGATTGACCTGAAGATGGCCGTTTTCTTCATATCTCCTTCAAAGTACCTTCTTCTACATGCATTCCAACTTTTTTTAAGCTTTCAATTCAACTTCTACACACTCTCTTGCACTCACTTCTTGCATTCTCAAGCACTTCTAGCAACACTTTTTCACTCGTTATCAACAACAACTTCACTCCATCACTTCAATAGAACAAGTGTGGGATAACACCATTATTGCAGAGGCTTAATTACTCTCATTCTCTCCTCCATTATGATGCAGAGCATCTACCAAAACCAACAAACCATCGAGGGTACTGTTGATCCTAAACACAAATCATGAGAAGATCCACTAATCATTTACCACATTCATCTCATTTTCACTTATTTCCACATTGCTACAAGACTTGAAAACACCATATCACTATTACAAATTCACCAACTAAACTTAACACACCTTAAACATCTTTATAATGACTGAATCCAACCAACATTCACCAATCAGACCTCCTTGCAACTATATTCCAAACAAGGAAAAAAGACATCATTCATTCAATCTGGCTTCTCATCTTTTGTCTGACACTAAATCAATTTTATCATTATCAAATTGACTAAAACAAAGCAACTACCTTGTGAGAAAACTTTGAAACATTCAACTTAATCAACATGCCTACTCAAGTCACCAATTAGCACCATGGTTCCACATAGTTTCAAACACCAAAACAAGTTTTTCCTTCTAAAATTTGTCCAAGCATTGAGACATCTTTAACATCATCACCTAGGCAGGTTCAAATCATTAATAGTCACTTATATCCCTGTTTGTATAGAATCACACTTTCTTGCATTCAAACCACAACACTGCTAGTAGTATTGCAACATACCTAAAATAGGTGTAACATTCAATCCACTTTAAACCTCCACAATAAAATGACTATTTCAAGAACCCATTATTGCTAATTTAAACATATTTCAAAATGAGATACTATTAAATTGTAAAGATTTAGCAGACTATTGACTGTCTACAACAAAGTGCACCAAATTAGGTCAATTTTGTGAAGCAAGTACCCTCAAATTAACTCTCCAATCCCAAATGACTATAAATAGTCTTAGGTCATAACATAAAACCACCAAATTTTCCATTCTTTCTCAAAGATTTATTCATTAGAGTAGTAATTTACCAAACCATCATTCAAGCACATTTTGAACCAAGCAAACAAGGGTTTACTGAAAACAACTTTTCCAAACCTCTTACCACCTTGAAAATGCTTCAATAATCCTTGAATAGGTTTTCACCAAATAAATACACTGCCTTCCACTCATTTCCATCACCATTTCTTCCTGTCACTACTTGGAGGCATCATTTCATGCATGGAAACTCTAAAAATTTGCAAGGGAAGCAACCATATCTCTACATTCTTGCCTTCCCTTGACCTGCCATCAAACAAAACATTTAAATCATTCTAATTTAACCTATTTAGCCAAACTACAAGGCCTAAATCGGTGGAGTAGTCATGAAAACCTAACTAGACTCTCAAACCCTTCTATTGCGTTTTGTAGACCGGTATGCAGAAATTAGACCTAAACAAATGTTTAACTCAATAAAATTCCTTCAAAATGATCTAGAATGAAATATAACTCACTGATCTATCTAAAACAACAATATTTAGAGCCTAAAGCTACTGTACAGGCCATACAATTTGATAAATAATAGGGAAAATGCTACAAAATCTGAACATGGTACTTTTATTTATCAAACTATTCAAGAATACCAGACTACTCTCTTTTATTCACCCCTTAGAAGCCTTATAAAGAGGTTTCCAATCAGTTAAAGTAATTTCCTTTTCACCTTCAATCGACCAAACCTTTCCCTTACCCAACCGACTCTTCAACTTTTTGCTTTTTTGTGCTTTTTTCAAATTTCCCAATTTTACAACTTTGTAATTTTTGCAAGTTTTGCACTTTTCACTAAATATTTTGACCACCTAAGACTCAATTACATTGGAAATGACCTTCACATGACCTTTTCATGCTGTTTTACATTTGAAAATTCAAATTTTACAAATTTTCCTATTGAAGGAATTCAGTGAAGAAGGTGCTCTTGCACCATACAACTAGCCTAAAAAAAACTTTCCAAGTCCCTTTGGAAACATGTTGCTCTAATTCATTATGCTTCTCAATATGTATTGAACTGCTTCTTGAATCTTGCTCTTATCTTTGTCTTGGTTCCATCCTTTTCCTTCAGCTTTGTCTTCATTCTAACTTCTCTTTCCTTCACTTACCTTCACTTTCCTTTTCTTTGCCTTTTACCATCTCTTTCTCTGCCCATCAGATTCACAATCACTATTCTCATTCAAAAGGACACAGGACTGTCCTTTCACACTACTTTTCCAAGAAATCTTTCCTCTTTCCCAATAATTCATCCTTTACCTTCTCTGACCAATCATCTTTTCATCTACTCCCATCAGTGGAGTACTCTCAAACTGTCTTACAACTCTTCAAATGACTACAAACTCAAGTGCTTCTTCAGACATGTATCCATCTCCCCACTACCTCACCACACCAAATCAGAAAACCATCCATATTACCCAATTGACTCTTCAACTTTTTGCTTTTTTGTGCATTTTTCAAATTTCCCAATTTTACAACTTTGCAATTTTTGCAAGTTTTGCACTTTTCACTATTTTGACCACCTAAAGACTCAATTACATTGGAAATGACGTTCACATGACCTTTTCACATTTTTTTACATTTGAAAATTCAAATTTTAGAAATTTTCCTATTGAAGGAATTCAATGAACAAGGTGCTCTTGCACCACATTAGCCTTGAGTACTCTTGGTAGATGTGGTAAGCTTCCCATTCCTCTCCTCTATTACTTTGTTGAGTAAGCACATTTACTATTTTGCAGTGTTTTAAGTGTTCTTCATTACACTACTTTCTTCAACATACTTGCTTTCTTGGTTGTTTGTGGAGGTGGAAACACCTTAACGGGGGTTTGACTGAGGCAAGCCCCTATGTACAACCACCCAACACTTTTCCTCCTCTTTGTGTGTAGGTGAACGTGCTTTTGGAGAGCTAGCCAACGAACAAATTTCTTTGTGAGATCATTATTGCCACCCTAACTCTCACATTTTTTACTTTATCATATTAGAGCATATTTTGTTTACTTAATAGCGTTATTTTGGCCCTTTAGTAGTAGTTAGCTGGGCCGTTAGCTTTTTTCCTAGGTTTGACCTTGTCTCTTTAGTTGTCTAGTCGTACAGAAAGTAGTGCACTTGAGAGATGCCAATGCGCTATGTTGTCGTCCCAGGTCCGTGCTTTTGTCCTCGGGCAGAGAGCTTCATGAGGTGTAGTTTTGAACTTGAAAACTAGCTCGCCTAGCCCTATTCTATATTTTGGGTCTATAGAGTGATTGAAGGAATTTATAGTCCTCATCATTCTCATCCCACATTTCCTAACTCCCCATTACGTTGAGGTAAGTTAGGGCAGCCTTCTGCTATTGGCCCTCTGTGACCTAGGGCCTTGATCATGGTTGGTCCCCCTCTCTTACAGGATCTAAGTAGGTTTTTAGAAACAAATTGAATGAGAATGGACAAGTGGTAAGAAATAAGGAAAGGCTTGTCTCTAAAGGCTATGCACAAGTTGAAGGAATAGAATTTGAGAGACATTTGCTTCGTTGGCTAGAATGGAAGCAACCAAGATTTTTTTGGATTTTCTAGAACATATAGATTTTAAAGTTTATCAGATGGATGTGAAGTATTCTTTCTTGAATGGAGAGTTAAAAGAGGAAGTATACATGGAACAACTAGACATATTTTAGTTGTTAGATAAACCTACTATGGTTTGCAAATTGAAGAAGGCATTATATGGATTGAAGCAAGTTCCTAGAGCTTGGTATGAAAGGTTGGATAAGTATTGGATACAACAAGGATTCAATAAAGGAACCACAAATATTAACCTTTACTTTAAGGTTGAGAAAGATAAAATCTTGATTGTAGTTGTGTATGTTGATGACATAATCTTTGGAGGAAATGAATCTATGTGTAAGAAGTTTGTAGAAGAAATATAGAAAGAGTTTGAGATGTCTATGTTTGGGGAGATGAATTTCTTCCTTGGGCTACAAATCAATCAAACAGATAAATGCATATTCATTTTATAATCAAAGTATGCTAAAGAAATGTTGAAGAAGTTCAGAATGAAATACTCCAAACTAGTATGTACCCCTATGGTTATTGGTTGCAAATTGATAAAAAATGATGAATCCCCTAAGGTTGATCAAAGAAAGCACAGATCTATGATTGGTGGATTTCAATATCTAACTACTACTAGACTAGACATCATGCATGAAGTTTTTCTTGTGGATAAATTTCAAGAAGATCCTAAAGAGTCACATGTTATAGTAGTGAAGAGGATATTCAGATACCTAAAGGGAACTTCGGATCATGGCTTATGGCATCCAAATGATACTAGTTTCACATTGAGTGCTTACATAGATGTAGATTGGGTTGGTTGTATGGATGACATAAAAAGTACAAGTGGTGGTGCATTCTTTCTTGGATTTAGATTGGTCTCACGGCTAAGTAAGAAACAAGATTCAATTTCTTTATCTACTATAAAGGTCGAGTATATTGCAGCAACATCTTGCTACACACAAGTTTTGTGGATGAGGAAAACATTGAAGGATATCAAAGTGCTGTATGATGAGCCTATTTCTATCTTTTGTGAAAATACAAATGTAATAAACATTTCAAAAGAGGCTAGTGATGCATTAAAGGATAAAACATATGCTAATCAGATATCACTTTCTGAGAGAGAAGGTTGTGGAGAATAAAGTGAAGCTTGAATATGTGCCTACAAAGGATCAGATTGTTGACATATTCACTAAGTCTCTTCCTAAGGATACTTCTGATTATCTCCAGGAGAAGTTATGGGTCATTGCCTCTCCTTCTCTGAAGTAGATGCATAAGGAGGTGCATTAGCCTAATGGATCTCATGATCTATCCTTTATTCTGGATTGATGTTGGTGGCTACCTCTTAGGGGGAATAAGTAGTGGCCCATTATTTCATTATGGAATGAGTGTTTTCATTATGCAGAGGTTGCTAATTTGGTACAGGTTAGTGTGTGCTCCTAAGGAGGAGTATTTAGAGTAGTAAAACTATGTTGCAAAATAGTGGTGAGAAATTTGTCTAAGGGGGAGTAGTAGGAAGTATCTTGGTTCAATGTCAAAGGGAGAGAACAATGCAAAACATTTCATCCTTTTCCATTGATGTCAAAGGGGGAGAGAGAATAATGTGAAAAAGTGCAAGGTATTAGGGGGAGAAAGTTGTGTATGTTGTCTAATCATTATTGTCAAAGGGAGAGTGAAGCATGTGATAAAGAATAAGTTGAAAGGGGGAGAGACAAATGTTGTGTAAATTGTCTAATCAATAAAAAAAGAAAGGAGGGTTGTCTTTGATGGTTTTTCACATCTTGTGTTTCCATAAATGACAAAGGGGGAGGTTGTTGCAAATATGAAGGTGTTTTCATTGACGTCAACAAGCTTGTGTTGAGAGAGATTGTTGTAAAGGTGTGTTTTGGTTTTGCTTCACGTTTCTTCTAGGTTGAAGATCTACTTGTGTGGTTTGGATATGTTGGTTACAGGTGTTCAAAGATGCTATATTCATAATTTTTGGTGATGGATCATTGCACAAAAGAAGTTGTGTTCACTAGTGTGTGAATTGTGCATTGCTGGGGTGTTTGGGAGAAATGTCTTTGCTCCGCATTTCTCCACAGTTGTGTTTTAGGAATTTTGGTTATGAGTGAGAGTTGATGGTGTTGGTCTCTTTCCTATGCAAATAATATTCATGGTTTGGTGTTTTGGAAGATGGTTTTTTGAGTTACAGTGTGTGGTAGTGTCGTCAAGATGTACTAGACTTGTACATTCTTTAGGTGAAATTTTTGGAAGCATGTAATTAAAATTTTAATGTTATTTCATGGATAACAACCAACCTAGTGTTTACACTACATGCAAAGTGTCTTAAAATTTTTTGGAAGCAGGTTGACATGTGTTAGGATAGAATTGGATCATAGCGAAAGATTTGTGTGGGTTTCCCTCATTCCTATTCACCGCAAGAATTTTTTGACACAGACCTAATTTGAATTTGCACGTTTGAGGTGCTTTTCCAACCTTGGAAAGGGTTTCAAGGTTGAGGACAATATGAGTATGAGTTGAATTGTTGAAGGAGATCAAGATAGATGAAAGCTAGATGAATGTGTGAAGTATGTGATGTGAGTGATATGAAATTGAGAAGAGTAGTGCAAACTTTCAAGTGTTTGACTACTACATGCAGTGAGCAGAAGGTGTCTATAATTATTCAAATAGACTATGAAGGTATTGGAGCTATTGTGGTGGAATCCTTGTTGTATTGAGATCATGTTCTTTGTGTAACATTTCTTCTTTGTCTTCCTTTCATTCTAGTAGTGAGCCTTGGCTGTGAGCCTTTCTGAATAGTGTGACCTACTCTGGCAGTGAGCCCTTGTAATCAGTTTTTCTATTACTTATATTGTGACCTAATCCTCACTATGGTTTTTCCCTTCATAGGTTTTCCATGTAAATCTAGTGTTCTCTTGTGCATGGTGCTGAGTTGTTTAAGTTTTTGTTATTTTTTTTTCATGCTATTTCATTATAACAGATTAAGGGTTTAATGAATGTTTGTGGATCTAAAAATTAATGAGGGTTTTGATAAGATACAACTGATTCAACCCCCTCTCAGTTGCTTGTTCATTTAATTCTTGTGTCATGTTATAATTCCTTATTTGGTGGCCCTAAGGCTGACAATCCTCTCCCCCTTAAAATCCACCCTTTAAAGGAGATGAAAATAAAAAGAGGAAACTTATTGATAAATCAACTTATTTTGACTTTGGGTCTAAGAAAAAAGTGACTAATAAAGGAAAATAAGATAAGATTCCTAAGTTTTTTGATAGATTGTGCAAAAATCATAAGAATACTCCTACCCCTAAACCTAAATGAACTTTAAGATTTATAGCTAAAATGTGAGGGGTTTGGAGTCAATGGATATGAAGTATGTGGTTAGAGATTTTTGCAATAATAGGTAGCATCTAGACTTTGTTTACTTGAAAGAGACAAAGGTGACTAGCTTTCAGGCTATGATTGTGTTAAAATTTATATGGAAGAATGCAAAAAATATTTGTACTAAGCATGAGAAGGATAAAGGTGTTACTGCTATCCTTGTTCATCCTAAATGAGACCAATATATTTATCACTAGGGTTTCTCCCCATGCAATAGACTGGTGTGGCTCTCATTAACCTTTGGCTCAGATATTATGGGGATTTTCTCCCTCTATGCCTAGAATGACTATAGAGAAATGACTGACCTATAAAATTGGATGGCCATTAACCTTCCTAAACTACCTTGGATTTGTAATGGGGAATTTAACATGGTTGATGTTGCAAGAATGTAATGATTGAAGGTGTTGTCATTGATGTCAACCGATCAACTGGTTATCAACTAGTTGTTGTTGGTTGTATATGTTGAGGATATTGAGAAAATTGTAATGAAGATAGGTTGTAGGTGTTTAGCGGTTGCTCTAGGTTCACTAGTTGTGAACTGTGGTTTTCTGTGTTTCTGGTTGAGGTCCGAGAGAAATGTTGTTGGTCTGGATTTCTCTTTGATGAAGTCTTATGACTTGATATTCTAAAGTTGAGTTTCCCTAATTGTATTGAAGATAATTTCGGCATTTGGAAAGTTCGTGCTTAATAGTTCTATGTGTTTTACACTGGTTTGGTCGACGTTGTGTGAAATACTACTTTCAAGGTTGATGAAGTGTGTTGGATCTATTTGGGTCCCTATGAAGCATGTGTTTGGGTCTCCCTCATTCTAATTCCACCATAGGATGTTTTGGCGTTGACCTAATTTGAATTTGGATTTGGATGGTTGAATTTGGATATGTTTCAAAGTTGAAGATGGTATAAATACAAGATGAGTTAAGTGATAGAAAATATACAAGAGTGAAGAAGAGAAATAAGAGAAAAGAGGAAGTGTCGTTTGGTGCGATATTGATTCTATTTAGTAAGTGTGTGTGTTGCGAGTGTGGAAGATCAGTACGAAGCTTAATGATGAGTTTTTGGATGCAGTGAGCAGAAGGTGAACTCTATCATGCATGCAAGTAGGTTGAGTGATTGTGGTGCAATCCTTTGTTGCATTGGGATTGTATTATGTCTGTAATAATTCTTATTTTTCTTCTTTGTATCTCTATGGTAGTGAGCCCTTTAGGTTGTTAGCCCTATTGGATAGTGAGTCCTTGTTTCGAATAGTGAGTCCTTATTTAAGGCAGTGAGCCTTTTGTAATCGGTTTTGATATTATCTATAGTGTGAGTTAATACTCATCATGGTTTTTCCCTCATTGGGTTTTCCATGTAAATTTCATGTTATTGTGTTTATGTGTTGGATTTGAGTTTCTACATTGGAATTTGATGATTAATCATTTAAGCAGTATTAAGTATTAGTTTTGGTAATTGAGTTAAAGGTTTAATTCTGTGACAACTGATTCACCCCCCCTCTCAGTTGTCCGATTCACCCCCCCTCTCATTTGTTTGATTCAACAATTGGTATCAGAGCAAGGTTCCTTGGTGAAGAGCTTAACCGCTTGAGGAAGGTCTAGGATGGCTGGAAAAATGGTTTATGATTATCTGATGTTTGATAGAACTAATTATGGCATCTGGAAAGTATTGATGGAAGAATATCTAAAGTATTGTAGATATGATGTGGAGAAATATTACAAAAATCCTTACACTCCTCTTGCTAATGGTGCGAGTACACCTGAAGAGATCAAAGCATATGAAGCAAACAATAAGGCAAAGTACATCTTGAAGAATAGTTTGGTATATTTTGAGTTGATTAAGGTTCAAAAGTTGAAGATGGCTAAGGAAGTTTGGGATGCTTTGGAAAGAGTGCATGATGGTGATGAAAGAGTCAAAGAGGCAAAATTATAGAACTTGGAAACATAGTTTGATCATCTACATATGTCTAAAGACAAGAATGTTAAAGCTTATGTACAAAGATTAGATGAGATAGTGGACAAAATGCAAGGAATTGGTGCTACTATAGATGAAACCAAGATTGTAAAGAAGATTCTCAAAACTCTTCCTGATGCTTACAGTGAGAAGGTGAGTGCTATCGAGTAGACTATAGATTATAAGACTTGTACTAAGGATCTGCTGTTAGGATTTTTGACTTCTTATGAGATGAGGAAGTCAAGTCTAAGGAATGGGTGCAAATCAAAGACTGCTTTTAAATCTACAAAAGCCAAATATTCGGATGAAGAAAAATTTGATGAAATATAAGCTAACTTTGTAAGAAGAATGAGGAAATGCTCCAATAAGTATGAAGGTAAGTTTCCCTTTAAGTGCTTTAGTTGTGGAGAAATTGGTCATTATGTTACAAAGTGTTAAGAAAGAGATAAAAGAAATAAATAAAGATTTGAGAAAGGAAAGAAAGGAAAGAAGATTAACAAACCTTACTATGTGAATGAGAATGCTAGAATATATGACGAGGATTCAAAATATGAAGATCCTGATGACAATGAATGCTTGTTCTTGGCGATTAAGGATGAACCTACTTCTGCTAATTCTTTAAAACAGGTAAAAGAAAGTCCTCTAGAGAAGGAGAAAAATGAAGGTACAATTATCTTTTCCCTACATGCTAAACAAGAGAAGAATTATTGGGTAGTTGATAGTGGTTGTTCAAATCACATGACTGGTGATAAAAGTAAGTTTGTTAAGATTGAAAAATATGATGGAGGCTTGGTTATGTTTGGAGATGATACTGGTGCTAAAATCTATGAGATAGGTTCAATTATTTTTGATGGAAAGCATCATATTGACGATGTCTACTATGTTAAGGGTTTAAGGCATAATCTGTTGAGTGTTGGTTAGATGCGTATAAAAGGATATGATCTTGTTTTTAAGTATGAGAGACATGAGATCCAAAAAGGATCTGGAACACTGATTGCTACAGGAAAGAAATATGAAGGGAATACCTATCAACTTAAGGGTGCTGATGGATGATGTTTTATGACTTAGATTAATGAAATTTGGTTATGGCATAGGAGAATGTGTCACATAAATTTTGATAACTTGGAAAGGATTAGTGTTGTTAAATACGTGAGAGATTTACCAAGAATTACAAAGCTTGTTAATGTTATTTGTAGGAATTGTCAATTTGGAAAGCAAGCAAGAAATTAGTATAGATCAAAGGAACCATCCACTACTAGACTACTGGATTTAGTTCACATGGATATTTGTGGTCCTACTAGAGTAAGAATTCTACTTGGTGAAAGGTACTTTATGATTTTAATTGATGATTATTATAGATTTACATGGGTTACATTTCTTAGAGAGAAATTAGATGCATTAGATAGATTCAAGGCATTCAAAGCTATGGTTGAAAATGAAGTGAACTTGAAGATAAAATTCTTAATGCTTGACAGAGGTGGAGAATTCACCTCCCATGAGTTTAAATATTTTGTGAAGTGCATGAAATAAAAAGACAGTTATCTGCTCTGAGAACTCCTCAACAGAATGGAGTTGTTGAAAGGAAAAATAGAACAGTTCAAGAGGCTGCTAGATCAATGATTACTTAGGCTGGTTTATCAGAAGTTTACTAGAAAGAAGCTATTCATACTACTATTTATGTATTCAATCAAGTTCAAGCAAGAGAAAATAGTACAAAGATTCCCTATGAGCTATGTCATGGAAGAATTCCTACTGTTAAATATTTCAAGGTATTTGGAAGCAAATGCTATATTAGAAGAGATGAAGAAACTTTGGGTAAGTTTGATGCAAGAAGTGATGAAGGAATTTTTCTTGGATATTCTACTAATAGCAAGGCATACAAATGTTTCAATAAAATACTGAGAAAGATTGTAGAGATTTCTAATGTCAAGGTTGATGAGAAAATGAAGAATTCTATTGACATGTCTAATTGTGTAAGAATCGAAGAGATTGTGGAAGAATAGGAAAAAATATGACCAAGGGAAGTAGGATGAATAAAATGAAATAGAAGATGCTCTGGTGATGCCCAATAAGACATTGGAATATGTACAAAAGAATCATTCAGAAAGTCAGATTATTGGATACAAGACAAAAGGTGTGTTGAATAGAAGTAGAGTTGTTGCTGAAGTGAATCTATGTTTACTTTATGAGATTGAACCAAAGATTGTAAGTGAAGCTTGTAAAGATGAACATTGGAAGGAAGAAATAAAAGAACTTATGTAGATTGAGAAGAATTAAACTTGGGAATTGGTCCCAAGTTCGACAGATAAAAACATCATTGGATCGAAGTGGGTATTCATAAATAAGTTGAATGAGAATGGATAAGTTGTTAGAAACAAAGCAAGGCTTGTGTGCAAAGGGTACTCACAAGTAGAAGGCATAGATTTTTTGGAAAATTTTGCTCCGGTAGCAAGAATGGAAGCTATAAGGATTTTCTTTGTATTTGCTTCTCATAAATACTTTAAGGTCTATTAGATGGATGTCAAGTCAACATTTTTGAATGGTGAGCTAGAAGAAGTTTATATGCAACAACCAAAAGGATTTCAATTAAACAATCAATTGGATATGGTGTGCAGATTGAAGAAAGATTTATATGGGTTGAAACAAGCTCCTAGAGCTTGGTATGCAATGTTAGACATGTATTTGATTTAGAAAGGTTTTAACAAAGGTATGCCAAACAATAATCTATACTTTAATATTGAAAATGATAGAATCTTGATTGTAGTAGTCTATGTTGATGACATTATCTTTGGAGGAAATGAAACTATGTGCAAGAAGTTTGTGAAATAAATACATAAAGAATTTGAAATTTCTATGTTTTGGGAGATGAATTTCCTTCTTGGGCTATAGATTAATCAAACAAAGAAAGGAATTTTCATTTCATAGTCTAAGTATGTGAGAGAGATGTTGAAGTTTGGGATGGATGGTTCCAAACTGGTAAGTAATCCTATGGTGTCTAGCTGCAAATTGGGTAAAGATGATGATTCACCTAAGGCTAATTAGAGCAAGTATATATCTATGATTGGTGGACTATTGTATTTTATTTCCACTAGGTCTACCGGATATCATGCATGTTGTCTATCTTGTGGCTAGATTTCAAGAAGACCCTAAGGAAACTCATGTTGTTGTTGTTAAAATAATTTTTAGATATTTGAATGGCACTCTGGATTATGGATTATGGTATCCTAAAGATATTGACTTTACACTTAGTGCCTATACAGAGGTAGATTGGGTTGGATGTGTACATGATAGAAAAAGTACAAGTGGTGGTGCATTTTTTCTTGGATGCAAATTGGTGGCATGGTCGAGTAAAAATAAAGATTCAATCTCCTTGTCTATTGTTGAAGCTGAGTATATTACTACTGCATCTTGTTGTACACAAGTTATATGGATGAAACAAACATTGAAAGATATCACAATGGTATATGATTATCCTATTTCTATTTTTTGTGATAATACAAGTGCAATTAACATTTCAAATAATTTGGTGATGCACTCAAGGATGAATAATATATCTATCAGATATGATTTCTTGAGAGAAGGTCATGGAGAATGAAGTAAAGATTGAGCATGTTCTGATGAAGAATCAAATTGCTAATATTTTCATGAAGGCTCTTCCTAAAGATACTTTTGAGTATCTTTGAGATAAGTTAGGGGTTATTTCCCCTCGTTTCTTGAAATAGATGCATATGGAGATGATCAGTCTGGTGGATCTATGGATCTATCTTTATTCTAGGCCGATGTTTTGGTGGCTACCTCTTAGGGGAAGTAGGTAGTATCAGGTGTTATCATTATGAGTATTTTGTTTTTAATGTCAAAGGAGAAATCAATGTTAAATATTCTTTTGAATCTTCCATTGATGTCAAAGGGGGAGAAGAAGCATGTGAAAAAAGAAAGGAAGAATGAGAGAAGAAGCATGTGAAAGGAGGAAATGTATAAGAAATTATCTACTAAGGGGGAGAAACAAAAAAGTCTATTTAGAGCTTGTATGTTGTCTTTGATGGTTTTTCACATAATGTGTTGCCATCAATGACAAAGGTGGAGATTGTTGCAAGAATGGAATGATTGAAGGTGTTGTCATTGATTTCAATCGGTCAATTGGTTATCAACTAGTTACTATTGGCTGTATATGTCGAGGATATTGAGAAAATTGTAATGAAGATAGGTTGCAGGTGTTTAGTGGTTGCTGCGGGTTTTGGTCTGGATTTACTCCTATGTTTGTACAGTTTATACATGTTGTTCATGGTTGTTAGAAGATGCTATATCCAGATTTTTGGTTATTGATTTGTTGTATAGTGCAAGTTGTGTTCACCAATTGTGAACTGTGGTTTTTTGTGTTTCTAGTTGAGGTCTTGGAGAAATGTTGGTTCAGATTTCTCTTTGATGAAGTCTTATGAATTGTGGTTCTAAATTTGAGTTTCCCTAATTGTGTTGAAGATAATTTAGGAATTTTGAAATCATGGTTAATGGTTCTATGTGTTTTACATTGGTTTGGCTGACCTTGTGTGAAATAATACTTTTGAGGTTGATGAAGTGTGTTGGATCTATTTGGGTCCCTATGAAGCGTGTGATTGGGTCGCCCTCATTCTAATTCCACCCTAGGATGTTTTAGCACTGACCTAATTTGAATTTGGATTTGCATGGCCGACTTTGGATATGTTTCAAGTTTGAAGATGGTATAAATGCAAGATGAGTTAAGTGATAGAAAATATATAAGAGCGAAGAAGAAGAGCAATAAGAGAAAAGAGGAATTACAGTTTGGTGCGACATTGATTCTATTCAATAAGTGTGTGTGTTGCGAGTGTGGAAGATCAGTGTGAGGCTTAATGCTGAGTTTTCAGATGTAGTGAGCAGAAGATGAACTCTATCATTCATGCAAGTAGATTGAGTGATTGTGGTGGAATCCTTTGTTGCATTGGGATTGTAGTCTCTTTGTAACAAGTCTTCTTTGTCTTCTTTGTATCTCTATGGCAGTGAGCCCTTCGGGTTATTAGCCCTATTGGATAGTGAGTCCTTGTTCTAAACAATGAGTCCTTATTTCAGGTAGTGAGCCTTTTGTAATCAGTTTTGATATTCTCTACAGTGTGAGTTAATCCTCACCGTGGTTTTCCCATCATTAAGTTTTCCACGTAAATCTGGTGTTATTGTGTTTATGTGTTGGATTTGAGTTTCTGTATTAGCATTTGATGACTAATCATTTAAGTATTAGTTTTGGTGATTGAATTAAAGGTTTAATTCTGTGACAACTAATTCACCCCCCCTCTCAGTTGTCCTATTCAATAGTTGAAAGAAAAAATAATAAGAAAATGGGTAAAGATATTTTTATAGAAAGGTGATGAATTATACTTCTAGTCTAAAATGAAGAGAAATTTTAATTTGTGTGACCCTTTGGAGAAAATTAAGGCATCTTCCCAGTCAATCTAGTTTGTATGGTGCAATAATTAGTTCCTAAATAAAAGGATCTATTGTCATTTGGATAGATTCTATGGGGATAGGAAGAATTTCACATTTTTAGGTGCTTAGGATGAAAACGATGTTGTGGTGATTCCTACACCTATGTATGTCCACTCTCCCATTGAGACTAATGTAATATTTCCCCTGCCACTCCACCCTCCTCTCAGTAGAGGCCCTCTTCTTTCAAGTTGAATTTCTCCTTGCTTAATGACCCTAACTGCCTTGGTGGAATTAGATCCACCATAGTTCTGACCAAGTCCCTTAATAGGAACCTTGATCCTCTTTAAACGTAGGATAGTTTAACTAATTCTTGGAGGAATATATATCAAATTGTTGGAAAAATAGGATAAGGATAGAAACATGATTGATAATCTCCTGCATTAGAAACTATTAGTCCTTGAATGTCAAGTCCAAGATAACAATCCTAACCTTTAGTTGAAAATTGGTCTTATTAGAACCAAATTCATTCTAAGGAAATTGAAGAACTATAAATTTTAGGGTCAGAGGATTGGTGAAAAGATGAATTGTTTGTAGGAAGGTGATTGTAGAACTACATATTTTTTAATCTAATTAAGGCTAAGAAATAAAAATAGAATATAGGCCCAATTTTGGATAATGGGAGTCTCTCTGATGATCCCTCCTTTATGAAAAATTATTTTTACTCCTTTCAAAAATTATTTTCTACTGATAAAAACAATAAAAACAAGGAATCTAGAGACTTTTTTCTTTAGATGACACCTAAGAAAGTTAGTGAAGTGGATACTAAGATGCTAGAGAAAGATATTTCCTTGCAAGAAATTTAAATTACCTTTAGACCATTGGTGAATGGAAAATCACTTAGTGTGGATGGGCTTACTAAGGAGTTCTATAAAAGTAGAATTGAGTGGATTGTGTCTGAGTTGTTAGAAATTTATAACTATGCTTTTAAGAATGATTCCTTGGGCCAAAGTATCAATAGGGGATAATTAAACTACTCCCCAAGGATGGTGATAGAACCCACATCAAGAACTAGAGACCTATCACGCTTTTGAATGTCTCATATAAGATCCTTGCTAAAAATCTTACATGTAGAATAATTGATATTCTTGGGAAAACTGTTTTAGTCTCTTAGAAAGGCTTCATTAAGGGAAGGTACATTCTTGAGAATATTATAACAAGTTGGGAGGGGATGAATTGGGCCAAACATGATAACATTAGGTGGCAATGATTCTCCTTGATTTTGAAAAGGAATACGATATGATTGAATGACCCTTTGTGTTGGATATGTTACAACCTTTTTGTTTTCCACCTATTTTTTGTAAATGGATCAAGATCCATTTTGATGATTCCTCCATAATAATATATGTCAATGGTGAGCTCATTGATGTAATACTTCTCCAAAGGTTGATTAGGCAAGGCTATCCTATAGCTCCTTCCTTGTTTGTGATTGACGTTGATGCCTTTCACTACATTCTTAGATATGATTTATTGGTCTCCCCAATAAGTGGAATTCAGTTACCCAACCAAGATTATAGTTTGAATGCACAATTTGTAGATGACACTACCCTATTCATTGAGTTGTCTAAAGCTAACTTTGATAATACTATGAAAAGGTTGGAAATATTTTATGATGCACCTGGGTCTAAGATTTCCCCTCATAAACCTATTGTAACTGGATGAGCCCATGATCCTCCTAATTGGCTAGTTGTTGTGTGGTCTCACAACATGCCCCATTTTTCTCCTTGGAAAAATGTGGACCCCCTTTTTTTCTACCACTTTTTTTTTCCCTTCCTTACTTCTACTTGCTTTGGTGTGCTGCTTTTGGAGGAAACGATAAAATGGAAGTCTTTGATTTAGCTTGCTTGGTCCCTACCTAAGTTCTTGTATTAACCAAACTTGAGGTGTTGCAAGATCTTTCCCCTAGTCTTATTGATTTACCAGATTCCTGGGTCTTGGAGTCAATGTTGTTGCACTAAGGATATTGTATCTTTAGCTAGTTTTTCAGTTTTCACTTGGTTGGTATGTCAAGCCCAGTGAGTCATTACTCAGATAAATCATCTCGATGCGTGTATTTCCCTTTTCTTCGCTAGTTAGCTTGGTGTTGGATTTTACTTTTCTTTTAATCAAAGACCGAAAATTAGAGGTTTTGTTGTGAATATGTTTTAAATCAATTTGGTATCGTTTGAACCCAATTCCAGGTCTCTCTTTGCACTCGGTTCTCATGAGCTCGGTAAGTCAAGTCCCTATTCTTGGTAACCTTTTCAAGGTCTGGTGCCGGAGGTTTTAATCCTCTTTTGATCAAAATTGTTAAGTATCCAAAGTGGCTTTTGTTATAAAGCCTTTTCCTCATAAGAATTAAAGTGACACATAAGTGTGCCACATAAGCCTTCTTCACCATCTTCTTCTCTAATGGTGGGTCCTGTACAAAAACCAAGGTTCATGATTTGAACCCTAATCCGCCATGATTGCACCTTTATTTGGGAAAAATAATGTATTTTAATAGGTAATTAATGAAGGTGGCAAACAACACATGTACTTGGAACCACCTCGAGCATGCGGTTGGTTTCATAACACTCTACCTTGCACCATACTACTCAATTGTAAGTACATTACAAAATTAAAATCAAGATTGTGGCTCACAAAATGGTAAACCTCAAGAAGGCAAAGAACACGGTTGCTAAGGGTTTTGAGGTCACATTTTGAAAGAAAATTATATCACCAACAAAACTAGGTATGCTTCAAATGGCTTAAAATCTTGTTAGTTGTTCTATGCATGCATATATCAGGATAAATGGTATTTTCCTAGTTTGGTAATGAAAATGTTGATTATTTTGAAGTAAATTTAACCTAACTAAAGACTGAAAGTTTTATGAATTATTGAAAATGAATGGTTAAATCTAACCCTAACTCGCGCACAAGGAACACATTTGCTAATAATGTAGGAAACCCAAGAAAATATGAGCACTTCCAAAAGGATTCTAGATAAGGAATTTGAATACTTTGCTTCACAAGCTACACCATACGATGGGACAAGTACAAAAACACATCTGGGATGGTTTTGTATACTGAATTCATTACAGGGTTTGACAAGAAAATTCTTTTCAGTGTTTCAAGAATGTTATAGCAAGTGGGTTACATTTGGTAGGATGGTTTTTTCCAGCAATGGAGGCTCCTGCATTGGTAATGGAATGTATTAATTAGTATGACCCAAACAAGAGGGTTATTGAGAAAGAAGGGAGAGTCTATACAGACCTATGTGTAAAATAAATTGTATATAAGTTCGAGCTCCTCACATCTCACCAAATGAATCCATTAGATATGAAAACCTTGGCCAAAATATATCTGAGTGTAGAAGAACATAATAGAAGAACTATGAATGCAAAATGGTGCAAGGAAAATATTACTAAGCAAATGAATCCAATTCTAAGGTTTGTGTTTAACCAGGATGTTCAAGACATCATAACCTTATTAAGCAAGATTGCTGGACTAAGAGACACCAGTAAGTTTGAACCATGGATGTTAGTACTCATAGAAAAAATAATGTAAGTCCCCATGCCAATTCATTGGAGAAGTTTCATCAATGACAAGCCGCATAAAAATATAAAGGCATTCCTGGAGTCTTGATGGTTTTCTATGTCTTCCTATATTGTTTATTCCTACACATTAAGGGAAAATATTCAAGGATTGAATAGAATTGGTACCCTAGGCAGATAACCATGGAATAATTTGATATATGCTCATTTACCCTAGATCACCATCCACAGATACCTAGAGGATTACCAAAGTGTTAATTATGTGTTCTCTATGAAGTTAGTGAGAATAATAGAGGGTGGCAAAGCCAAAAGGTTGTCCTTGGAAGCACATAGCGTCATTCAGTTGGTTGGGGGTTGGTACATTCAATTTCCCACTTTCACCTACATTAGGGTGGAAGGATTCAAAGGATACCCTTTCATGTTACCCAGGTATCCAATGAACAAAATGCAATTATTGGAATTGGTGAGATAGATGAAGCCTTCCCATGCTCTTTTGTCAACAACACAAGAAATGTTCTATCAAATTCTCTATCACAATAGGGAATTACAAATGTAATGTGGCTAAATAGGCCGATATGTGCAAAGAAGAATTGAAGATGTATAATATGGAGTTATTTATACTCCAAAGAAATAATTATGATCCAGAGGGAAAGCTTTCCAAGCAAATAGGCAGAAAGTATGCTCATGTGTATGATTTAGAATATTTTTGGTTTAATTGTGATGATGAGCACTAGGTAAGGAATCAATCATATCAAAGGCTATCATTACAATTAACAAGGATTCTAGGACTCCATGATATTTCAAAGCAGTTAGATACAAATGATGGAGAGGTGTTGAATCCAATTTATAATTTAGAGAAGATTTATGACGAACCTATCCCAAAACTAGACTATGAAAAGGAAGAAATAATAACTATTGAAGAAATTTTAGAGCAAGTGTTGACATACACTCAACAATGGATTGATAACTATAAGAAAGAATTAAGGAAAGCTAGGATAAAGCTCACATACCCACTCAATATAAAGAAGAAACAAAGAGTAGAGGATGAATTTGGGTATGAGGAGCCGGGTATGAGGAGCCTGCTAAAAAGAAGAGAAAAGTTAAGAAAGCAAAGGTAGTTGGACATGTTGAGGAGAGAACTCCTGATGCTCCAAGTTAGAAAATTTGAATGACACCAGCTAGCCAGTGTAAAGAAGCTATGACCAGTAAGGCCAAGGAAACAGTAAAGCCTAAGGTGAAATTTTCTTCCACGACAAAGCCGAAGGGTCAACCTATCAATGATGAAGAGGTGAGAATGAAGACACACACTCATGATCATACAAGGTCTACATCTCAAAGGGTTACAAAATTATTCACCTCTCCCCCTTTAGTTAATATGGATGCAATGAAACAATCGATGGGAAAGACTCCTATGATTCAAGAGGAGAGTTTTGAGCTAAATGAAGAAAAAATTAGAGAATAGTAGGAGAAGTGGATGACCATGTTGAAACAAGCAGAATAAAAATGATCTAAGGAGAAACCCATGGTGTAGCCAGTAGTGGAAGAAGTGTCAGATACGAGGTCAATTCCTATAGACATTGAAGAAGAATATTTCATAAAAGGAACACTTGCCCGAGGGGCGGGAGATCTTTAGAAGCTTGATGAAAGAAGAAAAAATGGTATTGCAAGTCAAGATCCCATTGGAAATATTATTATTGAAGATACAGTTGATGACCAACTTCCGTGAGGAAGTAAGTAAAAAATGATGTTGAGCAACCACAAGTTTCTGAGAAATCAGGGGAAGATCGGGTTGAGAGTGAAAATGAAAAGCCTTCACAAACCTTGGGTGGTGAAATAAGAAATGAAGAAAACCCTGCAATTTCAAGAAAACATGAAACAGATGCCCCAAGGACTGGTTTTGAACACATGGTTGGATAGGAGAATATAGGTCCCAAGAAGGAAGAGATAGTGACTAATCAAGATAACCAGGAATCTAGGTCAGCGAGCACATAAAATGTTCAAGTTCTGAGAGGTGTGACAGGAAATGATGATGGTTCAAAAGGAGTTCTTAAACATGTAGATAATCAGGAAAAAATAAATGTTGAAGGGGTAGAACAGAATGAAGAAGCACCCAACTCATTAGTCAAGGAAATGGCTCTGCCATTGGAGGTTGAACTAGTGCCTCTAGATCTTAGAAGTTTAATGTAGGAAGTGGAAACCCCTAAACCTAGACATAAAGTAAAGACAAGACATGTTATCAAGAAGAATGCAGATGGAGGGAGAACACTCCATATAGCTACTCTGGTGGGAGATAAAATTAAGCATGAGATGACACCTAGGGATTATAGGGTAACCACCATTAATGTCAGACATTGACCATAGGGATAGGAATTAGAAGAAATGAAAATGAATTTAGAAACAACTTTCACCAGGGTATAGTAAAGTAAACAAAAGAAAAGAGAGCTAAAGGAATGGATTGCTTGATTAGAAGGTTTTATATAGTCATTAGCCCAATATGATCAAGCGTAGACTAAATTGCATCAAAATCTAGTACTTATGTCCAAGGAGTAGGTGGATGCCATTGCAGTGCTCCACCATAAGCTAAGTGTATTTGAAGAATGGATGGAGTACTTGGTGAGGAAAGGAGAAGAGTTAATCACAGATGTAGTTGGGAAATATAAGGAGGCATATCATTGGTGTGAGAATTCTAAGAAACCAAGAGAATGTAGGTTTTTCCAAGAGAAAATCGATGCAAAGAGACAAAATTTAAAAGCTCTTATTTAGGAAAATGTTCAAGAGTTGGTAAGTGAGAAGATAACCATGAAACAAGAGGTTCCAATGTTTGAAAAATGGAAGAAACAAGTGAATTGGGAGAGTGACACTTTGATACAATGTGTAGAAGGATTTGAAATTAACAAAGATGGATATTTTATTGAAATGTTGGTACAACAGTGTTGTGATCCCCAAAATTTAGGGAAGGGTGATAAGGAGGTAAATAATTTCAAGGAGTGGCTTGAAAGAGTAAATAAGGACCCTATTCATTCATTAAATCGGGAAGTTAATGATGAGATTATAAAGTGCAGAAATGCCATGGTCAAATATGAAATAAAGAAAGTGTAGACGAATGAAAATATCATCCAAATATCAAAAGATTATAGTAGGCTTAAGTATAGCTGGAAAGTGATTCAAGAAGTTTTGAAAGAATGTATGCATCAAGTATTGTTTGCTTTCTGAGAGTATCAACAGAAGAAAGGTGAAGAAGAGTCTTCGAACTTATAGGCTAATGAAGAAAGATAGTTGAACAAATACCAGATGTCGAAAGTTTAGTGCAACGATAGGGTTTTGAAGTGAAGTTTATAGGTTTATTCCCGGTCTCGGTGAAGGTGGCTCATTTTGGAGTGTGAAGAATATCGATGATCTTGTTGTATGTAGAGTACTTGCAAATTGGAGCTTGGAGTGGAAGATTGTTGCTGATAAGAAGTCAAAGTTTTGACTTTGTATAGAATGATCTGATGACAACTGTCACTTGCCATGTGCCACATTTCAATTTTCTTTTTTATGATTCTCTTTGATGGACCTAAGTTCAAAATTTTTGGGGCCTTGTTCTTATAAAAGGCCGCTTATTGCTTTATTTTTATTTTAAATTCAGAATTTGTGGATGTCAGAGAACCAAAACTTTTTCAAGTTTTGTTCTTTTTCTTGTTTTTTGTTCCATTCCAGATTAAAAACTTGCATGTTTCATTAGAAGTTAATCAATATCAGAGTCAATTTGAAAGCTATTTCTTGATATGAAATCTTATATAGTTGATTGTTTGTTCCTATCAAACAAGACTGTGTGCTGCGTTGTTTAAGGGTGCATACTAGCACTATCTGGTGGCAAATAATCCCCCCTTTCTTTAAAATATTGCATCATTCTGTGCATAGCTGTGAAGCAATCTGGTGACATATGGAATGGTTTGCTCTAGTTTGGTTATTTCTTGAGGCATGTGTGGATAATACCGGGGAGAAATTTTACTTTTTTAGTAATTTTTTTTGCTTTATTTTAGAATAGATGTTTAAATTTCAGAAAATGTTTCAAACAAGAGATGAATGCATGGAGTTTTACAACAAATATTTTGATTCCATGATATTATTGTATGCTTAAATCTAAATATACTTAGATTAATGCAAGTTATTTGAAGTTAATGAAGTTGTTAAATGATTAGACCAAGATCATATTTGCTTATCTTTATGATTCTTTTGAAAACCCGAGACTGAAAAACCATTTATCCCTCGTGATTAACAACATTATCACAACAAACCCTAATGTAAACCTAGTACAGTCAAGACTTGACATAAATGAGCCTTGGGATTAAGTTAAGTTAGCCTAAGATTTAGGTTGTCCTAGTGCAATCTTTCAAGTAAAGATAGGTTCTCGTGGTGTGTTTGTGAGGATTTATTTGCACTATTGGTGTGCGACTAACATTGTTATCAACACTAGTGAACAAGGGATGGGGTCGGTCTAAGCCCTATAGGATTGTGAGATACTTGGGTGTCCCTTTTTATATTTATTCCCCACTTAAAAACATGTGGGATTGGATTTTTTAGAAAATTGAGATGAAGCATCAAGAGTGGAAAACCTAACTTCTCTCTCTCTTGTTGGTAGACATCATGTTATGCAAAAGGTCATAGCTTCTCATGCTGTGTACTACTCCTTAGCCAAACCATTTGCTAATATCCATTTTAGTAAGCTTCAAAATATTATAAGAGAATTTTTATGGTCTAATGGGAAGGGTAACAAGAAGAGGCATACTGTGAATTGGAAGTGGTTTTTACTTCCTAAAAAATAGGGTGGATTAGGCATAAAATATATCTGGATCCAAGGGATTGCTCTAGAACTTTAAAATGGATTTTCAAGGCCTTGGAGGGTGATGAACTTTGGAAAGTTCTAGTGAGGCACAATTTGACATTGTCCAAACCAAAGGAGGTTAATAAGTGGTAGAATCTAAATGTGAATGATATCATTTTTGGTCAGTTTGAGGTTAGGGTTTTTGGTTGTACTATCTTTTCCTCCCTATGAAAAGCTTGGACCCAATTTCAACATGTACTATTTGGTGGTGAAGCATTGAATTATTTCTCTTCTTGGTCTGTTCCCAATAGATCCTTATGGTGCGATATTGGCCTGAATGGGAAGCCACTATCTCTTTCTCAGGGTTGTTCTACCAAAAAAATAGTATTCTCAAGGATTAGTGTTCTTTAGGAATTGTTGATAGATGACTGCTTGGGTTCCTAAGAGTAGTTGTGTGCTAAGTATGGTATACCTCGTTCTTAGAAAAAAGGCATATACCATGATATGTAATTGTTTGGGGAACTAGTTTCCAGGATCTATAGTGTGTGATTCAGATGCTTTGGATAGGATAAAATAGGTAGATGGATGTAAGTTATTTTTTGTCTTTATTAAGAATATATACCTTATGCTTGTTGTCTCAGGAGAGGTTTATGAGTGGTTGAACTCCTCTTAGCACTTGAATTGGCCTATTGTTAAAAATACCAAAATATTTGCACATCTTTGACACAATAATGTTTTGAAAAAAAAAAAACTATTTTTGTTGGTTGTTGATTTTGAAAAATCTTATTGTTGGTTAAGTTTTGCATAATTATGGATTACTTACTAGAAGTTGTGAATGTTGTTCTATGCCTAAAACATTTGAAAATTTATTTTTTGATTATCAGTATTCTATTGCTATTTGGTCTTTTCTTTTTGGAATCCCTATGAATTGGAATGATGACATTCATTTTTCTTGGCATGGGATCCTTGTTGGCTATGTTGAGAGATTTGATGAAGGGTGATCCCACAAAACTGGTTTACAATTCTGTTGAGGAAGGAAAATTGCAAAAATGCCCCCATGAAGAAATTTTTGAATTTTGGAGATTCGCATGCTTGGGGGGTTTGCTCTGGAACCCAAAAGGAGTTCACTTGAAGCCCCCTTTGAGCGAACCCTCTATAATGATGGGACCCAATTTTTGTACATTTTCCAAAATGGAAACAAAGGGAAATTTTGAAAAAAGGGGGGTTCACTCAAACCACACTTTGAGAAAACCTCCCTTCACTCGAAGGGTCAAGGGGGGTTCGAGTGAACCCCACTATTTCCCCCTTTTTCCCCTCTTCTACCAAATCTCTGCAAAAAATTTCCTTTTGAAGCTCAAATTGAGGATGAAAATGGAGGAGACTTCACAGACACAACTAGATGATGGTAGTCCTCAAAACGAGCTATCCATCAAATATAATTTTAATATGTTTTGGTTTTATTATGTTTTTTTTTGTTTGATTAAACATAGGCTTTTCATCAAAAATCAATCTCTTTGTTCTGCACATGTGGAAAAATAGCAGATTATCAATTTTTTTTGAAAAATATCAGTGCGCTAGATATTGATGTCCCTGATCCAACAATTTTTTTTTGAATTTTGATACATACAAATTTTTTTATGTATGTGTTAGCAAGCAAATCATATCTAAATTGTAATTAGTTTGACTTTGAAACTTAATTAAGAAAAAAAAATTCAATGAAATGTTATGAAACCAATTCCATGGACTAGATATCATATTTACGAATCTAAATTCAAAAAAATTAGAATTTTATTCTTCAGAGAAAAAAAGTCATGTATTAGCTAGTAACACCACTCTTTAAAAGTGGTGTTTACTGTTAAAAACTAGTTTTCAAAGGAGATGGAAAAAGAAGTGCAATCTAACTCCAAAAATTTTGAAAAAAATATATTTAGAATCTACATAAAAAATGTCACAAATCACTACTTTGCATCATCTTCAAATTCCTCATGGTTTAGCCGCTATAGGTGCCAAAAAGTGAAGATTTAGTTAAAAAATTCAGTTCAATGTCCAGTTTGGCCAAAAATTGTAAACCAATAAATTGTGGGATCACCCTAAAAATTTGAATAAGTTTTGGATTTTTTTTTTGAATGAAGTCTTGTGGTTTAATTGGAAGAAGAGGAATGAAGAGGTTTTTTAAAGAAAAAGAATGCATCTTACTAATAGTGAACTCACCTTCTTGAATATTATGTTGCAAGTATCAACTGCTATGGATATCCCAAAAGACCGAGCTTCATGATCCTACTAAAGGAGGGAGTCATGCTAATTTATAAATTTTATATTACATCTACTCATTTCTTTCCTTGAGAGAGGAGTAATTTGAATCAAGAGGAGTTGGATCTGCTAAATAAATATTTACAAGTGAGGAAGATGAGGAAAGAAGACTTGAAAGTAGACCATCCCAAAGAAATGGACATTGATACCCATGTTGTCATGAACATGGATCCTAAGGCTTATGATGTGGACAATGCACAATGCAATAATAGTGCTATAAGAGATTGGAATTAGTTTTAGCTTGGTTGCCACTCTTATAGTGTTTTGAGCTATACCTCAATCTATATATTTTTGTCCTATGATGGCATGTAATCCTCTCTAAGACTTAAAGGGGTAACAACTCCATCCAATGTAATATATTTTTTGTAAACTATTTCTAATATAAAAAATATATTTCACTATGAATAGTGCTTATACATTATAAATAAAATATGTAGATACTTGTTTACTCATAATGGCCTATTACTACTAGTGTTTTTGATAAAGGTAAATGTGGGTTTTTGAAAGTTTAAAAGTTTCCTAACCCTCTCATATTAGAATGCATAATTAGTGAGAAAAATTATTCCCATGAGGGGTAGAATAAGGAAAAGAAAATAAAATACCAACATGTTTAAAAGCAAAGGAAATGGACAACACAAGTGTAGTAGAGAAATCGATGGGAGAAGAAGATAAAGCAAGAAAATACATGAAGCTAAGATTAACTAGGTTTTGAAGTCCAAAAGTAGCTTACCACTCCTTTGCTAAGAAAAAAATTTGATCTTGAAAATAATTCTTTAGATTTCTAGGAAGAATATTTAGTCCTTGGTATTTTAGACATTCCTTTAGTGGTGTTAGTCCTTTTCATCTTCTATACCATTTTTATAATACAAAGAGACTATTAGTTAAATTATTCATAGTTTTTTTTGGCTAAAATTCATCACTTTAGCAAGGTACTCATTCAAGACCACCTAATTGTTATATAGTACATAGTCATTGTTGAATTTGAATTCTCCAAATTATGGAACATGTTTGATAATTTTATACTTCCCTCCCATATTTCCTCATCAAAAAGCACCTCACCACTGATATGTGCATTGGAAAACTTGAGAATACTATTTTCAATACACTTTACTCTATTCCCAAGGCTTTGGTTCTCCCACAAGAAGCTCATATGATAATATTAATTTGTGTGTCTAAGTTCTCCTCAAGAAAATTGAGTATAACTTTTAAACTAGCATATTTTTTATAATTAGAGGCTTGAGTAGTGTGGAAATGATATTTCATCTCATGATAATCTAAATGAGGTTAATGGGGAGAGTCTTGACTAGTAGTATTTTTAAAATATTTGAAAAATGTTGATCTTCATACACAACTTGAGGAATTGGGAACCTAGAAGAGAGGCCTTCCATAAAAACATTATTTCCTCTGTCAATTAGTTACTTGGGATTACCATTTCCAATCTTAGGGGATGAAGGGGGTTATGATAATAAATGAACCCAATGCCTAGGTTTCTTTTAGAGGATCCATAATTTTCACTCTTCTAGACACTCTATTTTCTTAGGTATATGAGAACAAATGAACGAATTATGGGATTATTGAGAATCATAATTTTAGTTGGTATAGAGGGGGGATTATCAAATTTATGGGTTTTGGTGTCAAGGATCATGGAATCACAAATCAAGGTAGTAGAAAAGGTAGGGTAGAGGAAAAATTTCATAGCTTTAGGGGGAACCTTGTGGGGTTAACAATATTAGGAAATAGATAATGAGTGGGGGTTTTGACTAATTCAAATATATTGAGACAATGGATCAAACCTTGATGCAAAGGTGATGCTAGTGTTGGCTTTCTCTTTGTGGTATATTGTCCTTGATGACAAAAATGATTGGTGATTGATGACTAATGATACTTGATGCTCTTTGTGTTCAGTTTGGCATATTCCATATTTTGGTGATCATGCTTTGGGTTGATGCATTTGGGTGCATTTCTTCATCACATATTGCGGTACTAATCATGTTGAGATTTATGTGCAGATAAAATTTATTCAAGTGGTATTAGTTTCAAGTGATACCATGGAACAATTGAATTCATTTTGACATATTAGCACTTCTTTATTGTACAATAGGTATATTGTTTCAGTTCTTCATTATCAGTTTGATCATGGCATTATTGAAAAGATTCATTGTGTCTTCATGGAAATTCTATTGGTGATCTTCATGGCTTTCTCACAATTCTTTGATTAGTTTGGTGCATATGTTAACATACTATACATATATTTCACAAGGGTTATTGCATTATACATGAGGTGGAGATTTTTGTATTGTTACACAGTTAGTCGTGTATCCTTGAGTTGGCTCCTATAGCTTCATAAGCAATGGTATTGCTTAGTCTTTTCATACCATTTCTTATAAAAAGTATTTCGACATTCTTGGGCCTTCACATGTTACATGGATTCACATTTCATATTCATTTATATCTTCGAATATGTTTACTTGTGATATAAGTTGGTCAACATTAAGATATTTCTATTTGTTTTTAAAGTGCTTTAGCACTTAAAGGCCGACAATATACATTATGGTTATCACTTATAAAGTGATTGGAAAGGTGGCATGTCTTTGAAGGACGATCATGTTTCGGGCTTACTCATTGCACAACAGTTAATACATTTTTTTTGGAGACTTGGGTTGTCAACATATGTATTATACTTGGTTTGCTTACTTGGAAGTGATAGTATTATTGTTTAATGAGAATGTTGGTTGTGTTGACTTGGACAACACACGTGGTTTATGATTTGGAACTCATTTAATGTTTCACTGTGTCGGTGACATGGATTTCAAAATGATTGTAATATGATTTTTTGGATTTCAAGTTTCATTCATTTTGTTTTGGAGTTTTGATGAAGGGAGAAATAGGGTAAACAAAAAGAACTGAACCCTAGCGCCGCCATGCTAGAATTTCAGTTGCATATCAAGCAAGGTTGCTGTGGTATTCTAACTTCGTTTTCAGTTATGTTGGTCTTTGATGGATGGAAAGATAGTTGGTGGTTTTCGCTTGAGCTGGAAGCGGTAGTTTGGGCAGTTTTCATGAAGAACTTCAGGGATTTTGTTTACAGGTTAAATCCATGATGATAGAGGTAATATCTATGCATTATTTTGATCTTTCAAAAGTAAAAATGGTAAATGAGAGGTAAAAGAGGAAAATAAAACTTTGTTTTTAGTTTCAAATAAATTTCTTAACTAAACTAAAACTACCTTGAACCCGAGTGTAAACTCAAGGGTTTCATCTCACAGTGGCATTTCATCTTCATATCATTGATTTTTTCTTAAAAATCCTTGATTGGCATCATGATCAAATATTATGTTTCTTACTAGTTCATAAAATCTGGTTATTGAATACAAGTTTTCTTGACAAATATGTATAACCGTTTCACAAACATTGTATATATGTATCTCTGCAAAAACACATAAAAATGTGATGTGAAGAGAGGAAATAGTTGGGACAGAGTATTGCTTATTGTGAAATCATTCTGTAAAAAGAGAAAAGTGGGCTCATATTGTTTTCATCTCTGATTGTATTACACATTTTTTTTTTTTGAGTTGAGCATTATTGCAAAATAATTTTGTATCCTATTGTAATTTTATGACTACAAAGGATGATTGCAGTTATAAGGTTTTGATGGGTTGCAATAACTTGAATGCTTGATGAAGTTGGTGCTTCAGAAAGATTATGGGAGTTGGTGCTCCACATTGTTACTGAGTTGGTGCTCTTTGATTAATTAAAAGGAAATTTTAGCGAGTGGTTTTTTATACCCCAAAAGGGTTTTTCCACTTAGGAAATATTTGTGTTATGTGATTTTATTTGTCTCTCATTCTGTTTCATGTTAATGTGCGCATTCAGTCAATGCTCTGATACTTTTAGTGTGCTCAAAAGTTTCTTATTTCAAAAGTTTGTCATGCAAAGTTAAATTCCTTCTGTTAAGCAAATTAAAAGTGCATTGGGTAAAGTTGTTCTGTTTCAAAAGCACATACAAGATTGTTCACACTCTAATTGAACAATATCATATGATGTTTTTAACATGAGTTGTAAATGTTAATCAAGTTTCATGTCAATCTGATTTTAAGTGTTAATGTACACTTGCATAAACAAGTCTGCCACATTGAGTTTAAATTAGTAAAAAGTTCCATTGTGCTTTTAGAGTCAAAAATTAAAAATTATATCACTTTGATTCACCCCCCCCTCAGAGTGAATCCACTTCCAACAGCTAGTACTTTCAGAGGTCAAATTTTTTAACTCGAGACTCTATTTGAGATGAAATTTTGTGTGGTTCAGAGAATCTCAAATATTTGAGTCCAACCAACTCCAATAGAATTTGGTCAATTGGAGAAGTTCTTGACACTTTTTTAGGGCCATTTTCAATGGTCTAAAGCCTCAATTTTTTATTTATTCAAGGGGTAAACGCTTTTGACTGGAGCTATGAACCAGAATACAACCATTCAACAATACCACCCCAACGAGGTTTGAACCTTGGTGAGAAGAACAACAATGCCACCTATAAACCATCACACCATGCCAATACCGACAACTAAAGCCTCAAATTGAGGTTTTAATGATTTTTGATTTTTTTTGAAATGGGATTTTTTAGTTATTTTCAAACTTATACACGCTTTTAGAAATTTCTAGTTGAAAATTAGTCCAACTTTAGTTAGAATAAAAAAATGGAAAGTTTTGTACCCAAACGAGTAAGTATGTAAAATCACTAAAATTAGGTAGATTTTGGGAGGGAATTTTTTTGTTGGAGAAGGCATAATGGAGATTGGAAAAATAATGGCCTAGTAATTGATTTGTTTTTTTTTCAATAATGTGAATGGATTTTATGTTGTGAAAATTTAGCTACATCAAAAGGCAATTCATCTTTTCTTAAAAAAACATTACTGACAAAAATTTCCACATAACTTAAAAGAAAAAAATGAAAATCTCGTCTTCACTTTATGACATAAATGGCTTAACATGGGGAAATAACATGAATACATGTGTGAATGCCTATCTTCTAATATGAAATACCTAATTAATGCGACAACTACCTCCCCTATGGCTTTGACAATATTTTTTTTTAAGCTATTTCAAAACCTACTAACCTTATCTCCTTTTTTGAGAAAAGACACCATGTGTTCTCAATTCATGGAGTTGATAATTTTTTATTATTTTGAGCCTTTTGATTAAATTCTTGAATGACTAGTAAGTAGAGATATTTTAGTGCTAGTGATCTTATTTTGTACACTTATTTTAATGATGATGTCTTTATATACACACACACACACATCAACATCAAGTTGTTAAGAATAGTAAGTAATTATATTTTCAAACCAATTATATAAAGTAAAATTATTTAATTTGCTAGTTTGAATTATAGATTTTATTATATTAAGTTTGATCTATTAATTACCTATGTTGATATCCTAACAATTATGATTTATGTGTACTAATAAATGTAACTTAAACAAAATGAAATCTTAATGAAATCATAATTTGATTTAAATTTGATCAAAAAATATATTTTTGATAAAGTAAGGAAAGGTTATAATGGAACCCACCTATTTCAAAACATGAAAGAACCAAAAAAAAATATGATTCTATGAGAAGTGAAATCTACAGGGACATAAACACAACAAAAACTGCATTGGCAAAAACCCAACAAAGAACACAAACTGCCAAAAAGAGATATTTTTATATATTTTATGATCAATAGATTGAGTTGTGATGTCTCCTCTTCAACAATATATTCTTAATAATGAAGATTCTAAAAGTTGATAAAAACACACTAAATATGATTATTATTTGATTTTTTTAATAAAACTAAATATATTTTATAATTTGGGTATGCAACCTATACTTTTTATCATTATTTGATTTGTTGGTTTGAATTATGAATTTTATCATATTAAGTTTGATCTTCTAATTATCTATGTTGATATTCTAAGAATTGTGAATTATGTGTACTAATAAATGTAGTAAACAAAATGAAATCATAATTAGATTTGAATTTGACAAAAAATATTTTTTTAATAAAGTAATGAATATAAGAGACCTCATCTATTTCAAAACATGAAAGGACCATTAAAGTATGGTTCTATGAAAAGTGGGATCTGTGTAGTTATAAATGGTTCTATGAAAAGTGGGATTTGTGTAGTTATAAACACAACAAAAACCACACTGATAGAAACCCAACAAAGAACACAAACCACCCAAAAGAGATATTTTAATATATCTTATGATCAATAGATTGAGTTGTGATGTCTCTTCTTCAACAATATATTCTTAATAATGAAGATTCTAAAAGCTGATAAAAACACACTAAATATGATTACTATTTGATTTCTTTAATAAAACTAAATATCTTCTATAAATTGGGTATGCAACTTATACTTTTTATCATTATTTAATTTGCTGGTTTGAATTATGGATTTTATCATATTAAGTTTGATAGATACTAATTACCTATATGTTGATAGCTTAAGAATTGTGAATTATGTGTACCAATAAATGTAGTAAACAAAATGAAATCATAATTAGATTTAAATTTGACAAAATATTATATTTTTGATAAAATAATGAATATAAGGGACCCCATCTATTTCAAGAAATGAAATGACCAGCAAAGTATGGTTCTATGAAAAGTGGAATCTGCATTGATATAAACACAATAAAAATTACATTGACAAAAACCTAACAAAGAACACAAACCACCAAAAAGAGATATTTTAATATATTCTATGATCAATAGATTGAGTTGTGATGTATCTTCTTCAACAATATATTCTTAATAACAAAGATTGTGAAAGCTGATAATTGAATTCTGATGTCTCCTCTTCAACAATATATTTGTAAAAGCTAATAAAAACACACTAAATATGATTATTATTTGATTTATTTAATAGAACTAAAGATGTTTTATAAATTGGGTATGCAACCTATACTTTTTATCATTATTGAATTTTCTGGTTTGAATTATGGATTTTATTATATTAAGTTTGATCTGCTAATTATCTATGTTGATATCCAAAGAACAATGATTTATGTGTACTAATAAATGTAGTAAACAAAATGAAATCATAACTAGATTTAAATTTCACAAAAGAATGAATTTTTGATAAAGTAATGAATATAAAGGACCACATCTATTTCAAAATATGAAAGGGCCAGTCAAATATGGGTCTATGAGAAGTGGAATTTGCATAGACATAAACACAACAAAAATTACATTGACAAAAATTCAACAAAAAACACAAACCACCAAAAAGAGATATTTTAATATATTCTATGATCAATAGATTGAGTTGTGACGTCTCTTCATCAACAATATATTCTTAATAACGAAGATTGTAGAAGCTGATAATTGAGTTGTGATGTCTCCTCTTCAACAATATATTCTTAATAATGAAGATTGTAGATGCCGATAAATGAGTTGTGATGTCTCCTCTTCAACAATATACATGAAAGATAATAAAAACACACTAAATATGGTTACTATTTGATTTCTGTAATAAAACTAAAGATCTTTTATAAAATGGGTATGCAACCAATACTTTTATCGTTACTCAGTACTGAAGTTTCTTCTACGCCATCCCCTATGACCAGAGATGGTGGGAGAAAAGCTTTTGACAGAGACAACCCTAAATGACTGCAGTGACTTGTGATATGCCAAAACATCACCGACTTCTCACGTGTACTCTAGATATTACTCTGGTGACAGGTGGAGCTTAAGAAAGCAATGTGTTTCTTGATAACCACAAGAATACTATCTTCTCCTGGTTTAGTCATAGTGTGTTAAGCCCACAACAAAGAAATCATTCATCCTTCGTCGTACTATGTTGGCTTCTCTCTACAACACACAAATCAATCATCTTTAGTCGTAATCCACAAAGGGAGAACACAACAAAGTTTGTGGTTTGACTGTCAGCTGCAGATTTGCTTTGCTAAGAATCCACATTCACTTGACAAATGGACGTCAGACCTGTGAGAAGAAAATGGTGGATTTGACAATCACAATCCATATTTTACCTGAGAAATATCGATTTACATGACAGAAGGAGGGCATCTAATAATGATAATAGAAATGGGAGACAAAGATTACATGTGATCCATGGACCACAAGAAAGAGACGAGGGGGTGGACAAGTATCATGTAATAATGAGGAGAGAAGGTGGACAAAAATCAGGAAGATAATGAGAAGAGAAGGTGGTCAAATATTGAGAATTTTTTTTCACATTTTTAGTTATGCAGATTTTTTTTTGTTGGTAAGAATATTTTTTGGAAAAAATTATATTGTTTTATGATTATGATTATTAGATCGTTATATTGACATGAATAAATATACATATTGTCGTCTTTCCTTTTTTAATAATGTTTGGATTGATTGAAAATAACATGATGATAAAATCATTACATTTTTGAAGTTGAAAGCTCATCCTTTTCTATCACAAACTTGTGGATATAATTATGGTAGTACGTTCTTCCAATCAAGTCACCATAGATATTGTTTACAATATGTTTTTTTATATATTGTGATAATGCTACACTACCTAACAAAAATCAAATCAAAGAAAGACTTATCAAGGTAGGAAAATGTTTTGAACTACACAACTTAAAAATATGAGACCGACAAAGATTAGTTGTATTTTTCAAAGAAGTTGTGTTTGACTAATATCAAATAGTTGAAATATAATGATAGAAATTGTAAATTTTATACTTTTCCCCTTCATTTTGTACTCAATTTGATGATATTTTCCTTTATTCATTGGCTAGTCTAGAAGTGTTATATTCTAGTGTGGAAGATGACAAATAACATGATCTCCACCTCCTAGCACTTCAAGTTCTCTATAGCCACTCAAACTAATTTTTCTAGGCCTACACATAACATCAAAGTTGTAGGCGAATCTAACTACGTTACATAGCTCCAAGAACCAATAACACACATGCACACACATGTATACACTTCCCAATAAAAAAGACAACCCACACATTATGTCTATATAAACATATCATTCACAAGTGGAGATTTACCACATAAGCACAACATTCAGATATATATATATATATATATATATATATATATATATATATATATATAATTCTTCTTCATTATATTGATGGGACTTATAAAAATTGTAACTATATGATAGTCATAGTAAGATACAAACAAAATGGGGATTTGTCTTTCCCCTAATTTGTTTCCATATAGATAGCCTAGATCCTTAATTATGTAGGCCTAGACTAAATGGAAAAACACTCCCTTCTTGTGGTGGCCCACACTCCAAATACCTTGCTTCTTACCAACAACATAACAATATATTTCATGAAGTCTTGAAAATGGCTTGGGTTGCTCAGCCAATTTATAAATTTTTGTCTTAACTATTGGATGGCTAAGATTAAAAGTAGAGATAAAGAATTCAAATTACTTGAGACCCATGGAGGGATGAGAGGAGGACAAGTGTCCTCACTTGGATAGTGGATGGGGAAGAGCTCAAGACTTAATGAGAATCTATGGTTGAGGATCTCTATGGAGACAGTGGAGGGATAAGATGGAAAAGGGGTAGTTTGGAGTACCCTAGGGGGATGGACATGCTCTTTGACCCATGTGACATGTCCCAAGTTCATGTCACATGTATAAAACTTCCATTGCTTGTGTATAAAGGCTATAACACATGTGAGGATGTGTATTATTTGAGGGAAGTTTACCAAGGTTAGTGTGTGCAAGTCAATGATTAGTGGGTTAATTCATTTTAGCCCACTAGTGAAATGATGATGGAAAGGAAAATAAATAAATAGGTATATTTATTTAACTTTTGGAAAGGGGATGGGAAAATTAGGTAAATAAATATTTAAATTTATTTACCTAAGGTGGTCATTAGAGAAGGATGATTAACTAATTTTAGGCTAGAAACAAGATCGGTGAATAATGATGAATAGTAAATGAATAAATCTATTAATTTATTAATAAAATATTATTTAATTAATAAGTGAATAAAAATTGAATAATTAGTTGAATAAATAAGGATTTTTTCAATCAATTATGGAGGAAATAGTTGTATAATTAGCTAAAATGATGATGTGTCAATTTCAAGTATCTATTGTTTCTTACCCAAGCTCCTTGTTCCCCTTCTCTCTAACTTTTTCAAAAGTTCTCCTCTCTATTATTGTATTATTCCATATACTACCTTTCTTCTCTTTTTTTTTTCTTCTAGCACATGCACCACTCTTTTCTCAAACTTTGGCCAAAATATACCCTACCTCCCATTTTAGCACTAAATGGACACACTACAAATGCCAAAAGTATGTCAATTCACCATTAATCATAATAAATATACTATCTAATCTGTATGGGTGCCAACAATAAATTGTATTTATTGAAGGATATGGTTGATCCTAATTTTAACTCACCAACCTCCATACTTACTCTGTTAGTGTAATTAATATTTAATTACACTTGCATAACTTTACTTAGGTATTATTTATTTCCTAGGTTTATTTATTCTCATCATTATCTTTTGAGCTATCTTGTTGCTCAAGATAAGATTAGGTTTATGGATCTTTGCTTTTATAAAGCAAATTATCTCTTGTAATATTTTGTACTTTGAATATATCAACTTGCACATCTTTTGCAAATCTCTGATTTTTCGTTTTTCTCTTCTGTGGAAGGTGATTTTTCTGGTTTGCAATCAGATCGTGGTTTCTAACATGGTATCAGAGCCTTGATTTGCAGGCCCTTCTCAGATTTTTGAGAAAATCATTGCAGGGTTCGTTCGGGATTCCTCGAGGGTATCATACATTGAGTTCATATATGAGGAATTTTGGATCAGATCGGGCTTCACCATTGGATTCAAAGTGTTGGAAAAAGTCAAGATTGACTTTTATTTTGTAGATTTTGGCCATCATTTGCCAGATCTGTGAGGGTTTCAAGCTGGAAGATTTTTTGCAAGTTCTGTGGGTAAACGATTTTTCGAAGCAGTTTGGGCAGAAACGAGGTCACCATTGTGTTTGTAGCAACCAAAAACCCTAAGAACGCCCTTCATTTCGTCAATTTTGGTGAAATTTGATTCTGGGGCAAAAATTTTTTGCCAGGGAGGCGGACGACCTCCCCAGCACGCATTCCAATGCACCGTTTTTTGAAAAATTTCAAAAAAAAAGAAAAGAAATTTCTTTAAAAACTATGCGTTACTCGCACAGATCACTTGCGCCACCGGGCGGCCACCAGGCGGCCGCTAGGCGGCCACTGCCACTGGTGGCTCCCCTTTTCAGCCCCCGTCGGGCCCCTTATGCAAGGCACAGGTCCTATGGGGGACTAAGGGCATGCGCCCAGCCCCCAGCGGCCTTTGAGCTCACCTGCAAGTCGTATGGGAGACCAGGGGCTCCGCCCCAGCCCCCTGGTCCTGCATGGGACTAGGGGCTCATTTTTTTTAGCCCCCTGGGGCCCTACAACCCTTATTGGGCCTTCTAGAGCATTGTTCAAGAAATCGGGTGTATTTTTTGCATACGATCTCCGTTTTTCACAAACGAGATACCGTTGGAAAGCTGATTCCGACGCCGATCCAATGGTGTAGGTTGTTTTTACCAAATTTTTCTCCAGATTTATTTTTCAGGCCTTTGAACTCAGATGTTGTAGTTTTCACTCCGGAGGGCATATCTTTTGACTCGGTGATCCGTTTTTCGTCATTCTTGCGGCGTTGGAAAGCTGATTCAGTCCTCTACACAGATTTGAGGTCTATTTTATTTTTTTGTTTATGCATGTTTGTATGCTCTCCTTTTACAATCATTGGGTTATTGTAATAAATGAACTGAGATAAAGTTCCATTTAGGGGGGGTTTCTTGCATAATAAATTTGATTAGAGTGTAGTTTTCACTTTGATCTCCATATCCATCTTGATTTGATGATAGATCACATGGGTTATATCTGGTTTCCTAGTTTCTTTTGGCCACATTTTTGCTATTGCTTGACACATATCAGATTCATCGGTTCACACTTCAGTTGAGAGACTATGTTTCTTGATTTGCATTGGTTCAGATTATTCTCAGTTTGAGGGCCATGTTTTTATGGTTAATGTTCCAGAGTCTTTTTTTGGTACTCCTTCCCATGGAAGAGTTTCAGTCACAGTTTGGCATCGGCATTGAGATTCACAGTTTCTAGATTATGTCATCATCTCATCTTTTGTTGCTTCACAAATTCTAGGGTTGTTCCAGTTTGTGAGTTTTCCAGTGTTCTGTGGCATCAGGTTTGCTGTCACATTATCATGATTCCAGTTTTGGTTTCAGTTGTAGACAAAAGTATCTTTCCTTGCTTGTCAGATTGCGGTTCCAGTGTTACTCCACAGTGTTCTTCTAGTGCTTCTTTGCAGCAGTCATCTCATTGTAGGGGGGTTTTGTCCCACTGGGTTTTCCTTCTCTACCTCATCATTGCATTTGTACTTGGGTACTTGATCAGGCCTTGTTGTCGGGACCCATTCATGATTTTTTGCATTCATCTTAGTTTTAGGTGCATGCTTTGTTATTCTCCCTAAGTTGCACTTATGGGGGGGTGTTAGTGTAATTAATATTTAATTACACTTGCATAACTTTACTTAGGTATTATTTATATCCTAGGTTTATTTATTCTCATCATTATCTTTTGAGCTATCTTGTTGCTCAAGATAAGATTAGGTTTATGCATCTTTGCTTTTATAAATAAAATTATCTCTTGTAATATTTTGAACTTCGAATATATCAATTTGCACATCTTTTGCAAATCTCTGCTTTTTCATTTTTCTCTTCTATGGAAGGATATTTTGGTTTGCAAATCTGATCTTGGTTTCTAACATACTCCATGGTTGGCCATAAATGTAGTTCTATCTAGGTTTTAAACAACTCCAAATAAAATCAAATGATAGCTATTTAATTTTTGAAATATTGTGAGGAAAACAAATTTTGTTGGAGGTTTGGTATGATATCTTTGCATTAATTCCTTATGAGGGAAGCATGAATTTGTGTCATCATTTTTAGAAATTCACTTTTCTTTGATAGGTTGAATTAAATATAGAGTAGGCCCAACGTATTATGTGACATAACTATAATGCACCAAAGTGGTTAACTCAAAGGTAGTTTTGTCAAACCATGTTGGGTCAAACCTATTAAACTATATAAGAACCATAAAAAAAAAAATCATTTTACCTTTTTCTATTTTTCACCAATTTAGCTAAATAGAATGGAGGGAGATATTTGATAGTTGTTTATACAAACAATTCTTCTTCTCATGAATTTGTCAATTGCAACCATTAAGTATTTTTTTGATTTATAATGATAACTTGGGGAATTTTGTATTATGGGAGTAAATAATTAATAATCTATTATGGTTTATTAAAAACATATGTAAAGTGCCATTCATGGCATAGTGTGATGGTTAAATTGTGACATTTTTATTGTAGTCACCAAGAGTCAAACCTCTAGTAGGCCATTATGATTGTGGGTATTGTTCCCTCATTAATTAAATGTGCTCACAAGTTTGAACCTTTGCATTAAATTTGTTGGAATTCATGCCCACATATCCATTCTCCAAACCCTCACTGGGTTGGTGTGCTTGCATCATTTGTGCCCTTATAGGGCTACAATGCTCATTGGTTTTAGACTATTCACATTAAAGTAGTGCATTCATGTTGCAGACAGAGTCCCTCATTTGTGGTGTAACCTAGCTTAGACCAAGCTAAAAAGTCTCATGTTACTAATTTTAAAAAATAACAAAATACATATCTAAGGTATAATATTTATTAAAAATCTATGAAAGAGAATAGATGTATAGTTTTACTTTGATTAAAATTTATAAAATTAAGTTATAATTTAATACATAGATTGATACAAAATTAGTTTTGAATTAATTTAAATTTAATATAAAAATAATCTAAAATTTAATAAAAATTGCAATAAACTTTATATAAAATTGACATAAATTTATAAAAAAAATATATATATAAAAAAAACATATTTCACATTAAATTAACATCAATTTTATAGAAACATTATATTGTTGAATAGGACAACTGAGAGGGGGTGAATTAGTTGTCACATATTTTACCTTTAATTTAATCATTGAAACTAATACTTAAAGCTGCTTAAATGATTAATCATCAAATGCCAATGCAGAAACTCAAATCCAACACATAAACACAATAACACCAGATTTACGTGGAAAATTCAATAAGGGAAAAACCACAGTGAAGATTAACTCACACTATAGAGAATATCAAAATTGATTACAAAAGACTCATTGCCTAAAATAAGGACTCATTGTCCAACAGGGCTACAACTCGAAGGGATCAATGCCATAGAGATACAAAGAAGACAAAGAACACTTGTTATAGAGAGACTAGAATCCAAAAGAAATAGAGGATTCCACCATAATCACTTGATCAACTTGCATGAATGATAGATTTCTCCTTCTACTCACTGCATCTGGAAACTCAACATTAAGCTTCACACTGATCTTCCACACACAACTCACATAGACTTTCTGAATATCATCAATGTCACGTCTACTCTTTCACTTATCTTCTTTTCTCTTGTATGTTTTTCATTACTAGCTCATCTTGTATTTATACTATTTCCAACCTTGAAAAAGATCCAAAGTTGGTCATCCAACCTCAAATTCAAATTACGTTTGTGCCAAAACATCCTAGGGTAGAATTAGAATGAGGGCGACCTAAACACACACTTCATTGGGACCCAAAATAGATCCAACATGCTTCATCAACTTTGAAGATAATGCTTAATACAAGGTCGAACAAACCAGTGTAAAACACATAGAAAAATTAAGCTTGAAACTTCCAGAAACCAAAAATATCTTCAATGCAATCAGGGAAACACAACTCTAGAAAAATGAGAAATATGGACCAACAACTTTTCTCCTGGACCTCAACTAGAACACAAAAAAAAATAGTTCGCATTGGTGAACACAACTCGAACTTCACAATGAACCAATAGCCAAAAAACTAGATATAGCAACCTTCAACAACCATGTCCAACATATCTGAACCGCACGAACATAGGGTCAAATACCAGATTATTACCTAGAGCAACAACTGAATACTTGCAAACTTTCTTTAATACAATTTTCTCAATATCCTCAACATATACAACCAACAACTAGTAGATAACCAGTTGGCCAGTTGACATCAATGACAACACCTTCATTCCTTTCTTCATTCTTGCAACAATCTCCCCCTTTTTCATTGATGGCAACACTTGATATGAAAATCCATCAAAGAAACCATACCAGTTATGAATATACTTCTCAAGATTTTTTGTTTTTGTTTTTGGGTATGTGCAGGATCATGATGGGCCAAAAAGTGGTGATATGATGGGTATGTGGCTAACGACTTTTTTTTAACCCAAAATTGATGAAACAAAAAGAGTTTTTAAAGGAGATTCTTAGCTTTCCACCAATATAAATTATGCTTTACTTTGAATTTAATAAGTAATTATTATTCATTTTCTATTTGAATTATGACTAAAGTCCTAATTGATAGGTTGATTGAAAAACATCTATAGCTTTCAAACGGTATCACATTTTTTGAATCTGAAAAATGCATCACATTCTATGCTTTGCATACTATAGGATTAAAAAAATTGAATTTCATGAAGTTTTGACCAAGTTAAGGTGGTCAGACATACAAGTTTTTATATTTTTTAAAAGTTGTAATAAAAAATTCATAATTAATTATTTACTTGAAAAAAAATTACAAAAAAATATGCATCACATTGAGACATGAGTCTTTTACTTATATCTGAAATCTTATAAAAAATTATTATCATTTTATCACGGTTAGGGTGGTCAGACAGACTCCTACTTCTTATTTTTTCCTTGAAATTTAAGTACTACTACATTGAAATTTTAAATTTTCACCAAATATATATATATTTTAAATAAACCTAGTAGTTTAGAAACTACATTCAATTTGCTATAGATTCTATTCTTACATATTTTTTAAATAATATAGATAACTTATTCAAATTTTTATGTCAAGTTGCCTAACTTTAAATTTTATCGCCACTTAAGGGCCTGTTTTTTCCATGGTGATCCTGCACATACCCTTCTCCCCCTCATAAGATCATCTTCCTCATTGCCTGCTTTCTCTCATTAGCTTTCTCTCCTTTTCACATGCTTTCTCTCCCCCTTTGAAATCAATGGCAAAGGCAAAAGATATGCTCATTGAATCTTCCTTTGACATGAAAATAGAATACTCACAATGACAACACTTGAAACTACCTGCTCCCCTTGAGAGGTAGCCACCAAAACATTAGTCCAAAAAGATAGAACCATGAATCCACCAAATTGATGCATCTCCAAATGCATCTTAGTTTATGAAAGGAGGGGCAATAACCTATAACTTCTCCTAGAGATACTCAAAAGTATCATTAGAAAGAAACTTTGTAAATATATCAGCAGTAGATGATCCTTTGTTGGAACATCCTCAAGCTTGACTTCATTCTCCATGACCTTCTCTCTCAAGAAATGATATTTAATAGATATATGCTTTGTCCTTGAGTGCATCACAGGATTCTTTGAAATGTTGATTGCACTTGTATTATCATAGGAGATAGAAATATGATCATCGTATACCACTGTGATATCTTTCAATGTCTATTTCATCCATAGAACTTGTGTACAACAAGATGTAACAAAAATATACTCAGCTTTAGGGTGATCCCACAATAGTGGTTTACACTTTCTGGGAGATCCTGAGTTTTGTTGAACTCACATATTTCTAGAAAATATAATGATTTAAGCCTTAAAAATTTCCATTTAAAGGACTCTAATTGAAGTGGGTTTGATCAAACCACCTTGGATCAAACCCCCTTGGATAGAACCCCGCTAGTTTTAAACCATACCTATATCGGAGTCTCCTTTACACCTATCAAAATGTTGATAAAACCACTTTTGATTTACCTTTTGGGGGATCAAATGAATTCATTTAAAATTTATTTTTTGTAAGTATGTAGTCCTTATTATAATCTTCCCAAAAAGTATAATTTTAAATAAATTTAATTCGATTATTATATTTATTTTTTATTTCTTGTGAATGTAGGTTTTTCATTGAAAATCAAGCTCTGTATTCTTCACATGTAGAAAAATAGCATATTATAAAAAAAAATCTGAAAAATATCTATGCAATAGATATTGATGTCTTTGATCCAACAAAAAAGTAAAATTGAATTTCGATACATACAAAAAAAGTTATGTTTTAGCTAGTAAATCAAGTCTAAATTATAACTTGTTTGAATTTGAAAATTAATTAAGAAAAAAATATTCAATGAATTGCTATGAAACCAATTCCATGCACTAGATGTCGTAGTTATGAATCTAAATTCTAAAAAAATAGAATTTTATCCTTCATAGAAAAATGTTTTGTGTTAGCTAGTAACGTCACTCTTTAAAAATGGTGTTTACTGTGAAAAACTAGTTTTCAAAGGAGATGGAAAAGAAGTGCAATTTGATTTGAAATTTTTTGGAAAAAATATATTTAGAATCTACAAACAAAATGTCACAAATCACTAGTTTGCATCATCTTCAAATTCCTCACAGTTTAGCCGCTATAGGTACCCGAAAGTGAAGATTTAGTTAAAAAAAATTCAGTTCAATGTCTAGTTTGTCCAAAAATTGTAAACCAGTATTGTGGGATCACCCTTTAGCAGTAAAGAAAGAGACTGAATCTTGCTTCTTACTCAACCATGCCACCAATCTACATCCAAGAAAGAATGCATCACAACTATTACTCTTTCTGTCATCTACACATCTAGCCCAATTTGCATCTGTATAGGCACTAAGTGTAAAGTCAGTATCCTTAGGATACCACAATCCATAATCCAGAGTGTCATTCAAATATCTGTATATTCTTTTAACTAAAGTAACATATGTTTCCTTCGGATCTTCTTGAAATCTAGCCACAAGACAAACTACATGCATAATATTTGGTCTAGTAACAGTCAAATACAATAATTTCCACCAATCATAGATCTATATTTTCTCTAATCCGTCTTAGGTGAATCATCATCTTTATCCAATTTGCAACCAGTCAACATAGGAGGACATACCAGTTTGGAACCATCGATCCTGAACTTCTTCAATATCTCTCACATACTTAGACTATGAAATGAAAATTCCTTTCTCTGTTTGATTTATCTATAGCCCAAGAAAGAAATTCATCTCCCCAAACATAGAAATTTCAAATTCCTTTTTCATCTCTTTCGCAAACATCTTGCACATCTTTTCATTTCCTCCAAAGATAATGTCATCAACATGTACAAATACAGTCAAGATTTTGTCATTTTCAATCTTAAAGTACAAATTATTGTCTGTCTACCTTTGTTAAATCCTTGCTGAATCAAATACTTGTCTAACCTTGCATACCAATCTCAAGGAGCTTGCTTCAATCCATATAAAGCTTTCTTCAATCTGCACACCATATCTGGTTGATTTGTTAACTGAAATCCTTCCAGTTGTTCCATGCAAACTTCTTCTTCTAGCTCACCATTCAGAAATGTTGACTTGACATCCATCTGATAGACTTTGAAATCTTTATGAGCATCCAATGCCAAGAACATCCTTATAGCTTCCATTCTAGCTACTAGTGAAAAAGTTTCCTAAAAATCTATTCCTTCTACTTGTGAGCAATTTTTACACACAAGCCTCGCTTTGTTTTTGACAACTTCTCCATTCTCATTCAACTTATTTCTGAATACCCATTTTGATCCAATGATATTTTTATTTGTCCATCTTGGGACCAATTCCCCATTCTAATTTTTCTCAATCTACAAAAGTTATTTCATTGCTTCCTTCCAACATTCATCTTTATAGGCTTCACTTACTGTCTTCAACTCAATATCAGATAATAAACACAAATTTACTTCAGTAGCAGCTTTGCTTCTGGTTAACACGCCTTTTGTTTTGTCTCCAATAATTTGATTTTTTGAATGACTCCTCTATACATATTTCAATGTCCTAGGGGACATCACTGGAGAACCTTCTCTTTCATCTTGTTCATCCTGCTTCTTCTACTCAGCTATATCATGTTCTTCCATAATTTCTTCTATTCTTGCACAATCATGTTCACCAAACACATATCCATCAATATCAATAGAATTCTTCATTGTCTCATCAACCTTCACATTCAAGCTCTCCACAATATTTCTTAGTCTTTTATTGAAACATCTATATGCCTTGCTTTTAGTAGAGTATCCAAGAAATATGCCTTCATCACTTCTTGCATCAAACTTACCCAAAGTTTCCTCATCTCTTCTGATATAGAATTTGCTTTTGAATACCTTGAAATATTTAACTATAGGAATTCTTCTATGCCATAGCTCATAGGGAATCTTTATACTTTTTTCTCTTGCTTGAACTTGATTGAACACATAAATAGTAGTGAATAGCTTCTTTCTAGTAAACTTCCGGTAATCCAGCTTCAGTGATCATTGATCTAGTAGTCTCTTGGATTATTCTATTTTTCCTTTTAACAACTCCATTCTTTTGAGGAGTTCTCAGAGCAGATTTAATTGTCTCTTTATTCCATGTACTTCACAAAACATATTGAACTCATGGGAGGTGAATTCTCCACCTCTGTCAGATCTTAGACATTTTATCTTCAAATTCACTTCATTTTCAACCATAGCCTTGAATGTCTTGAATGTATCTAATGGATCTGATTTCTCTCTAAGAATAATCATCAATTAAAAGCATAAAGTACCTTTCACCAAGTAGACTTCGCACTCTCATAGGACCACATATATCTGTATGAACTAAATCTAGTAGTACAGTAGTAGATTGTTCCTTTGATCTGTAATGATTTATTGCTTGCTTCCCAAACTAATAATTCTTGCAAATAACATTAACAGGCTTTGTAATTCTTGGTAAATCTCTCACAGCTTGAACAACACTAATCCTTTTCGAGTTATCAAAATTCATGTGACACATTCTTCTATGCCATAACCAACTGTCATTTATCTGAGTCATAAAGCATTGTCCATCAACACCCTTAAGTTGATAGATATTCCCTTTAGATTTCTTTCCTGTAGCAATCAATGTTTCAGATCCTTTTTGGATCTCACATTTCTCATCCTTAAACACAAGATCACATCCTTTTCTACACATCTAACCAATGCTCAAATAAATATGCCTTAAACCATTAACATAGTAAACATCGTCAGTATGATGTTTTCCATCAAAACTTATTGAACCTATCCCACAAATTTTAGCACCAGTATCATCTCCAAACATAACCAATCCCCCATCATATTTGTCAAGTTTAAAAAAATTACTCTTATCACCAGTCATGTGATGTGAACAACCACTATCAAGTACCCAAAAATTCTTTTCTTGTTTAGCATGTAGGGCAGAGATAATCGTGCCTTCAATTTTCTCCTTCTTCTTCTCTAGAGGGTTTTCCTTTACCTATTTTTTTGAATTAGTAGAAGTAGGTTCATCCTTAATTTCCAAAAACAAGCATTCATTTTCATCTGGATCTTCATATTTTGAATCTTCATTAGAAATACTAGTATTCTCATTCACATAGTAAGCTCTATTAATCTTCTTTCCTTTCTTTTCTTTCTCATATCTTTGTTTATTTCTTTTAGCTCTTTTCAGACATTTTGTAGCATAATGACCTATTTCTCTATAATAAAGCATTTAAAGGGAAAATTACCTTCATACTTACTAGAGCCTTTCCTTATTCTTCTTACAAAGTTAGTTTCTATTTCATCAAAGTTCTCTTCTTTTGGATCTTCAGCTTTTGTAGCTTTAAAGGCAGTCTCTGATTTTCCTCCATTTCTTAGACTTGGCTTTCTCATCTCATGAGATGTCAAAAATCCTAATAGCAGATACTTAGTACAAGTCTTTTAATCTATTGTCTACTCAATAAGACTCACCTTCTCACTATAAGCATCAGGAAGAGTTCTAAGAATCTTCTTTACAATCCTTGTTTCATCTATAGTAGCTCCAAGTGATTGCATTCTAGCCACTACCTCATCCAATCTCTGTACATAAGCTTTAACATTTTCTTCTTTGAACATATGTATAAGATAAAATTGTGTTTCCAAATTCTGTAATTTTACCTCTTTAACTCTTTCATCACCATCATGTGCTCTTTCTAAAGCATCTCAAACTTCCTTAGTTGTCTTCAAATTCTGAACCTTAATCAACTCGAAATGTACCAGACTATTCTTCAAGATGAACTTCACCTTATTGTTCGCTTCATGTGCTCTGATCTCTTCAGGTGTACACAGACCATTAGCGGGAGGAGTGTAAGGATTCTTGTAGGCTTTCTCCACATCATATCTGCAATACTCCAAATATTCTTCCATCAATACTTTCCAAATATCATAATTAGTTCCATCAAACCTCAGATAATCAAAGACCATTCTGCTAGCCATCCCAAACCTTCCTCAAGCGGTTAAGATCTTCACCAACAAACCAAGCTCTAATATCAATTGTTGAATAAGACAACTGAGAGGGGGGTTGAATCAATTGTCATATATTTTAACATTTAATTCAATCATCAAAACTAATACTTAAAACTGCTTAAATGATTAATCATCAAATTCCAATGCAAAAACTCAAATCCAACACATAAACACAATAACACCAGATTTATGTGGAAAAACCAATAAGGGAAAAACCACAGTGAGGATTAAATCACACTATAGAGAATATAAAAACTGATTACAAAAGGATCACTGCCTGAAATAAGGCTCACTACCTGAGATAAGGCTCACTATCTGAGATAAGGACTCACTGTCCAACATGGCTACAATGTAGAGGGCTCACTACCACAAAGATACAAAGAAGACAAAGAAGACTTGTTACAGAGAAACTAAAATCCCAAAGCAACAAAGGATTCCACCACAGTCACTTGATCAACTTGCATGAATGATAGAGTTCACCTTCTGCTCACTACACCCGAAAACTCAACATTAAGCTTCACACTGATCTACCACACACAACTCACACACACGTTATGAATATCATCAATGTAACATATACTATTTCACTTATCTTCCTTCTTTTCTCTTGTATGTTTTTCATTACTAGCTCATCTTGTATTTATACTATTTCCAACCTTGAAAAAGATCCAAAGTTGGCCATCCAACTTCAAATTCAAATTAGGTTAGTGCCAAAACATCCTAGGGTGGAATTAGAATGAGGGTGACCCAAACACACGCTTCACTGAGACCCAAAATAGATACAACATGCTTCATCAACTTTCAAGATAGTGCTTAACACAAGTTCGGCCAAACCAATGTAAAACACACAGAACAATTAAGCTTGAAACTTCTAGAAACCAAAAATATCTTCAATTCAATCGGGGCAATACAACTCTAGAGCAAAGAGAAATCCGAACCAAAATATTTTCTCTTGGACCTCAACTAGAATACAAAAAAAATAGTTCACACTAGTGAACACAACTCGAACTTCGCAACGAACCAACATCCAAACAATTGGATATAGCAACCTTCAACAACCATGACCAACATATATGAACCGCACATAGGGGCAAATACTGAATCATTACCTGGAGCAACAATTGAATACCTACAAACTTTATTTAATAAAATTTTATCCTCAACATATACAACCAACAACTTCATTCCTTTCTTCATTCTTACAACATATATAAAATTGATATAAATTTAATGTGAGATATATTTAAAAATTTAATGAAATTGATTTAAATTTTATATAAAGTTGTTATCAAATTTATATCTATTTAATCATTTTAATTTGAGTGAAATATATAATTAGATTATAAAACTAATATATAAATTTAATAAAAAATTTATATAAAGTTAATCTAGAAAACATTAAATTAATTTCAAATTATATAAATTTCAGATAAAATTAATTTTAATTTTTTTATAAAATCAATCTACAATTATATATAAGATTAATGTCTACCTAATAAGTATGATCATAGGGTCAAAGAAAGGATAGTATTATGTTGAGATGTGACACATGTTAGTTGGAAACAATATGACAATAGGTATGCTCAATAATAGTAATAAAACAAGTATTTTTCCACAATGATGAGTGAAACTATATCTTGAAGGTCTTACAAAGGAAGGATTAGAGTAATGATTTCATACATGTATAAGATAATTATGAGGTCAAGGACATATACTAATAGTAGGAGGATTTTTTATGACTAATCAAAACATTTGGTAGATATAAGGTCTCCTGGGGTGATTTTAATTTCTTCTTGTATTATAATTATAATGATGTCATATCTCAAGGCGAAGGTAAGATAAGGGAGGAAAAAGTTGCATCTACTATGTGAAAGGAGGTGCAATTAGCTAGTTGGAGGCAAAACCATGATGAAGAATTTTATTTCATACTTTAAATACTGATTTTTTGAATTTAGGAGTTGGAAAAAAGTATGGATTGAATGTCATTGTAGAAATTCAGGAGGCAATGACAATAGCACTACTGGACCCTAGTTAGTTAATTAGAAGAAGGAATGTTTTTTATGTCTCCTAGTCTTTGAATGGTGTAGTCGAGCTCAAAGGGCCTTGTCAAGCTATCTGATCTTGCAACCAACTTACACATACACACAAAGAAAGATCAATTGAATGCAATAGGAGAACAATATTTTCTCTTTATTCAATAACAAATATATAGTCAAGAAATTCTATTCATAGCAACACTTTGTTCTTCTCTTCACCACACTCAACCCCCTCTGCCCTACACTACTTTCACCTTGCTAACACTACATACTATTTTATTCCTCTAGGCCAGCCTTAGCATTCATCTCCTCTCATGTCATAGTATCACAACGCCATTACCTTGTTATCAGTAGCTTCATCAAGTCGGCCAATGGAGATGGATTCCACAACAATGATGTGGAATCCATTTGGTTGTGTTCTACTAGGTGTCACCATCCATTGTAGTTGACCATCACATGAATCTTAACTCTCACACTATTGAGTCCACCATCGCCTTGTTAGTGAGACCCTCAATCACCTCCCATCGATACGAAGAAGTCCCGTTGAAGAACACTTTGCACCCTGATCATCGTTCTATCGAGGAGACCACTATCTATGTCCTAATGACAAGGCACTGTCCTGATGACAACATCCACAATCAAACTATCAGTAGGATAGGTGACATCATTCCAGTGATGGGATATCCTCACACTGATGAAACCCAATCACTAGGTTGCTAAAGATCAGAACTTAAGAACATTTAGTTGGAGGTTGTGGAGTTATAAAAAATCATGACTTGCTGACATATAGCTATCTGGCCTGCCAATGTAACTCCATCACAATGTCACTAAATCAGGTGGTTATGGAACTTGTGAATCCTGTGGCATGAGTTAGAAAAACTTGGATCTCCATGACTCTTCACAACATTGGCCCTTATTCAAAACAAACACAAAAAATGATGCAGGATTGTTCTTGGCCCTGGATGCTCTTGCATTAGACACCTAGGGTAGGAGAAATGTTCCATGAATGGAGACTTAGGAACATTTGGGCCAGTCTGGAACCGATAATCCAAACTAAGCCAACTCATGCACCTTCAACCAAGATGATTCCTCTACTAATTTTCCCTTCCAGTGAACCAAGTACTCTGGGAACTCTTTACCACGTGTTTTTCTTGCAACCCTGGAATCAATAAATTCATTTTCTTCTTCAGTTTGCTTCTCCAGTAGTTGGTTTACCCAATCTATATTAATAGACGAAGGTGATTGAGTGCTTTTATCTTCCTCAAAATGTTTGTACAGATCACTGACATTGAAGATAGGAGATTATCTACATTCTCTGGAAGTTCAACTTGATAAGCAATGGTTGAAAACATACGTATGATCTAGAAAGGACCCTGTTAGTTCTCAAAAACTCTGGTTGAGAAACCACAAGAGGTTGCCAAGCTCTTGGTACATTTTTGGCTAACGTATAAGGAAAAATGATGAATTTGAACCTTCTTCTCTTCAGGATTTGCCAAACCTAGGTGGGTGTACCTATGCAAATGGAGCAAATTTAAATTGTGTGCTTCCTACTTAAGAAATCTATTCACAATGGAAATTCGAAGTGGAGAGATACAAACCTAGTTTTTATAAATTGCATAAGCAATATCAAGGTGGAGTTATGAATATGTTCAGTTAACAAATGTAAAGTTTTGAAAATGAATTGGCTAAGACTAAATGATGTGATGGATAAGACCAGTGCCTTGTTGGGTAGATGGAGTCCAATGAAGATCTAGAATATGTGACCTGTAATGGCAATAACTCAAACTGTTTGGCACACTAATATTGGTTTATAACTTGTATAAACATGTAGGTAAATGATTGATAAACTCTACATATAAATCCAATTGACACAAAAAGGCACTTATAATTTATCAAAAGGATTTAATCTTTACTTGAAAGAACCAGGTGAGTAAATTATGCAAGGACATAGATAACACCAGATTGGAGATAGATTGAAAATCCTAGCTATGTGGTTCTTCTTATTGATCCAATTAACACTTCCAGATTACTGTGATTTATTAGAAGGATTTTTAATTCCTCTGGGGAAACCAATTAATCATATCACAAAGATACAACAAATTTGTACTGATAAATTGAATATATACTTGATATATAAATTTAAATAACAAAGAAGCATTAAAGTGGAGACAACCAAATAATTGAATAATTCCAACAAATAGTTGATACCAAGATTAGGCCGCAAAATTAGATATCTTCCATTGACTTCTTCAAAATTTATACATGCATCATGGTCTTTTGAAATGTAAGCATTATATCTATCCCTACTCACTTGTTACTTTTTCCTATCTAATCTAATAACTCCTTTTGGTCTTGGTCTCTCTTATTTATATGAGAGGCAACAAGCTTCGGGCCAAAGGACATGTCTTTTGAGAAAAAAAACATAATTATGAGATTAAGCATAACTGAAAGAAACAAACATGTTTGTTAATTCATTAATCTTTGAGTAAAAGCCTTTGGTCAGCTAAGATCTATGTAAAGCTTTTACTGTATGATAATTTCTCTATGTGATGTAGATGATAAATCTTCATTGGAGCCCAAATACTTCTCCTTCAACTTACTGATTGTCAGATCATTCAGCCATTTGAATTCTCGCGTAGATGCAAAATTTGTGAGATGAATTTTCCATCTATTATCCAAGAGATTTCTAACATCCACTACAAACTTTGTGTATCCATTGTCCACTGTGATAATCCCATCAAGTAAAGTATGAAATTTGTTAGGATTTATCTCCCCATCATCTTGTCCATGTGCCAAGCCTTTTGGAACTATCTGATCAAATTCTTCTTTCCACACATCCATTCCCTTTATCTGATTATCATCTCTGAATATTGATGGGCTGAAGAGACATTTAATGGAGTCAAATGCAATCCTTCTATTCTCCATTTTCTTCCCCATATCTACCAAATACTTATATTCCTCAATTACATTCTTTACCATTTCTTGTGTTGGTTTGAGTCTTGGTGGGGCATCTAGATCCCTTTTTGTGGCTTTCCATAGAGTAGTCAGTATGTGATAGGTTGGTTGCCACCTTTTCTAGAGCTCTTCAAGGATAGGGGAGTTAGCATTTATCTGTTGCAAAGCTTTAATCAAATTGCTAAATATTTCATATAATCCACCTATTTTCTCCTTCAATATCTCGATTCTATGCTCCAATAACTCCCTTAGAATCTCCATGATATGCTGCTTGACACCCTCCATATTATGTTTCTTCAGTTTAGCAATTTCATCATTCAATTGTTGAATTTGTGGATCTTCTACATGGACAAGTGGGTGATAAACAACAAATTCATCCCCTCTCACTGTGGTAGCCTACTGCAACTACTGTTTCAACTTCACATTCTTAATAAACATTTTGTTCACTTCATCATTTGACAATTTTAGTCTCTTTTCATATTCATTGATCTTCTTTTCCATATTTTATACCACATCTTTAGTGAACATTGCAGAATGCATAGTTATAGTTGTAGCCTCTATAAGAGTTGATTGTTTCATCGTTCTCACCATGGCTGAACCCCTCATTTCCTGCACCACATCCAAAAGTATAGGTTTCCTTGTGTTCTTCTGTTTTGTCCACAAAGCAAGAGTTTGGGTAGTAGGGTTGTACCTTGTTCCTAAAACACCTTCCTCTGAATCAAACTTTGCTACCAACATTGGATCATCCCATGCTCTAATTTGATCTAAAAGAAACAGTTTGGATAGCTCCATTCTCGGTATAATCAACATATCACTTTTCAATACTAGTTCTCTTGCCTCTTGGGGGGTGACACTGATATTATCAACATTTAATTCTGCAAATGTTTGAGCATGGATTTTAGTTGGCTTTGACTCATCAACTCCTATAAGATTTATTTTCAATCTTTCATCAAATTGTTTCATCTTCATCTTAATCCACAAGTCCTTAAATTCACTTGTATGGATGAAGTTATCATCTTCTATAAACCTGAGAAGCAACTACCCTCTCACCATCCTAAATCTCATCAACTCCCTCTTCTGATAGCCTAATCTTAGGATCATGAGGCTCCTAAATTTTTTTGTTGCTCTACTACTTCCTTCATTTTAGTTAAAGCTAAAACTACCTCTTCTTCTTCATCATCACTTGAGCCATAATCAACCAATGAATCAGTCTTCTATTTCTTGGCCTAGGGTTCATGTGTAGGAGATGGAGGGGATGGATGTGCAAGTGATGGGGGTGTTGTATGTGAGGTAGATGCTTCGTGTGATGGATGGTGGGGTGTGGGAAGTGGAATTAACCTTTCATCTTGGGCCATTTTATAAAATCCATCAAAATTTTCAAGGATCATTTTCATCCTTTTGAGAAGATTGGGTTCATCTGCAAAATACCCTTTAAATTTTTTATTCTTCTCCTTTTAATTTTCCCACCTCATCATTGTTATCCATCTCCTTCTAGTCTAGAATACATCAACAAAATTTACAAAATTCCTTATTACATCCTCCTCAAGGTCAAATACATGAGATATGGACCTCTTTGTTAGCAAGGTCCTTCTGATAATGTTAATATGACCCTCTAGGTCACATACTATTTCCTTTCCAGACTTGAGGGGATAATTAACCCTCATGAACCTCTGCAATTCCTCCAACATATTAGATCCAATAGACAATTCCTCAAATATTGTTAAATTAGACAAAAATGTTCCTTTCCTATGATTCCTCATTAAGTCATGTTCCATCCAAAGCATTTGCCACATGAATTATAGAGAACATACCCTTGCAGGTACAAATTTGGGCAAGATGTGTGGTGCTTGATCACAATCGTACACCCTAATAATGGTGTGTTGTGGCATGAGGAATCAATCAACATAACTATGAGTACATCTAAGTTCTAGCTTGTACTATACAAGCCTCATTATACTCATCAAAGATTCAGGTAACCTTGGTGTTGGGTAACCAAGGGCAGCTATCAATCTAACAACAAAGTCATCTCTAAATACAACAAAATCACATTTTGTACACCTGCTATCCTAGATGTAACACCAGTTTTGTACAGGGAGTATTACTCTATTCTCTTGTGTGCATAGCTTCATTCTCCTAGTCCATTTCATTTCATTTTGGTACAAGACTAAATGACACAACAAAGAATATTTTCTAAAGGCAATGGGAGCCTTAGCCTCTCTGACCTGCAACAAACCTTCATTTATTTGTTCTTCAATTACAGATGCAAAATCAAATTCCACATTTGACTCAGGGTGTTGAATAGTCATAGCCATCCTCATGAACCCCACTGACATATTTTCTTCTACATCTATCCCTAGTACTTGACACAATGCATGATAGGTGGTTTTCAAGTAAACTTGAAAATTTGAAACTGGGAAAGGCTCCATTTTTTAGGAAGGGATGGGGAGTATTCTATTATTATAACCCCTCTTCATATGCAAGGGGAGCTCATCATTTCTATATGTTCTTTTCATCCTCTTGTACTCTAGTTCTAGTTTCCCCAAATTTACCTCTGTTATAGCTTGCTTATTTAGGTTAAAACACTTGATAATGGCCTCTCTTGAGACATCAACCAAGTACCCACTATATGGAAGTTTGAAAATTTTGGTTGGGGCATGGTAGCTATGGGCTAGGGCTTTAATTAGCTCAATATCAATGAAAATATTTGGGACAATCAGTTTGGCTAAATCAAGGGTCCACAGTTTGATGCCAAAACCTTATCATTTTTGTTTCGATAGAAATACCAATACAAGTTCCAACCCAATTGAGGCACAATAGGGTCTCTACATCCCTGAGCTAAATCTCTAAAAACATTTTTGGGCCCTTTATCTACTAAACCAATTAATAAAGAAAGTAATGGGGATTGTAAAGAGGGTTTACTAGCTTTAACTTCATCTTTTTTAACTCCTACTTCCGCTTTCTTTGGTGCCATTGTTATAAAATTTAAAGAGTGATGAGTAGAGCTTACCTGATGAGATAATTCGTCTAAGAGAATTCCCTTTACTCCCACACCTTGAGCTCGTCTACACTTGGTCTCTGCTATTATGAATGAGAAGTCTCAATCTAATTTGTGTATCTTCACACCAAGATGCATTAATTCTCGACTCATAAATTTGCACCTTTCAAATCTTTGTATTGAGCTCAATTTCATATTTTGATGTTGACTGATGTGATTGGCATGTTTTAAATGACCCAACGAGATCTTTACTAGGATACCTCGTGTCACTTTTCACTCCCTTGCGGTACCATAGTATGTTTTGTTATCCTTCTTTAGTGTACTGCTCTACTGCACATCACCTTTGGCTCTCTTGTGGTACCCCAGTGTATCCTTAATACATATATCAATATGCCGCTCTATTGTGGGCTACCCTTTATCTTCCTGTGGCACCGTGGTATCATCCCAGTACTCATCCTTAATATACCACTTTACCATGGGCCATATTCTGAGCCTTTGTGGTATAGCGGTGTCTCCTTTTATCATTAATCTTTAGTATACCGCTCTACCATGGGTTGTGTCTTGAATCCTCGAGCTACAAGGGTAAAGGGTTATAGATGACAGTGTATAATAGTCGCACCTTTTATCGTCATATCACGAGCTACTTTGTAATGAGTTGCGGTAGAGAAGTATGAAGTGAGGGTTATATGGAGTGACTAATGCAACAACGATACAACGATAAAAGGAAATTTTAACCTTATGGATAACAATAATGAGGTTTTTTATGAAAATGATAGTATGAATTTCATATTTTCACTGATAAAATGTTTAGAATTTTATATGAAAATTCTGGTTACAACAGTGACTCCAGTTAGAGTTGAGTGATTTACCAATCATTGCAAGAATCTAGAATATCTCTAGGTGTAGACCAAGATTTCAGAAGATATGAAAATGGAAGTGTGGTGTGGATGGAATGAAAATGGACATGGAGGTGGAAAATAATGGAGATGGAAATGATCCTACACTACTGTACATGGAGAAAAACTTTGTTTTAATGAGGGAATTCGAGGATTGTTCATGTACTGGAAAGTCCTAGTCCCTTTCTGATTTCATAAACTATTGTGCATGAAAAGAAGTTGTTTTACGAGGTTTGATAAGAATTGTCCATGCACTGGCAATCCTTAATCCTTTAGTACTTCTCAAGAAAAGAAATGCTTTAGAAATTTCCCATGTACTAGAAATTCTTGTTCCTCACCTGACATGTTTTGTAGATAATAAGAATCTTGTCCTCCTTTGCCAATGATAACAAAGGGACCTAACCATAACACTTAAAACTTTCCATGCTTTCCCTTTTCCTAACATCTAGCATTCCACATCAACACCAAATCATTCACCTCAAATTTTCTATTTTGGGATTTCTTGTCAAAAAGATATTTCAAGTGAGATTGCAACTTCATGTTTTGGTTTTGAGCCATTCTCCTTATTTCATCAATTTATTTAAGTTGCTCCATTCTCTCCTCCATTGGTTCTAGAACATCTAAATATTCCTGAAGGATGCAATTATAAATTGGTAAAAGGTTTTGCAATGGCATCCTGGCTTGTGTCCCATACACCAATTCAAATGGAGACCTTCCAATCACTTTCTTCATAGTAATTTTGTCCGTCCACACAACCATTCTTAACTTTGAGTCCCAAGCCTTCTTATTTCCATCTAACATCCTCCTTATGACTTTCAAAAGAATTTTATTACTGGATTCTGCCTGATTGTTTGCTTGTGGGTGGTAGGGGGCAGCATAAGAAACAATAATACCATATGTGTTGTAGAAGCTTTTGAATTCATCAGACCTAAAACAAATCCCATTATTTATGATCAATCTTACTAGTGTACCAAATCTGGTTATGATATTCTCCATTAGGAAATTTATTACCACCTTGCTTGTTGCTTGTATAGTTGGGGTTGCCTCTACCCATTTAGTGAAATAATCAGTAGCCACTAATATCCATTTATGCCCTCCACTTGAATTTTCATGTATTTCCCCAATAAAATAAATTCCCCATTGGTGGAAAGGGGATTCTACTTGTAAAGGTCTAAGCGGTAGGGCTCCTTGACATTTCATCTTTCCTGAGAATTTCTGGTAAGCTTCACACCTCCTTACATATGAAAAAGAATCATTGAAAACCTTAGGCCAGTAATAGATTTCCTTGAGAATCTTATGTGCAGTCATTTTGGTAGAATAATGACCTCCACACACTCCTTCATGCATCTCCCTCAAGACATGTTTTGCCTGTGATTCATCTAGAAATAATAACGACACTCCATCCTTGTTCTTCCAAAACAGATCACCTTCTATGAATACGTACTTGGATGCTTGTAATTTCAATGTTCTCCTCTGATTATCATCCAATCCTTCAGGGCACTTCATGTGTTTGATATAATACACTATGTTTGTATACCAAGGAGTATGTTCAATGCTTGGAACTGCATCATCCTCATTTTCCACATTATAGATTTCATTAGCTTCAATTTTTGCTTCTGCCATTAGTTTGGCTAGACCTTGTCCCCTCACTAACTTAGTAATATGAATTTCCATATTAAATTCTTCGATCTTATTGATCCATCTACATCTTTTCCCTATCACCTTTGTCTGTACTAGGATATCTTTCACAGCTACATGTGGTACATATGCAATTACTTTGGCTCCAACTAGATATGGCCTAAAAGCTTTTGTTGCTTTGACCAATGCATAAGCTTGTTTCTCCATAATATCATATTTTAACTTTGACCCCTACAATGACTTGCTAAAGAAGGATATAGGCTGCTCATGACCTTCATCATTATTTTGTAACATAATAGCTGCTATAGTGTGAAATGTGGCAAATGAGAATATTTGGAAAGGTTTGGTAAAATCAAGAGATTTCAAAATGGGGGCTTCTTTGATGGATTTTTTGATGGATATAAAGGCTTCCAGGGCTTCTGCAGTCCAATCTATCTTTTCTCCCTTCATCATCATTTTGGATATGGGTTTAATGATTTCAACAAAATTTGACACAAACCTCCTAACAAAGTTAATTTTCCCAAAAAATGATTGAATGGCTTTGACAGTTTTGGGAATGGGGATTTTATCTATGGCTTCTACTCTTTTAGGGTCTATTCTAATCCCTTCTTTTGATACAATATGGCCCAAAATCTTACCCTTTGTGACAAAAAAATGACATTTCTTAGGGTTGAGACTGATACCATATTTCAAAGCCCTGATGAATATTTTCTCCAAGTGTTCTACATGATCTTCTACTCTCTTAGAATAAATAGTGAGGTCATCTTGGTACACTACCATTATAGCATTGATTAAATCTGCAAATGCCACATCCATATCCCTTTGGAAAGTTTCCCCTACATTTGTGAGACCGAATGGCATTCTCACATAGACATATGTCCCCCATGGTGTAGTAAAATTTGTCTTGTATTGCTCAGACTCTTTAACCTTGACCTAATTATACCTAGAAAATCCATCCATCATTGAAAACATCTCACATCTTGTTACTCTGTGTAATATGGCTTCCATATTTGGGAGAGGGTAATTATCTTTAAGGGAGGCAACATTTAAATTTCTAAAGTCTACACACAATCTAATATCCCCATTTTTCTTTCTTACTGGGACCAATTTTGAGACCCATGTTGAATGTCTAATGGGCTTGATAATTCCTCCATCTCTGATTTTTACCAACTCCTCCTACATTTTAGGCTCCAAAGTTGGGTTGATGGGTCTTTGCTTCTGCCTGAATGGTTTTGTATCTAGTTTTAATGGAATCTCATGCTGGATTAAATCTTCCCTGTAGGCCTTAAGATCCTCATAAGACCAAGAAAAAACATGCTTGTACTTCCTCAACAATGCAATCAACATTTTTCTGATTGTTGGATTTATTTTCTTTCCAATATATACCTTTTTGGGTGCTAATTCAGTCCCCAAATTGACTTCTTCAACATCTTCTCTTTTAACTAGTGTTTTCTTCATGAGAGAATGATCATTTCCATCATATACTCTTTCTAGCCCCACAAGTCCTTTGGGAATTTTGTTGGTTTTAAGCTGCAAAACTTCTTTTCCAAACACAGTTTGTTTCCCATCTACTTCCTTAACAAATGCATTAAAGTCAATCTCTTAAGCTTCATACTGGTCTATACAATGAAGAAAATTTATGAGGTCAGTGTCATCATTGAAAACTTTCCAACTATATATATTTTCAGGGATGGAAAGCCTTGATTTAAATTCAACTTGAGATACTTTGACCAAGGTGATATCATCTCTTTTTAGGGCTACATTAGCTAGGGAGTCTACCATAAATTTTTTGGACCTGTCTATCCATTCAATGGAGAAAGCATCAAATAGTTCAATTGTATCCCATATAGCATTCCTATATTGTTTTAACTTTTTTGTTTTTTGCAACATATTTTGACTTTACTTGTGAAATAATCAATTTAGAATCTCCCAGAATAGTTAGTAGTTTGATCTTATGTTTGATGACCATATTCAAACCAATTAGCAGGGCTTCATACTCTACTATATTGTTTGTACATTCAAATGTTAGTAGGAATGAATACTTGAATGTAGTACCTTTAGGTGAAATAAGTACTATCCCTGCTCCATTGCCTTCTTGGCTACATGCTCCATCGAAATACATCTTCCACACACCATGTTGATTCTTGGAAACATGTTCTTCAATTGGATCAATATACACTAGTTTAGGTTGGGAAGGCTCTATTTTGAAACTTCCTAAATCTGCATCACAAAATTATTTAAACTGATCTTGAGGAACATAATCCACAACCTGATTCATGCTCGGTTCTATATATAATTTGACCTCTTCACCATTGATTGGTATTGTGGCATATCATAAGTCAAACTGTACATTTCCTCCAACTGCTATAGTCCACTGCTGTGACAAGAGCATTCCAAAGTGAGGAGGTGTATCAATCACATTATGTCAATGTTATAGGTTGCTTGTGGATAAGCAAAAAATTTCACCTCTACATCTTTCATAATTCCTATCACTAGGAGAGGCCTACTATCCATGTGTAACACTTTCCACCAGTATTGTCTACCCACATGCCAAGTTGTTTCATAACCCCTACTAGCTTAATGTTGATAGCAACACCTGAATGTATCATACAATTCCTCACCAGCTTGTTATTTATGAGTAATGTAAATAATGGATCCACTTGTGGTGGATTTATCAATGCATCACCTAGGAAAACCTCTGGAACATTTACTTGTTCCTGCTTATTACTGATCTTAGTGGTCCCCTTGTTCTTAGAGTTTGTGTTTCTATCATTCATATTAGAAATTAACTGCATAGCACTATCCCTATACTCTTTAATTTTCATCATTTCAAGTAATGGGACAAACATTTTTTACCTGGGATAAAGCTTGTGTGAAATCAAAAGAAGCACGTTATGTTTTGATCATATTCTTTTTCTCAAGTGACTCTCCTTTGCTCTCCTCTTTTTCTTTCTTGCTTATTTGGTCCAAATTTTGATTGTCCTTATGCAATTCTTTGTTTTCCTCCTTATGAACGTGATTTTGTTAATTCTTATCAGGCTGCTTATTTTCTGTCTTTTTTGAAACTCCCCATGGTGCTCTCTTATCTTTCATAAATAATCCTCTTGGAACACCCTCACTTTCATTTACTGTTCTATTTCTCAACTAATATTTTCTTTTGGTATGTTCTACTACAATGATGGTTAATTTTTTAATCTCTTCCTCAGTTGGTCTTCTTATATTGCATTTACCTAACTAAGATAGTGCCCTAGGAGAAAATTGTTCATCATTGCTTTCTTCATGATTAGAAAAAACTTGTTGTTTTTCCATGTGGAAATTGTACCTTTGGTTATCAACATCATATTCATAACCATATTCTTCTAAAGATGAATATCCCTACTTAATGAGATGAAAAGTGTGGGAAGTTAAATAGATTATATGATCCTCTTCATTATTTTCTATTGGAATTTCATCTTCTTGTATTGACTGAGCTACAATGCAATGATTAGGGGAATGTGGCAAGTCACAAACTTGACACCAAGGATTATTATTTACCATGTATGCTCCTCTCTTATTTAAAGGATCAGGGGTCTCCTTACTTTTAGGCATATTTATCATAGACTTTCTATCCTTCTAGTTTGTATTATAAGGCATATCATGGAACCTGGGCTTTTCATTTCTGTATGTATTTTCTTGCCTATACTAAGGATTGTTGAAATGTTGGGGAACACTAGGATTATCTCTCTTAGTAATCATCCCAACAACCTTTCTATTGTTTTCAATAGTCAATGCTATTTTTTGAGCTTCAGCTGAATTTCTAGGGAACCTATTTATGAGCTCATATCCTGTCTTTGGATCAAATGCTTTTAGATAAATACTTAATGTTGCAGGGTTTGCCAATTTAGATCCAGGAGGTATTTTATTATGTAATTTGGAGAACTTCTGGTTAAAGTCATAAACTGACTCATTCTGATGTTTTTGTATACTTATCAATTCATGTAAGGAAAAAATTGGTGCACACTGGTTCCCATACTATTCAAGAAATTGATCATGAAACTTCTGAATGGAATCAATAGAGGCTATTGGTAAACTATTAAACGAATCTCTAGCTTCTTCAATTAATGACATCATAAATAACCTCATCTGTACATCTTCATATTGCATATCCAGATCTTGAATGAAAGCATTAAAACTCCTTAGGTGTTCCTCAACAGTGACTATACTACTTCCTGTAAATTTTGGGACAAGACCTCTCCAGCTACTATCCATAGGGTAAGGATATATTTGGTATCATGATAAGTCAATTTTTTTGATCATAGTTGTGTATTGCTAAGTTGGTGGGTTTTGAGGATGCTGATATTGATATAATGGATTATTATATTGTACTTGGGGTGGTGGTACATGTTGTTCGCCAGGGGGTGGCTGAGCATTCAGGTGTTGTAATGGATTTCTAGGTGGAGGGTTTGACGATTTGTATTGATTCCCAACTGGTTTTTGAGGCAAATTTGAAGGTCCTACATTATTATTCCCTTGCCTGTGAGGTGGTATATATTTAGGGAGGTTAGCTATCTGAGCATCAAATTGGGATTTTTTTAGCTTCAAATCCTAGAGTTCTTTTATCACTTGGAGCATTTTTTCATATTCTGCTTTTGATCTTTCCATTTCTTGTCTTTCATACTCCAATTTTGCATTTAATTCCTCCTTAGACATAAATTCATAATTTTCTTCAGGGGCTACATTATCAACATGCTCATTTTGATTCCCTTCCATTCCCTGATCATTTTCATATTGTCTCCTAATTCTTTTAGCCTCAAGTCCAGCCCTAAATTCTTCTTCTTTTTGAGGATCTAGCTGATAGAAATCATTCCTTTTCTCTTCAGGAGTGTGAGGTTCTCTAGCTGAGCTATTTTCATTTGTCAATGTATCATAGTGATTATATGTCTAAAAGTGAGGTTTTTAAGCTTTATCCTTATTTTTCATGCACATGTCATCTGATTCCCTCTTACCTTTATCATTATTATGTGTCCATTTACTATTTTCACTAGGACCTCCTTTATACAGGGACCTTCTACCTTGCATAGTTTGACCTCTAGGGCTTGTTCTTTCTAATGATTACTTTAATTTATTAGAATCACCACTCACCTTTTAGAGAAGTGAGAAAATTATATACTTTCTTGTTCCCAATAGAGTCTTATGTAAGGTATTGACTTTGTGATGAAGGCTTGGATTCATATTTGGTTCCCCAAAGGAGTCGCCAAACTGTTAGTTCTCAAAAATGCTTGTTGAGAAACCACAAGAGGTTGCCAAGCTCTTGGTATGTTTTTGGCTAACGTACAAGGCCAAATGATGAATTTGAATGTTCTTCTTTTCAGGCTTTGCCATACCTAGGTGAGTGTACCTATGCAAATGGAGTAGATTTAAATTGTGTGCTTCCTACTTAAGCAATCCATCCACAATGGAAATTGGAAGTGGAGAGATGCAAACCTATTTGGTACAAATTGTATAAGCAATATCAAGGTGGAGTTATGAAAATGTTCAGTTAATAGATGTAAAGTTTTGAAAATGAATTGGCTAAGAGTAAATGATGCAACGACATAGATAACACCAGATTGGAGATAGATTGACAATCCTAACTATGTGGTTCTTCTTATTGATCCAATTAACACTTTCAGATTACTGTGATTTATTAGAAGGATTTTTAATTCCTCAGGGGAAACCAATTAATCATATCACATAGATAGAACAAATGTGCACTGATAAATTAAATATATACTTGATATATAAATTTAAATAACAAAGAAGCATTAAAGTGGAGACAACCAAATAATTGAATAATTCCAACAAACAGTTGATACCAAGATTAGGCCACAAAATCAGATATCTTCCATTGACTTCTTCAAAATTTATACATGCATCATGGTCTTTTGAAATGTAAGCATTATATCTATCCCTACTCACCTGTTACTTTTTCCTATCTAATCTAATAATTCCTTTTGGTCTTGGTCTCTCTTATTTATACGAGAGACAACAAGCTTCAGGCCAAAGGACATGTCTTTTGATAACAAAACATAATTATGAGATTAAGCATAACTGAAAGAAACAAACATGTTTGTTAATCCGTTAATCTTCGAGTAAAAGCCTTTGGTCAGCTAAGATCTATGTAAAGCTTTTACTGTATGATCATTTCTTTGTGTGATGCAGATGATAAATCTTCATCGGAGCCCAAATACTTCTCCTTCAACTTATTGATTGTCAGATCATTCGGCCATTTGAATTCTCACGTAGATACAAAATTTGTGAGATGACTTTTCCATCTATTGTTCAAGAGATTTCTGACATCCACTATGAACTTTGTGTATCCATTGTCCACTGTGATAATCCCATCAAGTAAAGTATGGAATTTGTTAGGATTTATCTCCCCGTCATCTTGTCCATGTGCCAAGCCTTTTGGAACTATCTGATCAAATTCTTCTTTCCACTCATCCATTCCCTTTATCTGATTATCATCTCTGAATATTGATAGGATGAAGAGACATTTAATGGAGTCAAATGCAATCCTTCTATTCTCCATTTTCTTCCCCATATCTACCAAATAATTATATTCCTCAATTACATTCTTTACCATTTCTTGTGTTGGTTTGAGTCTTGGTGGGGCATCTAGATCACTTTTTGTGGCTTTCCATAGAGTAGTCAGTATGTGATAGTTTGGTTGCCACCTTTTCTAGAGCTCTTCAAGGATAGGGGAGTTAGCATTTATCTATTGCAAAGCTTTAATCAAATTGCTAAATATTTCATATAATCCACCTATTTTCTCCTTCAATATCTCGATTCTATGCTCCAATATCTTCCTTATAATATCCATGATATGCTGCTTGACACCCTCCATATTATGTTTCTTCAGTTTAGCAATTTCATCATTCAATTGTTGAATTTGTGGATCTTCTGCTTGGAAAAATGGGTGATAAACAACAACTTCATCCCCTCACTGTGGTAGCCTGCTGCAACTACTACTTCAGCTTCACATTCTCAATAAACAATTTTTTCATTTCATCATTTGACAATTTTTGTCTCTTTATATTCATTGATCTTCTTTTCCATATTTTCTACCTCATCTTTAGTGAACATTGTAGAATGCATAGTTATAGATTCAACCTTTGTAGGAGTTGTGTAATTCATCATTCTCACCATGGCTAACACCCTCATTTCCTGCACCACATCCAAAAGTATAGGTTTCCTTGTGTTCTTTTGTTTTGTCCACAAAGCAAGAGTTTGGGTAGTAGGGTTGTACCCTGTTCTTGAAACACCTTCCTCTGAATAAAACTATGTGACCAACATTGGATCATCTTGTGCTCTAATTTGATCTAAAAGAAACACTTTAGATAGCCCCATTCCCGGTATAATCAACATATCACTTTTCAATACTAGTTCTCTTGCCTCCTGGGGGTGACATTGATATTATCAACATTTAATTCCGCAAATGTTTGAGCCTGGATTTCTGCCTGCTTTGACTCATCAGCTCCTATAAGACTGATTTTCAATCTTTCATCAAATTGTTTCATCTTCATCTTAGTCCACAAGTCCTTAAATTCAATTGTATGGATGAAGTTATCATCTTCTATAAACTTCAAAGAAGCAACTACCCTCTCATCATCCTATATCTCATCAACTCCCTCTTCTAATAGCCTGATCTTAGGATCATGAGAATCTTGAATTTTTTGTTGCTCTGCTACTTCCTTCATATTAGTCAGAGCTAAAACTACCTCTTCTTCTTCATCATCACTTGAGCTATAATCAACCAATGACTCATTCTTCTGTTTCTTGGATTTAGGTTCATGTGTAGGAGATGGAGGGGATGGATGTGTAGGTGATGGGGGTGGTTTATGCAATGTAGATGCTTCATGTGATGGTTGGTGGGGTGTGGGAAGTGGAATTAACCTTCATCTTGGGCCATTTTATAAAATCCATCAAATTTATCAAGGATCATTTGCATCCTTTTGAGAAGACTGGGTTCATCTGTAAAAAACCCTTTAAAACTTTTATTCTTCTCCTTCTGATTTTCCCACTTCATCATCGTTATCCATCTCCTAGTCTGGAATACATCAGCAAAATATACCAAATTCCTTATTACATCCTCCTCAGGGTCAAATACATGAGATATGGACCTCTTTGTTAGAAAGGTCCTTCTGATCATGTTAATATGACCTTGTGGGTCACATACTCTTTCCTTTCCATATTTGAGGGGATAATTAACCCTCATGAACCTCTGTAATTCCTCCAACATATCAGATTCAATTTACAATTCCTCAAATATTGTTAAATTAGACAAAAAATTTCCTTTCCTCTAATTCCTCATTAAGTCATGTTCCATCCAAAGCATCTGCCACATGAATTCTAGTAAGCATACCTTTGTAGGTACAAATTTTGGAAAGATGTGTGGTGCTTGGTCATAACCATACACCCTAATAATGGTGTGTTGTGGCATGAGGAACCAATGATCATAATTATGATTACATCCAAGTTCTAGCTTGTATTGTATAGGCCTCATTATACTCATCAAATATTCAGGTAACCTTTGTGTTGGGTAACCAAGGGCTGCTATCAATCTAACAACAAAGTCATCTCTAAATACAACAAAATCACATTCTGTACACCTGCTGTCCCAAATGTAGCACCAATTCTATATAGGGAGTCTTACTTGATTCTCTTGTGTGCATAGCTTCATTCTCCTAGTCCATGCCATTTCATTTTGGTACAAGACTAAATGACACAACAAAGAATATTTTCTAAAGGGAATGGGAGCCTTAGCCTCTCTGACCTACAACAAACCCTTGTGTATTTGTTCGTCAATTATAGATGCAAAATCAAATTCCACATTTGGCTCAGGGTGTTGAATAATCATGGCCATCCTCATCAATCCCACTGACATATTTTCTTCTACATCTATCCCTAGTACTTGACACAATGCATGATAGGTGTTTTTGAAGTAAACCTGAAAATCCAAAACTGGGAAAGGCTCCATTTTTGAGGAAGGGATGGGGAGTATTATGTTATTATCACCCCTCTTCATATGCACTGGGAGCTAATAACTTCTATATGTTCTTCTTAGCCTCTCAAGTACTTTGGTTCCAATTTCCGCAAATTTACCTCTATTACAACTTGCTTATTTAGGTTAAAACACTTGATAATGGCCTCTCTTGAGACATCAACCAATCACCCACCATCTGGAAGCCTGAAAATTTTGTTTGGGGCATGGTAGCTATAGGCCAAGGCTTTAATTAGCTCAATATCAATGAAAATATTTGGGACAATCAGTTTGACTAAATCAAGGGTCCACAGGTTTGATGCCGGAACCTTATTATTTCTGTTTCGATAGAAATACCAATACAAGTTCCAACTTGACTGAGGCACAATAGGGTATCTACATCCTTGAGATAAATCTCTAAAAACCTTTTTGGGCCCTTTATCTATTGAACCAGGTAATAAAGAAAGTAATGGGGACTATAAAGAGGGTTTAATAGCTTTAACTTCATCTTTTTTAGCTCCTACTTTCGCTTTCTTTGGTGCCATTGTTATAAAATTCAAAGAGTGATGAGCAAAGCTTACTCAGTGAGATAATTCATCTTGGAGAATTCCCTTTATTCCCGCACCTTGAGCTCATCTGCACTTGGTCTCTGCTGTTATGAATGAGAAATCTCAATCTACTTTGTGTATCTTCACACCAAGATGCATTAATTATCGACTCATAAATTCACACCATTCTTATCTTTGTATCAAGCTCAATTTCATATTTTGATGTTGACTGATGTGATTGGCATGTTTTAAATGACCCAACGGCTACTTTACCATGATACCTTGTGTCACTTTTCACTCTCCTGCGGTACTGCAATATGTTTTGTTATCCTTCTTTAGTGTAGCACTCTATCACACATCACCTTTGGCTCTCTTGCGGTACCACAGTGTATCCTTAATACATATATGAATATACTGCTCTACCATGGGCTACCCTTTATCTTCCTGCGGTACTGCGATATCATCCCAGTACTCCTCCTTAATATACCGCTTTACCACAGGCCATATTCTGACCCTTTGCCGTAGAGCGGTGTCTCCTTTTATCATTACTCTTTAGTATACCACTCTACTACGGGCTGTGTCTTGACTCCCCGAGGTACATCGGTATAGGGGTATAGATAATAGTGTATAATAGTGCCACCTTTTAATGTCATACCGCGAGCTACTTTGTAATGAGCTGTGGTAGAGAGGTACAAAGTGAGTGTTATATGGAGTGACTAATGGAACAACGGTACAACCGTAAAAGGAAATTTTGACCTTATGGATAGCAATAAGGTTTTTTATGAAAATGATAGTATGAATTTTGGATTTTCAATGATAAAATCTTTAGAATTTTATATGAAAATTCTGGTTACAACAGACCTATTTTCTTCCATTTTAACTTATTATAGGTTCCCTTTGGAAACCTCTCCTTTCTTAAATGAACCCACACCAATTCTCCAATATGAAATTCCTACTCTCTTTTTTGGCGATCAACAGACTCTTTATACTTAGTTGTACTCTTCTCCAACTTTTTTAAACCTCTTTATGCAAACCTTTGATATATTATGCAAAATCCTCCACCATAGCAGTTGTTTTCACCAGGTCTACGCTATCTTTAAGTTCATCTACGTCCCTAGGGCTGAAACCATACACCACATTGAAAGGAATTTTCCCAATACTCATGTTCACTGAATTATTATAGGAAAAATTTTCCTGGGACAACAACAAATCCCACTGCTTTGGTTTGTCTCCAATCAAACATCGAAGGAGATTACCTAAACTCTTGTTCATGACTTCGGTCTATCCATATGTTTACAGATGGTAGGCTGAACTTAAACCCAAATGTGTGCCTAATTTCTTCCACAATGTCTATTAGAAATGACCAACAAACTTTGTATCGTGATTAGATATGATACTCTTAGGAAAACCATGTAACTGAACTATTTCTTTGAAAAAAAAATTGCTATATGGGAAGCATCACTAGTTTTCTAACATGGAATAAATGAGCCATTTTTGAAAATCTATCAACAACCACACAAACTGAATCATTACCTTGCTGAGTTCAAGGCAGCCCCATAACAAAATCCATGCTAATGTGTTCTAACGGTCTCTTTGGAATTAGTAATGGCTGACATAGTCTGGTATTTTGTTTTGTATCCTTCGTATGCTAACAAATTCTACATCCTTGCACCATTTTCTTGACATCCACACTCATTCCTGGCCAATAGTAGCTTTCATTCAACAATATAGTTGTCTTATCTATTCCAAAATTTCCTCCTAATCCTCCACTATGCTTCTCTCTAATGAGATTCTCCCTCATAGAACCTCTTGGTATGCACAACTTCTTTTCTTTGAACAACAAGTTTTCCTAAATGAAATACTCGAACCATGGAGTCTAATCCAATTCAACTAGATTCTTGCATGCTAACCATACCTCTCTAAAATTTGAGTCATGCTCATACAACTCAATCAATGAATCAAAACCAACAATATTCACTCTCATCTTGTTCATCAACAAAGTTATCCTACTTGTGCATCAACAACTCTATTAGATTTACCACTTCTATGTTTTAACAAAAAAGAATAATTTTGCAGTGCATGATGATCTATATACAACACAAATTCTTTCGGCAATAAATAATTCCTCCACTTCTTGAATTCTTGCATAATCACATAGAACTCCTGATCATACATCGAATATTTCCTCTTGGCTTCATTCAACTTCTCGCTGAAGTACATGATTGGTCTTCCTTCTTGATTGAGAACCCATCCAATTGATGTTCCACTTGCATCACAATCCACTTGGAAAACCTTTCCAAAGTCTGGTAATGCCAACACTGACTATTCTGTCACCTTCCTTTTCAACAGTTGAAAGCTCTTCTTTGCTACAACTGTCCATTGGAACTCTTTTCTTGTTCCCTTCATTGTCTCTATGATGGGAGCACATATCCCACTGAAATTCCTTATGAACTTCCTATAGAAGCTCGCCAACCCATGAAAACTACCAGCTTCAAAAGTACTCCTTGGTGATGGCCACTCAACAATATCCTTTACTTTTTTAGGATCCATTTTCAATCCTTCCTTAGAAACTACAAATCCCAAATACACTAACTCCTTCATCATGAAAGTATAATTTTTCAGATTCACCATTAACTTCTCTTCTTTCAATCTTTGCAAAATATCTCTAATATGTTCTAAATTTTCTTCTTTTGTTTTACTGAAAATTAAAATATCATCAAGATAAACTATGACAAATTTACCAAGACAGGGCTTCAACACTTGATTCATCAATCTCATGAATGTATTGGGTGCATTTTTCAATCCAAATGACATGACCAGCCACTCATACAATCCATCCTTTGTCTTAAATGTTGTCTTCCACTCATCCCCTTCACGAATTCTGATTTGATGGTAATTGCTCTTTAGACCAATCTTCCTAAAATACCTTGCTCCGATCAAACAGTCCATTAAATCATCCATTTTGGGCAATGTGAATCTATATTTAATAGTAATCTTATTAATGGCATGGGAGTCTATACACATCCTCCATTCACCTCCCTTCTTAGGCGCTAATACTATAGGTATAGCACATGGACTGAGACTCTCCCTAATCAAACCCTTGTCAAACAACACCTAGACTTGTCTATTTATTTCTTCATTCTCATGTGGCACCATCCTATAGGATACCTTGTTTAGAAAACTTGCACTTGGAATAAAATCCATATAGTGAGTGATTTTTCTCACTGGTGGTAATCCATCTGGTAACTCCTTCATCATTATTCATGCATACTCATCAACTAATCCTTCAATTTCTACTGACAACTTTTCTTCCTTTTCTGTTGTCAGGTTTTGAGGTGGTTGTGCTACCAATGCATAACAAACATCATCCTTCTTTAGATCATTCAAGAATTGATTTCCTATGAAAAAACACACCTTGGAGGTACCTTTTGTATCTTCATCTTTATCATTAATAGGATTCAAAGTAAATTCTTGACCATCCTTCCTAATGGTATATGTATTATTCTTACCATCATGAAAAACCTGACCGTCAAACTGCCATGGTCTTCCCAACAAGATATGATAGGAATCCATTAGCATTACATCACATAGTATTTCATCCTTGTATTTACCAATCTAAAGATTAACCAAGAATTGTTCTCTTATCACTAATTGATGCTCCTTCTACAACCATGAAACCTTGTATAGACTAGGATGCTTCATTCTTTTCAGCTTCAACTTCCTCAGCATTTCATCAGACACAATATTGTCCATGTTGCCACTATCTACAATTACTTTGCAACACTTACAACCTGACTTGCATTTGGTTCTGAACAAATTCCTTCTCTGTGTTGGTTCTACTTCTACCTTTTTAGGTCTTAACAAAATCTTCCTTATCATCAAGGATTATCCATCCTCTGGATCTTCACCATGCTTTGAAGTTTCCACCATTTCATCTTCAGCTTGGGCCACATGCACTTTGGCCTCTTTTCCTTTACCTCCACCTTGAACTTGTGGGCATTCAAAAGACTTGTGCCCGATATCTCCACATTTGTAGCATGTAATAGTGAATACCCTACCTCTTCCTTTTCCAAAATTACCTCTTCCTTTAGATGACTCTCCTTTTCCTCAGAAATCTCCTCTACCTCCTATGTCTTGAGAGGTACCTTCTCCATCATGTTTGGTAGAATATCCTCTTCCACCACTGCTTTGTCCTTGGTCGTGGGCATTTCTGCCTCTACCCCTATTATTTCTTTGTTTCTTTCTATTTAGTTTCTCCTCAACTTTCAAGGCACATTGATAAGCCTCTTCCATGTTCTGCAACTTTAGAAAACTTATTTTGTCTTGAATGGACACTTACGGACCATTTAGGTATCTTGCAACTTGCTCAACCTCATCTTAAGTATGGTCTACTCGAATACTCAATTGATAGAACTCTTTGGTGTACTCCTTGACACTAGACTCTCTCTGCTTCAAGTTCTATAATTTCCTAAACAGACTTATCTGATAGTTTGCAGGAATGAACTTTTCTTTCACTTTGTTCACCATGTGGTCCCATGATTTTATCTTCTCCTTACCTCTCCTTTTTCTATCAGTATGCAAATGATCCCACCATAGGGATGCATGCCCATTCAACTTTGTGTAGGAATATTCCACCTTTTTGTCATCTTCAATACCTTCAAATTCAAAGTACTTCTCCATCTCAGTAATCCAATCCAATAATTCATAAGAATTCAAGTTCCCTTTGTACTTAGGAGGGTCAAAATGGGGGTCTAGTATTTATTCTGGTTAGGGCTCAAATGAACCTCTCTTCTCTTTGATCAAGTTCTGGTTGTTCTCCTTCAACTTCAACTTGTTCTTCTTCTTCATCACTCACATTGTTGACATGATGACCTCACTGTCCATTTTCAACAACCTCTAATCTAGCCACAACCCCTCTCAACATATCTACTAGAGCAGTGTATATTTCTCTTCACACCCCTCATCCTCTGCCACGTCCTCTTTGTGCCATTTTATGTAAGTCCTCTGTAGCTGGAGGTTTTCTTCTCGCTCACTTACCCACAAAAAATTCCCTATGGGACTTCATAATTGCTTGACACCTTCCAGGAGAAAACCTTGCTCTGATACCACTTGGTGTAGTCGAGCTTGAAGGGCCTTGTCAGGCTATCTGATCTCATAGCCAACTCACACATACACACAAAAAGATCAACTGAATGCAACATGAGAACAATATTTTCTCTTTATTCAATAACAGAGATACAGTTAGGAAATTCTATTCAGAGCAACACTCTATTCTTCACTTCACCACACTTGATCCCCTCTGCCCTACACTTCTTTCACCTTGCTAACACTACATATTGTTTTATTCCTCCAGGTCGGTCTTGGAATTCATCTCTTCTCATGTCGTAGTATCATAATGCCACTACCTCATTATCAGTAGCTTCATCAAGTCATCCAATGGATATGGATTCCACAACAATGATGTGGAATCCATTTGATCACATTCTACCAGGTGTCTTCCACCACCGATTCAATCATACTGCTCATGATCAATCACCTCCCATTGATATGAATATCCCATTGATATGAAGAAGTATACGTCGCTTTTCACACCGATGACATCTACGTCCTATCGGTAGGATAGGTGACATTGTCCTACCGATGGGAGATCCTCATGCTGATGAAAACCAATCACTAGGTCATTAAAGATTAGAACTTAAGAACCTCTAGTCAAAGGTTGTTGAGTTATAAAATCTTGTGACTTGCTGACATATAGTTATCGGGCCTGCCAATGTAACTCCATCGCTATGTTGCTAAATCGGGCAGTTATGGAACTTGTGAACCTGGATCTCCATGATTCTTCACAAACTTGGCCCTTATTCCAAAAAAACATAGAAAATGATGTAGGATTGTTCTTCTCCCTAGATGCCCCTCATCATTGAATTTACCTCCATATTGACAATGGTAGCTAGTGCTTACCTATTGCATATGATATTGAGGAGGTGGAGAATAAAGCTAAAGATTTCTAAAAATATCACTTAGAACATTTTTACATGATTAAGGATAACCTAATGTAGTTGATACATTCAATAGATGAATTGGAAGATAGATATAAGGTAGATCTCTCATTTGAAAAAATTAGTTGGCTTGGTTGTTTGTGTGAAAATGAAATAGATTTAAATTAGTATAAATTTCTCCTCCTACAAAGTTTTAAAATATAATAATCATATATTTATGTCCAAAGTTTTAGTTGGGTCTATATAAATTGCCTCACCAACCCATGTTTTGAATAAGTAAACTTTATAATGCTTTGGTGAAGGAAGGGATGGTGTAATTTTCCCTCCTATTAGACATAGGATGATAAGGTAAGGTTAGAAGCTCTTTTGATGGATGATTATTATTGAAAGAAAGTTTTTTTTTGGGGATTTTTCTACATATACCTATGAATAAAAAATGGTTAAGAATGAAATAACTTTATACCCTAAAGAAATGATAATAGAAATAGTTTAAATGTTCTATAATTTTTGTGTAACTAGTGATGGTCCTAAAGTCTATTTGCTTCAATACTTTTTTATGGAATGGTAAATCTTAATGTGGACCAATGCGGGTAGAGTTATGCCAAGAATCTATAGATTTGATTTCTATGCCAAGTCCATTGAAGGATATTTTTGATTTTTATGACTAAAGAATAGAACATAATGCATTTTCTCTATTTTTGTCTAAAAAATCCCTCTCATAGTCACTAATGTTGTGCATTTTTTCTATGCACACTAATGAAATATTATGGAAAGATAAGTTAAATTTATATGGATTTTGTGAAAAAATTATTCACCAAATTCCAATGTTAAGTTATCCTTTTTGTAACCCATGGGCACCAAATCCAAATTTACTAGAAAAAAACTATATAAGCCATACCCTTATGTGGTTTGATACCATACTAACACTAGTGATACCTGACCAAATTTAAACTAACTTGAGAACCTCATGTGTGGCTATGAAAAATAAAAATTAGGGTTCTCCCCATTGGTTATAGGTCAATCTATAACAACTAATAACTAGCCCTAAAACCTACCACCTTGCTTGCAAGAACTACACACAATACCCTTACTCTTACATAGCTATGGAGAAGTATCCTACATTAACTTAGGCACAATCATATGGAAATGCTTTCAACAATAATACTTGAAGAATCATTTTTTTTCATAAATATTTCTATCCTTTATATTTAGGGACGTGTGCTTCCCCATTAAAACTTATATACATACACTTAATTCCTCAATTATACATATACTATTAACTTATCACTCTCTCTTCTTATACACAACCTTGCTTCTCATTCACAAATTCACTTTTTTTTTGGCGAAAAGCTAAAAGCTAATATATATTAATATCTAATAAATGTTACGAAATAAGCTTTACAATGGTTCTTGACAACCAAGATTGATGTCATGTTTACTTGCTGCAATCAAAATTGATAAAAACCCCTTATATGATCTATACTACCATTGACTGTGAGTATCTACAATATCCCTGAATAAGAACATTAACTGTAAACATTTATAACTTAGTTTGGGTCCCATAGCATATGGGACACCTGATCGACTGATCCCCAATGGTTTTTAGTGTCAAATTATTTGTTTCATAAAAAGGGCCTCATCCTTTGTATTATCAGAAAGTTGCCTTAGTCAGAGTTTTAGTCTATAATATCTTGTGGGATCTGAACCTAATTTTAACCTAATTCCCTAATCATCTGATAGTCCAACCACCGATACTAGTCATTCCTTTGGAGCCCATCAAAGGGGGTCCTCACAAGCCCATAATATCGGCCAAGATGTACAAATCCTTAGAGATGTAGGCTTAAATGTTGATATCGCCGACCTCACAAATACATATAGGGCGATAGGACCTACCAGGTCTGGAGCCATATGAATAATATGTTGTGTACACTCGATGTGTTGATATCGTTGACCTCAAAAAGGCTTATCTAGCAATAGGATCTATTGGGTCCAACACCATATGAAAAATATGCTATGTACACCTGATGTGCTGACAACGAAAAGCTTGATACTCCATATAGCAAGGATAAAAAGTAGCCGCCAAAGGAGCCGCCTATGGAAAATATGCATGAGGGATTGGAGGAACAAAGGGGCCGACAACCAAAAGCTCAATAGCGAATATAGCAAGGATTTGAAGTAGCTACCAAAGGATCCACCTATGGAAAATATGCATGAGGGATTGGAGGAACAAAGTCATGATGAGAAACCACTATCTGAAAAAAATATTTTTCACCCAGAGACTTGATATCATGCTCGTGCTTTCCAATTTCAGAGTATATTTTCTAAGCTTTCTTGATCTATAATTTCTTGCAAATGAGGAAAATCTTTTAGATCATCATTATTTTCCATTATTGTTACCTCTATTTTCTAACACCCCATATTTTCTAAATAATTTGCAAGCTTGTTCCCCTCACAATATGTATGCGAGATCTAGAATAGTTCAAAATTGTCCATTAACTCCCACACCCATTCTAAAATATACCTTAGATGCCAGTTATGACATTGCCTTTCCTTACACATGTTTACAATTACAAGTGAATCTCCTTCAATGTGAATCTTATTGATTCAAAATTTCCTTCCTAACTACAAACCATAAAGAATGGCTAGTGACTCCACCATATTATTCTTACCTAGAGGAATATGAATTGATCTAGCTACTTTCAATTTACCCCAAGAATCTCCAATGCAAACACCTACCCCTGAAGAGCTTGGATTCCCTATAGATGCACCATCAAAATTAAGCTTGAAAAAAACTATTGACAACAGGTGCCATTTGATTAGGCTTCTATTCACCTTCAATTTGGAAGGAAGTTTCATACTCCTTTTAAAAGGAAAAATAATACCCTTACAACCCTTAAGTATGCTTTGATCCCATGAGGTAAATTGAGAATTAACATTCTTTTGATCCTGTACATATGCCTTGACCACTTTTGCAATTGATTTTTCAATTGTTGCATGGACAGAGTGGTTTGGTGCTAATTTTTTTATAAATATATGTTTATTTCATTCCCACCAAATGGACCATATGACAAAAGCTAGAATTAGATGCCAAATACATGCAAAAAATGAAGTCTTATATAGAACTGGCCAAGAAGAAAAGAGATCCCATAATGAGTTTGGCAATGGAGTATGAAAACTCATCTTTTGCATGACAAATTCCCAACAACTTTGGGTGAATGAACATTGTAGAAATAGATGATTAGGATTTTCAAAACACTTACCACACAAAACACAATTAAACGGGTTTGTTGTACCCAATTTTACTAGACGATCACTTGTGAGTACTCTTTTCCTCAACACAAGCCATGCAAAACTCCCCACCTTTGGTAACACCATATTACTCCAACAAATGAATATTCTCTTTGAGACTACAAATGGTTGTCCTTGTTAAGGACTTCCTTGTAACCCTGTTTGACTAAGTAATTGCCATCTTTTGAAGGATCCCAAATAATATGATCCGCTTTTGCTAATAAGACGATTGTTCTTGCTGCTAGAACCTGATGAAGACAACTCTTTTTTCATTAGATAACTAAGAGTTTGAAAAATATTTTCATATTATTTTTCTTGAAGAGATCTCTAATGCACATACACAATCAATTAATTTGGAACCCCATAAAGAAGATAGAATTGGAATGACTGCTTGAAGGTCTTGATAGTTTCTCAATGGTGGATGGCCATTCCAAGAGTCATCCCAAAAATTTATTGCTTCCCCATTATTGACCTCCCAAGAAACATAATTTGTGATTACTTTTCTACAACATAACATAAAGTTCCACATAGCAAATCCTGCAGGTGGGTTAGAGATTGTGATAATTCTTGAGGGTTCTTGATTGTTGAGATACTTTTCCTGCATAAGTGTGCACCATTTGGAATTAGGCTTAGTATACATCTACAAAACAATTTCCCCCCAAAGGCTATATTACGCTTTGAGATATCATGCAAACCTATTCGGCCTTTGTATTTCTCTGAAGACATAAAATCCAAAGAGATCAAAGGATTTTTTTTAAAATCATTCATGTTTCCTTTCCATAAAAATCCCCTGGTCACTTTCTCTATTTGATCAATTACTAATCTAGGTGCCTTGAGGACTGAGATAAAATATTTGGGGATTACTGACAATACAGATTTTATTAAAAGAATTTGTCCTTATAAAGACAACCAATGGGATTTCCAAGCACATAATTTCAGCTTAATTGTCTCAATAAAATTAGCCCAAAAGGATGGTTTATTAGCACCCATAAAGAAAGGAATACCCAAATACTTACAGTAAACTTGCCTCTTGAAAACCTAACACTTGAATAATCGTTATTTTTAAAGCCTTTTTATAGTTGAAGACATACAATTTTGATTTTTGAGCATTTATCTTTTGTCCTGACAACTCAGAGTATCTATCTAGAATACTTTTTTATTTTCCTAGCTTCATTAACATTGACCCTTCCATACAGTAAAGTATCATCTGCAAAAACATTGTGTGTAACTGACAAACTAGTTTGTGGAATATGTATCCTTTGCCATAAACCCTAATTGTTCTTCTCTTTTATAGTCCTGCTCAAAGCTTATGCCATAATTATAAAAATAAAATGTGAAAGAGGATCACCTTGTCTTACACCTTTTGTGGCTCTAAAAAATCCCGAAGGAGAATCATTAATTAATATAGAAAATAATGCTCCTGATAAGCAAGATAAAATCCATTTACACTTGTCTTAAAACCCAAACTTGCTCAAAACTTTCAAAAGGGAATTCCAATCAACCCTATCATATGCTTTCATCATGTCTAACTTTATAATAAATGATGGAAGATGATTATTTTTAATAGAGTGAAGAACCTCATGTGCTACCAGAGCCCCTTCTACTATTTCTCTACCCAACACAAAGCCACCTTGGTCTTGCAAAATGATTTTCAAAATTAAATGTTGCAACCTTTGATAAATTTCCTTGGTGAAAATTTTAGAAACCGTATTACACAGAGAAATCGACCCGAATTCAACAAAATTTTTAGGCTCTTTTGTCTTTGGAAATAGAGCAATATTTGCAACATTAAAGTGCTTGAGGATCTTGCCCGACTTCCTTGATTCCTCCAAGGCTATAAGAAGTCAAAACCCACAACATCCTAGCATTTTTGAAAAAAAAAAGAGGTGAAACCATTAGGGCCTGTGGCCTTGTCTGGAGCAAGAGAAAAAACAACCTTTCTCAATTATTCCAATGAAAAAGGCTTCATTAGTTCAACATTTTCTACTTGGGAGATAAGGGTCAGTATTGCTGCCAACAACTCCTGATCATCTCGCCTTCATTGTGTAGAAGCAGGTTTAATAGGAGTGAGCAAATTCTTAAAAAAATTTACACCTTCTTCCTGGATCTCATTTACACTTGTTAGTTGTTTACCTATTTCTATCTCCTAAATTGAGAAGATGGTTTGTTTCTCTTTTTTTTGCGCTGATGCATCAAAAAAAATTGTATTACGATCTCCTTCTCTCAACCATAATTCTCTTGACTTCTGAAGTCAATAAATTTCCTCTCCTTTCCCCAATTCTTCCCAAATTAATTAGATTTTTTTTTGTTTTATGTATGTAATGGAATCCATTCCATTTTTAATAATATGTTCATGGGCGTCTTCTAGTTGTTTTGCTACTATCTCTTTTTGTTCAAAAACATTTTTAAATAATTGCACATTCCAATTTTTAATCTACCCCTTGATGAATTGCAATTTCTTAAATAACTAAAACATTTTGGTGCCCCTATAATGTGGTGCACTCACCCACCATTGTCTGAGCAAGAGAAAGAATAGTGGATGCCTGAACCATATTTTCTCGAATTTGAAGGAGGGCATGTGCTAGGGGGGCATATTCTTGTTCTTTATCAATAAGGAGATAGCATAATGATTTGAACATACAAATGGAAAAAATTTTGAGGATAGGAGAAAAGGTTTGAGAACCCAATTTGGTGAAATCAAGAATCTATCTAACCAAACATCTATTTGTGAAAAATCTATTCTCCTATTCGTCCAAGTGAAACTACCTTTTTCTAGTAGCACATCCCTTAAAGAATTATCCACAATAAAAATCTCAAAATCTTCCATAGTTTTCTGGGGTGGACAAATACCTCCATGTTTCTCCTTGAGAGATACTATAGCATTAGAATCTCATGCCACTACCACTTTTTTAGTACCCAAACTTTGAATAATGTTTGTTAAATTTTCCCATAGCCTTTTCTTATCCTGAGTTGCTGTTGGACCATAGACATTAATGATTCTGAAGCATAAATCAAAAGATTCAATTTTCATTTATTGCCAATTACTATCTCCTCCCATAGCTTCTACTGTCATTTATTTCAAGTTTCATAAGGAAATCAATCCCTCTGATGCTCCTTGTGTTGGGATATGCAGAAATTTCCATTTGCCCCATTTCATTATAGTGGTTTCATAGGAGCTTGTTGATAATTTTGTTTCTTGCAAAACTACCACATCTACCTCTGAAGAATCAATCTGGCGTTTGATGTGGGCTCTCTTATCAGGGGCATTAATTCCCTTGACATTCCATGATATTATTTTCATTGTAGAGGAGAGGAGCAACATGCTCTCCTCTACCTTTTGTTAACTAAGCATCTTCCATCTAGTGTAGCTTGCATCCCTGACCCAATTTCCTCCCTTAGTTTTTTTTCTTTTGACTTTTTGCCTCTTTTACCTAGATATTTCTTAATCGGTAATTGATGGATAGCCATTTTTTCTAAGGATAAGGTTTGAGAATAGTCAAAATCAAGCTCCAAAACTATATCCAATTCCATTTTATCTTCCATCCAACCCTTAGTTGGCAAATCTTCTTTCAAGATTATTGGGTCAATAACATCTTCAAAAAGATTCAACCTTTCCTTTGCCTCCAAACCTGATTCATTTTGAATTTCTTCTGCAATATCATCAAATAATTCTAAGCCTATTGAAGTGAGTAATTTTTTTGCAAGAGTCTCCAATTGGAGGGAATTTGGATCCTCCAACTGAGGAGGGCTTTGACCCACTAACTTCGGGTAGCTGTGATCTTCCCACTGAGATGAGCTTTGATTCTCCAAATGAAGGGATCTTTGGTCCTCCAATTGAGATGAACTTTGAGTCTCCAACTGAAGAGAGCTTTGATCCTGATTAAGAACTAGAAGACCTTCCTTTTGAGAAATATCATGCCTCTTCTTCAAAAAATTATATGTGATCTGAATGGGTAACTTCTTTTCCAACGAAGCGCATGAAATTTGAATTGGAAAACCATTAAATTGAAATTGGCGAGCTAGTGCAAGCAACTGATCAACTGAGAATGTTACTTTAGAATAGAAAACCCTCCCACTATCAACCTTTCTATACTGATATACTGGCTTAACTAAAGCATTATTTACCAAGGGAGTGCTAGAATCTTTTGATTTGGCCATGTTTAAGTTTGTCATTTCTGAACTAGCTTGATAAGGTGAAGCTAAACTATCTCTTTTCTGAATGCTCTCATTAGTCAAACTTGTTGGAACAATCACTTCTAATTTCTTTTCAAACATTGGGGACAAAGCTTTACTATGAGGATATTGTAAAGATCTCTCTTTCTTTTGATAGCTAGCCATATTAGGGCATTCTTCTTTCAAATGTTCCATAGAATGACACAAAGAACATGTATTTTGATTACTTTCTACTGCAATTTCTTGTATCCATGCGTCACACTTAGATTTTATATGAACTTCATTAGGGAATGGTTTTGTAGTATCAAGCAATACACAAACCCTAATAGGCTGTGTGGGATTATCATAAAAAGCTTTGTCATGTTGAAGGAAGATACCGATATGATTTTCCAAAATTTCTATTAACTTAAACTCCCTATACTTTGGAGGTAAGGATTTTAATTGAATCCATGCTGGCACAAATTTTGACATAAATTGATCTGATTTAAAATTAGGAATCCAAGGATTCATGCATAAACTAGATCCTTCATATATCTAGGATTTCACTTTATAAACAATATCCCTTTCATCTTTTGAATGAAAAAGTATAATGAAAATCCCCTCCTCTTGATCCAAATAAAAGACTTTTGATACCCCTTCCCATTCATCAAATATCAAATCTTTCAAAGTATGTATATCAAGAATAAGTTCCCAAAACTTACATTTTAAGGCCTGGTGATGAAGATCCTTAATTTGATCTTGTAATAAGTCCTCTAAAAATGTGATGTTGACAACAACCTTTTGCTCCATTGTATTCAGTCTTTTGGTAGGTGAAGATTGGATGGCTTTCTGCATGTTTCGATTTTCCATGTTCTGTATGCCCTTTCTCTTATTCACCTTTTTCTTTTTCTTGTTGGTTTTAGTTTCCCTTGTCTACTTATTCGGCTGTTGCTTTTTGACCCAAATCTTTTGGATCCTTTCCTTCTTCTTGATCTGGGTGGTTTGTATCGTAGAACCATTATTTCCTTCTTTTTCATGTTGTAAAGATGATTTTGAAGGGACTTTAGGATTATAATCATTTGATTTTGCACTTTGTAATTGTGGTTGTTGCTTTTCTTTTCCATGGAAATCTTTTCTTGCATCTGTGCTTGCATTTCGTACCTGAGTTGATGAATTCTCTTTATTACCCTGATCTGCATGTACCTTATCTCTTGGATTGAAGGGATCTTCTGAATGATTTGAAACATTGGTTGCATGCATGCACTTTTTCCCTTGAGTATGATTCTCTGTTGAAACCCTATCCCCTTATGCTTCCTTTCTTTGATTAATCATATAATCAACTTCACTTTCTTTGTACAATCTATTAAGAAACCTTGGATTTACCTCTCTTTGTTTCCCTTGAAACTCTTCTGAGAGTAATGGTGGTTTGTCATTTTCATATATGTCAAAAAAAGCTTGCTTTTGCTTGTTTAAATGTCAGTTATAACAAAACGATGCCTAGTTAGGTCTAGAGAATCTATGCCTAATCACAGGTTCCCCATGTCTTGCATAATACCTTTTTGTATAGCTTGTGGGACCTTGTGCAGAATAATCCTGATTCCTATAGCCATTGTTTACAGAACAAGACAGATTCTTGTCTTTTCCTGAAAAATAATCATTGGGAAGCCATTTTCGCTCAACCATTTTTTCCACAAATTCACCTTCTCTTTCCAAACTACCTATTTTATTTCACACATTGTCTTCATCTTTTTAGAGGTCTCATTTCTTGGTCAATTGCATGTGATCTCTTCACTCCTCATTATGCTTCCTATTTGGTCTCACACAAGCCTTCTTTCTTCACTAGCTTTCTCATGACCCCATCTTCCATATTTATCCTCTACTTAGCCTCCTATTATTTTATCCTTCTCACCAAATTTCTTTCTTGACCTCCATAATCTACACCTTTCCTTTTTATCATTTAACTCCATGGTTTCCTCTTACCACTCATTTTTTTATCTATGAACATAGCTACACTCTTTCTCCATCTCATAAAAATATACCTGGTCATTTCCTATGCCTATAGTTATTTTCATTTATCTTTCTTATTCATACTATCTATTTTATCAATATATCTCCTTAGCTACTCTTTTCTTCACTAAATTCCCTTTCTTATTCCTTGTTTATATATTCCTCTTAATCCCACTCATAGCTAATATCTCTTCAAATCCTTCATAGACTATTCTTGTACAAAATATCTCTCCTTCCTTTTTTATCACCAAAATTCCTTGACATTAATATCGCCTACATCTAAATCTCCCTTAAATCTAGTGTGGTCATTCCTATATGTATTAGGCTCACCATCAATATTTTTATGTACCATGAGCCTAAAAATTAATTCTTTCAATTCACTTAGAACCTACACAACATCATTCTAATAAAAAATGTGTATGTTATATAACATCATTCATCAACCCTATTTCCAAACATTTAATATTATTATTAATTATATATTATTTACTCCTTATCTAGTTTTTTGTCACAAAAAATTATTTTCATCATCCTTCCTCTAATGGTTTTATTCATTCTTTTTGTAGCTCCATTTTTCTACCAAATATTTAGCTTGGCCAATTTTGTGCTCAAACATGGCCACCCAAATCAACCCTCAATTCCTTTTCCATTGTGAGCACTATGTCACAATAGAGACTCTTCACCACATCCATGTGACTTCTTGACATCCTCATTATCCCTTTCATACAACTCCTCACATCCATGAAACCAACTCATATCTCTTCAACACCCTAATATTCTATATACATTAGCAACCTATGCTTCTACCAATCTCTCTTCTAAATTCCTAGCCTTCCTTAGAAACTACTTCTACTTTTCCAAAACCCCACACTATTCACCATAGAATACTAACCTCCTCATAATTGGTATTGAAGTATCTCATTTGATACACTATTATTCTCATCAAGCTACTTTTGTACACATGCATTAGCAACATCAATTCTGATTTCTCATGGAATCTCTATCACTTGCAATATTATCCTCATGGTACCTTATATTCTTGTAGATTCTATATTTCTACAAGTGTTCCTAAACCAAGGTTACTAAATTAATTTTTTTTAAAGTTCCTATTGATCCATTAGAAACCCTTGCATTTTCATGGGTAACCTCTTCTATTACTATAACTTTCTATTGCTACAAGTCTTATGGTTGCAAGTAGCAACCTATGCTATAAGTACCTCTACACTATGGAAACTCCACAAATGGATGTAGGTGAAAACCTATAATGGTTGTAATTAAGTTATCTCATCCAAATGGCTAGTTACTTTCCTCTAGTACATGCAATATGTTGATACCTAAGATGTTGCATAAAAAATATAAAAAATGATATCAAATTTTAGAAAAAAATGATAAAAAATAATATAAAATTTATATAAAAGTGCTAAAAGGCATTAATATAAATAGTATGATTTTAATATTAAATTAATTAAAATTTAGAATTGATATGGTTTATCAAAACTAAAGAAAATTATATCAATTTTTTCTATAATATACATCAATTTGTGTCCATTTTATTAAATTTTAGATCAATTTGACTAAAATTTATTGGACTATAAAATTAGATTATAAATTTGATGTGTAAATTGATATAAGTGTTATAAAGAACTAACAAACATTACATAAGTTTTTATCTCATTTTATAAATCAATTGTAAATAAACTTTATATCCATTTTACTAAATTTATTGAAAAAGAAAGTTGGAGTATGAAGTTGATATATATTAATATAAATTTTATATAAAAAATATTTTTAAATGATAAATTTAATCTATCCAAAATTTTGAATTTTCTTTTAAAACTCATTATTTATCTCCTTATTAAGTTTTTAATTTTTCTTAATTATTTCATATATATTTGTGGAAGGAAGAATATAGAAGAAAATGGGGAAGAACACACCAAAAAAAATCTTCCTATTCTAAACTAAACTAGGCACCTCCAATAGAGAAAAAAAGAAAAAATGAAATGATTAATAAAAACCAAACATTATACCTTATTTTTGTATACATGTTTTGTTGGATGTTAAAGGAAATTTGGTATGTTGGTATGTTAGTTACTCTTTGAAGATTTCAAATTGGGAAAAAATGTATCAACAATGATTGATGAACTCCTACATATGTAAATATGTCCTTAGGGGAGAGTTTTTATAGATTTTTGGATAGGAAATTGAATGATTGGGATTGCATGTCTCAAATTGGAGGGTTAAGATGCATCACCTTGTAGGGAAAGATCACTATGAATGGATGAGATTAATGCAAGTAGAGGGGTGATATTAATCTAAGTCATGAATGGCTAAGATTTTCTTAATTTGAATTAAGGATGGGATGAAAAGTACAATTTTTTTTTGATGAGGTAGAGATGAATATTTTTTTGAATGAGATAAAAGAGAATGTGGATGATGAAATTATCCTAACTAATCAAATAAGAATAAGTTATGTGATTAATTAGTAGAGTGATATGATATTAATGATGTGGTGGTGATGATATGGTGATGTTAGAACATATAAGTGAATTTTAAGTCTTGATATTTTATCCCTCTTTAAAATTCCATTACAACTAAAAAAGTAATGGTGTCTCAGAAAAAGTAAATATAGGGATTCATGGGAAAAATTGATGCTCAAATGTTGATATTTTTATTTTAGAATTTGATAATTTAATCTAATTTATATTGTTTGAAAGAAGTTGATGAATTAGGTTGATTAAATTATGATTGATGATTAAACTGAATGATTGAGATTGGATTTGATACTTCAATACTTGGATGGATTTTCTATTTGAAAGGTTAAAATTGTTTTTAAATGATTTAGTTTATAATTGAATATTGAAACAGATTAAAAAAGTAAAAATAAAAAATAAAACTATGATGAGGGTCTCACCAGACATGCCAAAATATCCAATACAAAATCTAGAACAAAAATTGGGATATTGCACTAAAAAATATTCTCCTATTATAACTAAACAAATAACCTTAGATAGAGAAAAGAAGGAAAAACACAAGTTTTCAATAAAAAATAAATAATATGTGTTCTTGTTGAATAGATGTGCTCTTTGATAGTGAAGATGAGTTGGTATTTTGGTATTTTTTTTGCTTATTGTAGATTCCAAATTAGGAAAACATGTACCCACAATTATTGAAGAACTTTTAAGGCATGTAAATATGTCCTTGGAGGAGTATTTTTAGAAAATTTTGGCTATGAATGTGATAGTTGAGATTGAATCTCAAATTGGAGGGTTATGATGCATTAATCTACAGTAAAATATAACGATGAATGGATGAGATTAATGAAATTATATGGTTGAGATTGATCTAAGTGGTGTATTCCTATGATTATATTAATTTGAATGAGGGGATGAGACAATTAATATTTTGGGTTTTTGTGATGAGGTGGAGATGAATGTTTCTATTTTTATTTTGTAAATGATATGAATGAGAATGTGCATGATGTATTAGCTTGATTAATTAAATAAATACAATTTATTTAATTTATTAGTAGAACGAGACAAGCCTAGTTAATTAAAAATGTATTTGATTAATTAGTGAAAAAAATTTGACCTTCTTAATTAAGTAAACATATTTATTTAATTTATTAAGGAGTTACATTGGATTAATAGTGTAGTGTTGGTGATATTGTGATGTTAAGTTAAAAAATAAAAGTGGATTTTAAGTGTCTACATTTCCCCTATTTGAAATGTGTTGTGAGTCAAAGAAGAAATGGTGTTTCAAATAATGTACATATATGCACTTGGTGTGATGACACTAGTGATAATATTCCCCAAGTATTGAGATTTTTATTTTTAATTTTCTAAGTTAACTTGTTTTATATTGAATTATTGAATTTCATGGATTGGATTTTGGATATTTCAAATTGTGGAAGGATTTTTTTTGGAATGTCAAATTATTTTGAATTATTTTGAATTATTTGCATCAAGATGCCTCCTTAAGAGGATAGGAAGGTTTGTAGAACACGTGTTATCTCAAAATGAATGAAATATATACTAGCAAAGATGGTAAGGGATGAGTGAAAAAAATAGATATGAATATTTGGATTTTAATGATAGATAAATGGATTGGTAATAATGGATAGGATTAATTAAAATATGGATGAAAAGATTAATTATGAATTCAAATTAAAGATGAATGATGAATGCTAGTGATTCATGAGTAAATATGAAAGATGCATCAATGATGATGTGTGGTGCATAATGAAATAGATTTTTTTTTGTCGAAATACAAATGATGAAGGGATAGACAAAAGGAAGGGATAGGTTGAAAGGATAGGATGGATGGTAAGTTGATTTATTTCAAGTACATGATCGGAGTATTTGAAGGAATTCTAATATGTTAAGAGATAAAAATTTATTGTAAAACTAGATAGGATGAGTCCAAAAAATCTAGGATATAATATGGATGGAAGGGATGATCCAAAAATTATAGGATATGATATCCAATAAATTTTCACATAAGTGTAAAATACCCCCATTATGTACATGTCATTCATGATTCTAAAATATAATGTTTGTTGAAGGAAGTATCAAATTGCTTCATAAGTTGTGATATAATTTTGTAGAAAATTGGATATATCAAGAAGCATCTAAAGAATGATTCAAAACCATGGCGTATCCTTATCAATACCAATATAATTAAGGGAAGATGGATGAGTATTATGGCATGGGTATGTAGCTATGATATGTGGGATAGTATGGATCAATAGCTAATGGATACATAGGGTGGATGAAATAGTCTTTCCCCCTAAGTTTAGAGTTCACATATGCATTTTATTTACACATGACATCCTTGAATAAGTTTTCAAACATGGTAATTTCCTAATGTGCCATATGAATAAATTTTATAATTGGGTAAAAATATTCTCTTTACTATTTTGATTTGTATTTTTTTTACTTATTAATTTCTTAACATGCATTTTGAATTTGATTAATACAACTGTATTATGAAATTATTTGTTGTCACACCTCATGTTTGCACTAAGTTGATTATGTCATTTTTATTAACTTTAAGCTAAAATAATTTGTTTAAATTTAAAATTATGTTATCAAAACTATGTTTTGTGGGTATCCACACTAAGATTTTATTAATTTATTTGTGTTGTGAAAAAATAAAACATCAGTTAGATGTTGACTAAAAGATATAGATTTAATGTTATTATCCTTATACTGATGATTGTTAGTAAAATATTTATATTATATTATGATATTATGGTTAATGGAATAACTACCTTGTTGATTAAATGAGGTGGATGTAGTAAATTAGATTCACCCTCTCAAATGAGGAGGGAGAGTATTGTTGAAGAGAGGGAAGTAGATCAAGGAAAATGACAAGTGCATCTTGACTTTGATAACTCCCACACAAATACAATAGTGTTCAATCGCATATGCACTACTTTGATATTCACTTGAAGTCATAATTGTGATGGTACCTTGTATCCTAACATCATTATAGTTTTGATGATTGTTTGTTCTCTATCTCCTCTTATCATGCTAATTTATTAATTAATTTTATTTTTTGTCTTACATATCTTCTTTTGATTGTGTCATTGGTTTTATAAGATCTCATCATAAGGCAAGTGCATAATTATTACATTTTTGGACTAAGTTTATTATAAATGAATAAAAGTATATAGTAAATTTTGAGTTTCATGGAGAGGAAAAGGGAGAAACTTAAGAGGTGTTAGGATTATAAAAAAAAAAGGAAAACAATGAAGAGGGTAGTATGGTGTGGTTTGGTTACGGAAGAAAAAGGATGAACAAGCTCTATATTTTTTTTAAAGATAATTGTTGGATAAAAATGGTATGTTATTATTTCCAAATGTTATATTTTCCTACTACGGTTTGGCATGCAAAAACTATATTTTTTAGATATATTAATTGTTTATGTCATATATTAAAAGAATGATAATAATAACTCTCTCTGTTTGTACTCTTGCATGAAAATGCATATCAATTTATATTGATTATGTTATTTTTTTAATGGATGTTGAAATTGTTATGACATTTTTATTGGCTTGTCTTCCCATGGGCTTTTTGAGTATATTATTGTATTGATAATGCTTTAGAATGTAGGATTATTAGACTTAAGGGTTTTCTTTCTTGAATGTTTTATTTGCACCTTGGTAGAGGATCAATAATTGTAGGCCTATTAACACCATACTTTGGTATATCTATCATTTAATGTCTATCAATATTTAATAATACAAATAAGAGTTTGTTCTTCTCTTTATATTACTTTGGTACCCTTGACCATGTTTAATATGCAAACTCTTATCATAAAATTTACAGTATTAATACTTGTACCACTCACTCTTGGTCCAATGGTATAGTTATCTTGACCTATACTAGGTCTATGTTTATTACAAATAATATTATGTTAATTGTTTTTTACCTTTATCAGGTCTATGTTTATTGCAAACATTTCAATGTTATAGGGCCTTTTCCAGGTCCATTTTCATTACAAACACTAATATGATTTTTTGAACTTGATAGGTCCATAATAAGTAATATGAATTTTGTTAAAATTATTCAACCTTACTATGTTTCTGTTCATTATGAACAATACAAATGTTATTTGATCTTGATAGGTCTGTGGATTTTGCGAATGTTGTCATCATATTCAACCCTTAATGGGAAAATTACTATTTTGGTTGTTAAATTTATTTGACCTTTTTTAGTGTTATTCCTTGCATACACACCCCATCATTTTTTTCTTATAAATATTAGGGACCCCATTTTTCTATTTTTTTTCATTTTTCATTTTGTCTTTGGGTTGTTTTAGTTGACTTGAGGGTCCTTTTGGGCCCTTCCTTTCTTTTTTATTTTGAGTCTTTTGTAAATTTATTCTAGGATTCTCAAAGTCCACAAAACTCTTTAGGTTCCTACTAGACTGTGATCATTGATGGGAACCTTGAACCTAGCTTCAAAGTTCTTGGTGTTTCCCATGACCCAATACCTACTCCTCCTTGAATCTTTCTCTCCTAGTTTCTAATTGGTTTGTAGACCTCAATTGGAACTTAGAACCTACTTCCAAGTTCTCTCTTCCTCTCATAGCTCATGACTCAACACCTTCACACCTACATCCTCTACACATTTATTATTCATGATGTTCCATACTCCATCATGGGTCTATAAACCCTTCTCTTAGTCATTTATCCCTCACCTTTCTTTCTCCAAGGGCTTTTCTTCCTTCATGCACTAGTGTGTTCTTATCCATAGTGCTTTCAAAATTATCCTTCTTTTGATTTCCAATTTAGAGCATTTATATGGCCCACTTTTTCTTCTTCCTCAAGCTTGTTTCTTTTTTGGTTCCCAGAAGTTTAATTGTGAGGTAGTTTTTTTGTTTTTCATGTTTCTCCGTTTTTCTCATATCTATCTTATCTTCCTTTTATTTTAATATGTTTTGAAATATATTTAGGGTTATTAATATTTTATTTTTCCCCTAAACACTCAGCTTAGTTTGTTCCCTAGAAGTCATTTGAAGCTTTTCATTTTAGTATTTTGTTTAGATTTGAGTGTTTTAGTGTAGTTTGAATTAACCTTTTATGCTCAAAATCAGTTTTGGTGATTGGCCTCTTGAATTTTTAAAGGTTGTTTGCCCTATTTAGGGAATTTTCATTAGATCACCTTTACTGAGTTTTGAAAACATGACCTCTCTTTGGTCATTGTAGGTCTTGGGTATTGGATGAAACTGAGGACTTGGAGCTAGTATTCCAAATCCCCATTACCATTTGATTCCTGCACCTGGCTATTCATTTCAACAAACACTACAAATTTTCCTTACCTTCATTTTGAGTCCTAGACATTGGGTGAAACCAAGGACTTGGAACCAACATTCCAAATCCATGTTTCCACTAGCATCATGTGACCCAATCATAATAAAAAATTCCTTCACACCTTCTTTTCTTTTGACCAAGTCTTGGGACCCTATTGGATCTTGGAACACAATTAATGTAGGAGTATCCAATCATGTAGGGAAATCTTGCATTACCCAAAATAAATATTTTTCCTTTTTTCTTTTGATGAACTAGCCTATGATAAGTTTGAACATTGTAGATCTCTTTGAAATCTTTCCAATGATATGAAATAATAGTAAATCAGGCACTCGAATCAAAATTTATGGACCTGTGAAGTTGCTACTCTAAAAAGTGAATTTCATCAAAATCTCCTAGGTAAGAAATCAATCAACGAGACTTTTGGCACCAAAACAAAAGGGAAAGTTGAACTTTCTAGAACATTCTAGGGTGGTTATTGGGGGTAAAATAAAAAGGGTTAGGTGGGGGTTGTAGAAGGTGGCTCCATTAGTGTAGATTGTGACTCTGAATAATATATTTTGTTTTCAAAGTTGATTTTGTTATAATGAATCAAGCCCATGAGGTTGTAGCATGTAAGTTTTGAATCTATAATTTTATTTTCTGGAAAACAATTGAAAGTGAGTTATTTTTATGTCGCGCATATTCTGTGTTGGTGTCTATTGTGGTGATTTGTGTGGGTTTCGAGCAGTGTGGCCCTCATCAAGTGGTATCAATGTAGGAGTTCTTGAGCTTGTAATAGAGTGTCGAATGTGAGGCAATTGTAGCAGGACCTATGAGTGTGGGTTGAGTTCAAGATGCCTCCAAGACTTTCCCAACATGGAAGAGGTAAAGGCCAAGGTGGTGGAGGAAGAGATCTACCTAGAGATGAAATCAAAGCCCTTAGAAGGAAATTAGAAACCTTGCAACAAGAGGTTCAAAGAAGAGATTTGCAACAAGAAAGAGATGACTGTGAAGATGAAACATAAGAGTAAATGGAAGAGGAGGAGTAGGATCCAATGGATCCTGGAGAAAGAAGATTGTTGTGAATGATCTCAAGCTTTGGGAAGAGACCTAAAATGGAGGTTTCAACTTTCAATGGAAGTGTAAATCTTGAAGAATTGATTGATTGGATCAATGAGATGGAGGAACTTTTTGAGTTTGAGGAGATTGAAGATCCTCACAGAGTGAGATTTGCAAAGAAAAATTGAAAGGTCATGCTAGTATATGGTGGAAAGAGGTCCAATTAGAACGAGGAAGACAAGGGAAAGATACAATTTCTAGATGGGACATAATGGTGTCAAAATTGAAGAAAAAATTTATTCGAGTCAATTACAAATTGGAGTTACTTAAGAAGATGCAGAGCTCGAGGCAAGGAACAAGGACGGTAAAAGAATATATAGAGAAATTTCACAAAGCCCTAATTTAGACAGGACATTCTGAGGCAAATAAAGAGAAAGTTGCTACTTATATTAATGGGTTGAATCCAAGAATATAGGAAGAATTGGAACTAGTAAGAATGACCACCATTTAGGATGCTTATCAGTTTTCTCTAAGGGTTGAAGAATGACTAAACAAGAGGTTTGAGAATAAACAACAAGGTGGAGGCCATAGGAGAGACCAGTGGATGGTCATATGGAGGTTGAAATGAAGATCAAAAGAAGGGTGAAGGCTCTAGTAGTAGCCAAAACCAAAAAGGAAATAACACCTATCGACCTCGTGATTAGAATAATAGAGAGCAAAGAGGAAGAGGAAGATCTAGACAAGGACTAGGAAGAGGAGGCTTTAGTAGAACCTATTTCCAATGCGGAAAAGAAGGACATAAAGCCTATGAGTTTCCTCAACATCAAGGAAGGACAAATAGAAGACCTGAGGGTAATGTATGAGTTGCACAAGTAGATGAAGATGTTGAGTCTTCACATTCTAAGGATGTAGAAAGAGATGTTCTTGTTACTAGAAGAGCTTTGCTAAATGAGGAGAAGGAACCAACTCAAAGGAAGATTTTTTTTTGCACCAGATGTAAGTGTGAAGGTAAAGTTTGTAATGTTATTATTGATGGAGGTAGTACTGATAACCTTGTTTTAGAAGAAATGGTTAGTAAGTTGCAGTTGGAGAGAAGGAATCCAAACCCATACTGGATTGCTTGGTTGTAGAAGGACCATAAAGCCTTGGTAAATGAAAAATGACTAGTAAAGTTCAAGATTGGAAATTACCATGATGAGGTATTGTGTGATATTATGCTTGTGGATGTTTTTCATATGTTGTTAGGTAGATTGTGGCAGTTTGATTATCGATAAGTACATGATGGACATGCCAATACCTATTCTTTGACAAAGGATGGGATTTGGAATATGTTTAAGCCCTTGAAAGAGGTAGAAGAAAAGGTACATAGTAATCAATAAATTGTTTGAATATGGAAGAAAGTTCCTAGAAGGTATGAGGCATGAGCATATGTATTTTGCATTGATCCCTAGAATTGATAAAGAAGATACTATTGAGGTACCTATAGAGGCTTCATATTTGTTGAATGAGTTTCAAGCTATTATTTCTGATAACATATCTGAATGTTTTCCTCCAATAAGAAATATTAATCATCAAATGGACTTGATTCTTGGAGCTAGTTTTCCAAATAAGGAAACTCATCGTATGACTCCAGTAGAGATTAAAGAGTTGAACAAACAAGTGCAAGAGTTGTTGTGGAAGGGTTTGATCAGAGAGAGTTTGAGTCCGTGTGCAGTACCTATAGTACTAGCACCAAAGAAGGACGGGGAATGGTGGATGTGTACAGATTCTAGAGCCATCAATAAGATCACCATCAAGTATAGATTTCCCTTGCTGAGAATGGTTGACATTATGGATTGTTTGAGTGGAGCTGAGTACTTCACGAAGATAGATTTAAAGAGTGAATATCACTAGATCCGGATTAGAGAAGGAGATGAATGGAAGACAACCTTCAAAACCAAGAAGGGATTGTACGAGTAGTTAGTCATGCATTTTGGGCTAATCAATGCACCAAGTACATTTATGTTGCTTATGAATGAGGTATTGAAATAATTTTTAGGAAAATTTGTTATTATTTATTTAAATGATATTTTGATTTTTAGTAAGACATTGGAGGAGCACTTGATGCATTTCCAAATATTTTTTGAGAAGCTAAGGGAGGAGAAGTTGTTGATCGATTTGAAGAAATGTTGTTTTTTGAAGAGAGAGTTGGTGTAACTGGGATTTTTTGTCTCAACAAAGGGTCTTAAAATGGATCCAGAGAAGGTGAGAGCTATCATTGAATGGCCTACCCTAAGGAATTTTATAAGGTAAGATCATTTCATGGTCTAGTAAGTTTTTACAAAAAAATTATTAAGAATTTCAATAGTATTTGTGCACCTCTAACTGAAGTGGTGAGAGGGGATAGAAAAGAGTTTAAGTGGACTACAAAAGCAGCCCAAATTTTTGATATGTTGAAGAAGAAAGTTACAGAGTAACCTGTTTTGGCACTTCCATATTTCAATAAGGTCTTTCAGGGTATGTGCAGGATCATGATGGCCCAAAAAGTGGCAATATGATGGGTATGTGGTTGATGACTATTTTCTTACCCAAAATTGATGAAATGAAAAATATTTTTAAAGGAGATTCTCAGCTTTCCACCGATATAAATTATGCTTTACTTTGAATTTAATAAGTAATTATTATTCATTTTCTATTCAAGTTATGACTAAAGTCCTAATTGATAGGCTGATTGAAAAACATCTATAGCTTTCAAACGGTATCACATTTTTTGAATCCAAAACATGTGTCGCATTCTATGATTTGCATACTATAGGATTAAAAAAATAAAAAATTGAATTTCATGAAGTTTTGACCAAGTTAAGGTGGCCAGACATACAAGTTTTTTATATTTTTTAAAAAGTTGTAATAAAAAATTCATAATTAATTATTTACTTGGAAAAAAATTACAAGTAAATATGCATCACATTAGGACATGAGTCTTCTACTTATATCTAAAATTTTATAAAAAAATATTATCATTTTATTGTGGTTAGGGTGGGACAGACACCTACTTCTTATTTTTTCCCTGAAATTTAAGTACCACTGCATTGAAATTTCAAATTTTCGATTTTTATTTTTTTTAAACAAACCTAGTAGATTAGAAACTACATTCAATTTGCTACATATTCTATTCTTACATATTTTTGAAATAATATAGATAACTTATTCAAATTTTTACGTCAAGTTTCCTAACTTTGATTTTTCTGATTTTTTTGCCACTTAAGGGCCTATTTTTTCCATGATGATCCTGCACATACCCTTCAATTAGATTGTGATGCTAGTGGCACTACCATAGGAGTTGTTTTGAGTGAAGAAGGAAAGTGATGGAATGAAATGGAGGTCATTGACTTACCTTCAACCACTTTTACAACCTTCAAAACCCTCTCTTGGGTTAACTTCTTTGTAACCAACCTACTTCCCTAGTAGGTAACCAGACCTTGTTTTTAGGCCTTATCTCTCAATCACTCTGAAAAATCCACCAACCAATCATATTTTTAGGGACCCATTAACCATACACAAAACATATCTGAAAATCCTATTAGGCCTCTTTGGACCAACATCACAAAACAGGCTTCCAACGCTATTCAACTTGACCAATTAGGCCACTTTTCCAAAGGAACACACCTCAAATCTTTCTACCAACAAAAAATATCATTAGAAAGACCTTAAATTTCCTCCAAAACCCTAAATTATCCAATCTTAGGGTCAATACTCGCTTCCTATGACTCACTTTCATGAAACCCTCACTTTTCTCCAAATTGACAAGGGTTTATTGAAAAACCCATTTCCAGACCTCTCACAACCTTGAAACCACTTTCCAACATACCTTATTTTTCCTGCACAAGCTTAATTGACCACCGAATTATGCTTCCCCCTAACTTTACCCACTTTGTCACTCTAAAACTCCACTTTTCCTTTCAAAAATGCTCTTCACTCAACTAGGGCTTCAAGCCTAGACCTGCAATTTGACCTTCCCTACATATGGAAACCTTATAACACAAAAAATTCCACATTCTCACACTTTTCCCAACTAGTTCTACCTTGTTCTCAAGCAATTTCCTCAATTCACCAACTCTAGCCTTGTTCTTAAGGCCTAAATTTTGTGTTTCAACAGAGGCAGCATTGAGAATCACTTCAAATGCCTTCACCAATGCTATTTTATTATTCCTACACCCTATCCTACTTACATCAGGCCCATTCCACTAAGACACAACCTAAACAATAGGTGGAAAGGCCTATTTCAACATATTATACTCAAACCTTTGTATGAGCAACTTCATAATAGTTTTCAAAAATCTACCACTAAGTTGCTTCGAGCTTAATAGAATTCCATGAGAATGGATTCAAATCAAAGCTAAAACCATCCTACAATAGATTCAGATCATCTTAGAGAAAACTCCTGTTGTACAGACCCGTACATAGGCTAAAAATGAAGAAAATACACAAAAATTAACAAAGAAACAAAGATATTTGATTGATATTCTCCTTCAAACTCTTCAACAACCACTAACTTTGAGTTTCCAACATATTTATAACTCAACCAACTCCTCACAATTCCTATAACTACCTTTCAACTTCCCATGACCATTGGGCTCCCCTATAACTTTCAAATTTTCACCTTTTACAATATTTGAAATGACAACTTTGCAAAATTACATTATTGGCATCATGACCCCACCTAGACTTAAAAGTAAAAACAACATTACAAAAATGGCCTATCATGGCCTTATTTGAAATTATCATAATTAAAACCACTGAACATGATCTAATTCATCAAATGGAGGAACAAGGTGCTCTGCAACAGTAAGCCTGTTGCCTATTTTAGTGAGAAGTTAAATGATGCTAGGAAGAAATATTTTGTCTATGATCAAGAGTTTTATGCTATAGTTCAGTCTTTGAAGAAATGGAGACACTATTTGTTTCCAAAAGAATTTTTTTTATATACTAATCACTAGGCTTTGTAGTATCTCAATAGTCAAGGAAAGTTAAATTAAAGACACTTAAAATGGGTTGAGTTTTTGCAGAGTTATACCTTTGTTTTGAAGCATAGGAGTGGAAGGTCAAACAGAGTTGCAGATGCCTTGAGTAGAAGGAAAAATTTGTTGATAGAAATGAATATAGAGGTTGTTGGGTTCAATGAAATCAAGAGTTTGTATCCTAAAGATCCAGACTTTGCAAAATCTTGGAAGGCTTGTTTGGAACCTATTACATTGGATAGGATGAGATGGTTGGATTTCTTCATCCAAGATGGGATGTTGTTTAGAGGAAGCCAATTGTGCATTCTAAGGAGATATATGAGAGAGAATCCAATCAAGGAGAAGCATAGTAGAGGATTGGTTGGAGATTTCGATCAAGATAAGACCATTCCTCTTTTCAGTGAGAATTATTATTAGCCACAGTTGCAACAAGTTGTGAAGAAGTTTGTACAAATCTGCAAAGTATGTTAGATGGAAAAAGGAACAAGTCAGAATACTAGATTGTATTAGCCATTACCTATACTTGAGAGGCCATGGGAGAATATTAGCATGGATTTTGTTCTTGGCTTAACAAGGACACAAAGAGGGCATGATTCCATATTTATGGTGGTGGATAGATTTTCAAAGATGGCACATTTCATTCCGTGTCATAAGACTAGTGATATTGTTCATGTTGCAAAGTTGTATTTTAGAGAGATGGTGAGACTACATGGTTTACCAAAGAGTATAGTTTCAAACAAAGATACCAAATTTGTTGGTTATTTCTATAGGACATTATGGAAGAAGTTAAAGACAGATTTGAAGTTGAGTTTTGCACACCATCCATAGACTGATGGAAAAACGAAGGTGGTGAGTAGGAGTTTGGGTAACCTGCTAAGATGCTCAGTAGGAGACAAGCCCAAGGGATGGGATTTAATTATACCACAGGAATAATTTTCTTACAACAATTCTATCAATAAGAGCACTGGTAAATCACCATTCTAGATTGTGTATGGGAGTAGTCCAAGAACTTCTTTTGAACTAAGAAAGATGGATAAGGGGGAGAAGAGTAGTGTTGAGGCTAAATATTTTGCTTAGCACTTGAATAATTTTCTTGAAGAGATGAAGAGACATATCAATAAGATGAACTCACAATATAAGGCTCAAGCAGATTTGAAAAGGAGGTATAAGGAGTTCCAAGTAGGAGATAAAGTCATGGTTCATTTGTGAAAGGAAAGGTTTCTAGTTGGTACATACAACAAGTTAAAGGTGAAGAATTTTGGACCATGCAAGATCCTAAAGAAGCGTGATTTAGGAAATGCCTATGAGGCAAAGTTTCCTAATGAAATTCATATTTCACTTGTGTTTAACATTTCATATTTAACAATATATAATGAAGGAGGAATTGATGAAGAAATAATGGAAGCATAGTGGAATATTCTAGCACCTACTTTAGAAAAGGAGGAGATAGAAGAAATTTTGAATAGTCATATGGGTAGAAGCACAAGAAACAAGCAATACATAGAGTACTTGGTGAAATGGAGAGGAAGGCTTGTTGAAGATTCATCATGGTTGTTTGAGGCTGAGGTTAATTGCATTGGTTTCCCTCTAACTCCTGAGAAGTGATAGAGTCACTTTTCAAATTACCTTGGGTGTCTGATGCGGGAGCATCCAACAATGTAGGGAAATCTTGCATCACCCAATTTTTTTTTCCTTTTTTTCTTTAGTTGTTTTGAGTCCCATGATGGAACTTAAGGGGTGTAAGACAGTCAAAAGTCAAAAATAGTGAGAAACAATCACTTACTATTTTTAGTAAGTTGGCCTAAATGGGCTCATATGGACCTTAGAATTTACCCCAAGGAGAAAAATTGAAAAAAAATTCTAGACATGAAAGAATCACCTCAATAACCCACACAGTTTGAGAGATATTAAAGTTTTCATCTCAAGAAATTTCATATATGAAGACTTTAGAGGCTTTGAAATAGCTCAAAAAGTTGATGAACTGACCTATGGTAGGTTCACATGCTGTAGATATCTTTGAGAGCTTTCCAATGATATGCAATAATAGAAAATGGGACACCCAGAACAAAAGTTATGGCCCCACAAAGTTGCTCCTCTAAAAAGTGAATTTCATCAAAATTACCTCCTAGGCAAAAAATCAATCGGTAGGACTTTTGGTGCCAAAACAAAAGGGGAAGTTGAACTTTCTAGAACATTTTAGGATGGTTATTGGGGTAAAATAAAAAGGGTTAGGTGGGGGTTGTAGAAGGTGGCTCCATTAGTGCAGATTGTGGCATCGAATAATATATTTTGTTTTCAAAGTTAATTATGTTCTAATGAATCAAGCCCATGAGGTTGTAGCATGTAAGTTTTGAATTTGTAATTTCATTTTCTAGAAAATAATTGAACTTGAGTTATTTTTCTATATCACATCTTCTGTGTTGGTGTTTATTGTAATGATTTGTGTGGGTTTCAGATAGTGTGGCCCTCATCAAGAGTTCTAGGGTCTCATTTCCTCTTGATCCTCATGTCCATCAATTCTCCTTCACTTTTCTTCGTTTCTCCCCCCTCATTTATAACTAACTCTTAGTTTTTGTTCTAGACTTAGAACCTAGTTCCATGTCCCCTTTCATTTCTACTACCTATTTCCACTCCTTATACTATTCCTTATTTCGAGTCTCGGATGCCAAGTCAAATGATGGACTTTGAACCATTTTTCCAAGTCTATATTTCCATCTGATTATTAACACCTACTCATAATAAAAATTCCCCTTTTACTTCTCCATTTTCCATTAGGTTGTTGAACCCAATGGGAACTTGGGACCTACTTCCAAGTTCCTTATTTCCTCCCTTGAACCATGACCCATCCTATTTCTGTAATAAATATTTTCATGTGTTTCCCATCTAACTATGGAACTTGATGGGAAGTTCTTGGTTCCTCTTGATCACTACCTTGTGCATTCCCCCACTCTTATGGTCCTGAATTGCTTCCTATAGGATCTTGAAACATGATAAGAACTTGGAACCTAGTTTCAAGTTCTTTGTTTAAGTCATAACCCAAAAAATACTAAATTCATAGATCAAGTTCTACATTACTATTTCACCCAACTCCAAAAACTATTACACATAGAAAAATGCTAGAAAAATTTGGTGAAAAGATCTAACTTCCCAAAGATTCAAAGAAAAAATTACTAGGTTTTATAAGATTAATAACATCACACCTATAAGCCTAAGTAAAGGAGGTATAATACTTAAATATAGGAATTTATTATATTCAGTTTTTTCAATGTAGAATGACTAATAAGACAACTAAGAAACTAGATAAATTCCACATGATAATGAAGTATTAGTTACAAGGAGTCCTTAGGGTCTCCAAAATCACCTTCGATGTACAAGACATTTCTGTCACTAACCTAGGCCATATTTACCTAGGTATAAAATTTTAAAAAACTCTAGGTTGACACATATGATTGGATTCTCTATTATGTTTTAGTAACCAGAATTAATCCTAGGTTGTGTAACTCATTATGATCCCAAAACTAGGACCTATAGAGAATATGAAGTTAGTGTTGTACTTAATATAAGCCTAGAATTTATATCACACATTTGTTTTTACCCTTTAGGGCTATGTTGAAGACACTAATAGATGAGTAGACTATGAAATCATTTGAGGAGGCAGAGAAATGTGTGAGGAACCTTTTAATGATTCTTGGATAATAAAGCCAAGGAAGGCCTTTACTAAGGTACCAAAGAACCTCACCAAGGTAGATGAATAGGGGGAATTAGGTGACATCATTACTTTAGTGAAAAAATTTATGGGGAAGCCTAAGTCCAAGGATTAACACACTCGGATGTACTAGTATATACACACCATTCTAAAAAATGAGAAGTATTCTGATTAGGACCAACTTGTTAGTGACAACCTCCATGATCAATTGAAAATTTTCCATGCAACTAAGAAGTTATGTATGACTTCTTATATAGTCTACTTACTTGCAAGACATGGTACATTCCCAAGATTAACTACAGAGGCCATATTAGGTGAAGGGTATGGAGATAAAATATTTTGGGATAGATATAGTTAGTTGAAACTCAAAGAATCCTAAAAAAATTTCAAAAGGGTTAATGATTCCTTCATCAACCCTATTATCAACAAAAAATCTATAGATGAATTTGTAATAATTTTAGACAAGGAAAAACAATTAATAAAAGTATGGGGACACTAGTTCATCTAGTTCCCCAAATCCACCTATATCAAAATATTTGTTTACTTAGGAGCACTATTTTTTCTACTAATATTTTGCAGTGATAAGGTAATATTAATAAAATTAACTAGACATAACCTACAATATCTTCATCCTCTAAAATTTTTAGGTTCTCAAACTTTCCTCTGTAGATCTACAACTTGGCTTGATTTAATTTTATTTCTCCTTCATAGATGCCACTAAGCTTTTCCCAGACCTCCTTTCTTATCTTGTAGTGCATTACTTTTACAAGATCAAAATTTGCTAGCCCACTCAAGATAGAATTCTTATCCTTTCCATTATTCTCATAGGCCCTAATCTCTACTGGATTAGTTGGAGGAGTAGCAGGAACAACATAACCATCCTTGAATAATTTCAAAACACCAAACCCTAAATAGGATGGATAGGATTCCATTTTGAATTTCTAGAAGGAAAAATTTGTTTCATCAAACCTAGGCACCTTGTGAGACCCTTCTTGTGCCATCTTGGATCTTCCTCAAGTTGTTAGACTTCTTCTAAGGAACAAGCTTTGATACCAATACTTAAACATACACTAGAATACTAAGAGGGGGTGAATCAATATTCTATCACATCTCAAAACTTTTGAAACAATATAAACTTCAAACTCTACCGCATAAACAAGAACATGAAAGATAGAAACAATGCACAACACAAAACAACATCAAATGTACGTGGAAAACCCCAAAGTGGAAAAACCATAGTGATAATTGTTGCTAGAAGCTACTATCCTAATATAGCCTCATAAATGAATAATAGTTTCAACTTTTTTTAGGACTAAAACCCAAGGAAGATACTACTCCCTAAAAAAGAGGTTTTAGGGTCACTCCCAAGGAAGCTACAACTCCCTACAGACTTTGTTTTAGGAATATGACCCAAGGAAGCTACAACTCCCTAATCTGAGAACAAACTTAGGAATAATTAAAAAATGAAAATCCTTCCACTTTCTAAAATTGATGATTAGGCTCAATCCTTTTGATGATTTCCCTTCTCTTTTTGATGATTACAATTTTACTTTGACTATTCTTCAAATTTCTTCTATGCTACCTACTAGCTCATGGCTTTCAACATTCAATAAGTTCCAACTTTGGCTCACTACGTCTAGCAAACAATTAAGCACAATTCTTCACTTCCCTTCTATCACAAAGATATGATCAACTTGAAACCGAACAATATCTAACACTGTTGCTCTTTCTCTTTCAATCGCTCACCCAATTATCATAATGCATCACAATCATTACTACAACCCATGACCTAGATCAACTAGGTGTTATACTATTTTATCATAAGTTTTGTCATTGATGTCAGCCTCTAGTGTGTTTTTATGAGGTATTTGTGGTGTTAAGAAGGTGTTGCGGATGCAACATGGTCACTAGGTTTCCAAGTGCTTTTGAGAAAGTTTATATAAAGAGTGTACAAGGTTTCAAGGATCTATTATGTATTGTGCTCCATATTTCTTCATGCTTAAAGATGTGCCTATGTAGTTTGGATATGATGATCAAAATTCTTTGAAGGTGTTATATCCAAATTTTAAGTTTCTAGATTGTGAGGCAGTAGAAGATATGTTTGACAGTGTGCTAGACTATCTCTGGTTTGTGAAGAGGGATATATGGGAGAAATGAAATTACTCTACATTTCTCTGTGCTAAAATTTCTTGTCTTACAGATTGGGGAATGTTCTAATGATTCTTGTATCTATCTTCCCTTGGATGGTTTGGTGTTCATCTGCTCCACAATCTTGGTTCATGTGTTCTTTCTTAGTGGCAATTTGACTAGTTGTAGAGGATGATAAATTTTTTAGTTTCATATGTTTGTGCCAATGATTTTGAATATTCTATTAGTATTGGAATATTCTGGGATATTTTGTAATGTTACTATGTAGTTTGTAGGATGTTTTCAAACTTGGTGAAGTGTGTATGTTGTTTCTTTGTAGGTTAATGCCAGTTTGGAAAACCTAGTGTGTTAGTGCTATTTACGGATGTGCTTCATAGATTGTGGAAGTCTAGTGTAGCATGTCGATGTAGATTTGAGACTTGGTTAACCCTTGGTGTGGTCCACCTTCACTTCTTTCCACCACATAAGTGTTTGGTATTGACCTATTTGGTGGTTGCACATTTGAGATGCATATGTTTCATTGAAGTTGACTTGGAGAAGGTTATTCATGGTTTTACAAGATATATGCAAGGTCAATTTTTGGAGAAGTGTGTGGTGTTAAGTGTGGTTTGATTATGTATATGTGATCATGTGTTGAGATCTGAGTGCAAGAAAGAATACCTAAGACTATTGAAAGCAATGAGTAGAAGGTGTCTACATTTTAGTGTGCCTAAATTTTCTAGAGGTAGTGAGCCAAAGTTTACGGATGGTTGTGGTGGTTTCTCCTATTTCTCTGAGGTACTAAAACTCCTTATAACAGTCTCTTTTATTCTCTTTATATTTTAGAAGAAGTGATCTTTCTAGGCAGTGAGCCCTTGGTAGTGAGCCTTTCTTCTTTTGGATAGTGAGTCCTTCGGGCAGTGAGCCCTTTTGTCAGTGATCCTCTTGTAATTATTTTTGATATTCATATATATGTGAGTTAATCATCATCGCGGTTTTTCCTTGATTAGGGTTTTTCACATAAAATTTGGTGTTCTATTGTGTATGGGTATTGATGTGTTGATGTTTCATTTGTTTACATTCATGCTAATGCATAATAAGGGTTTGAAGGTTTTAATGGACACCCGATTCATCACTCCTCTCAGTTGTCTTGTGTGTCTAAAAATTGGTATTATATCATAGGTTCCTTGGATGAATCTTAATCGCTTGAGGTAGATTTGGATGGTGCAAAGGAATGGTGTCAAAGTCCCTATGTTTTATGGAACAAATTATGCCTTCTAAAAAGCAAGGATGGAAGCCTTTCAAGTCTCATTAGGGTTTTGTGTATGGAAGTCAATTGAAGATGGATATACTATGCTTACCACTCCTCTAGCAAGTGAAGATGATATCAAGTATCATGAGAACAATGGACAAGAAAGAAATTCTATCTTGAGTGGTCTTTTTGATTCAAAATTTGTGAAGGTCATAAGTTACAAAATTGCTAAAGAGGTCTAGGAGAAGTTGAAGAGAATTTATGAAGGAGATGCTAAGGTCAAGCAAGCAAAGATGCATAATTTCAAATCTAAATTTGAAACTCTAAGGATTTCAGAAGATGAAGATATTAGAGGCTACATGCTCAGGGTGGATGAAATTGTCAATGCCATTAACAATCTTGGTGTAAAAATAGAGGAATGCAAAATTTTGTAAAAGGTATTGAGAAACCTTCTTAAATATTATAGTGCTAAAGTTTCTACTCTTGACAAAGCTTAGAATTTGGATCAATATTCTAGGGATCAATTTTTTGGTGCTTTAACTAATTTTGAATTAGGAGAATTTGACAAAGATGCTTTAAGGAAATAAACTACTTTTAAAGTCAGCAAAAAAGAGAGGAATGATGAATTTGATCTGGATGATCTTGATGAAGTGAAAGAAAATTTGTAAGAAGATTGAAAAAGGGCACTAACAAATACGGAGGTAAGTTACCCTTCAAGTGTTTTAATTTTGGAAAGATAGATCATTATGCTTCAAAATGTCTAGGTAAAGTTTCAAATGACAAAAATAAAGATCACAAAGTTAAATCCTTCAAGAAGAGTTATTATGTTAAATAAGACAATGGTACATTTGATGACAAGGAATCAAACTATCTAGATGACAGAAGTGATGAATGCTTGTTTATGGCTTTGAATGTTGGAAATAATTCTACTAACCCTAAAAGATGTGTGAAGGAAATTGCTCCAGATTTAGGTCATGGTATTGAAGGAACTATGTTGACTACCTTTTATGCAAGAGAGTAGAGAAACTATTGGATAATTAACAATGGATGATCAAATCATATGATAGGTGATAAAAGTTTGTTAAACTTGAAAATTATGATGGTGGTCTTGTTAAGTTTGGTGATGACACATTTGCTAAGATCTATGGAAAAGGTTCAATTAGTTTTGATGGAAAGCATAAGATAGATGATTTTGTTTATGTCAAGGGTCTTTGGCATAGTGTAGGAAAAATGTGTATAAAATAATGCAATCTATTGTTTTAGGATGATGGTTATGAAATAAAAAAGGAAGCTTTGGAACTTTGGTTGTTGCAAGAATGAGGATTGAAGGGAATGTTTATCAGCTTAAAGGTGCTGGTGGTAAGTGCTTTATGACTCAAATAAATGAAAATTGGTTGTGTCACAGAAGAATGTGTCATATCAATTTTGATAGCCTAGTGAATATAAGCTCTACTCATGTTGTAAGAGACATTCCAAGAATTACAAATCCTATCAATACAATTTGCAAAGAGTATCAATTTGGAAAATAGATAAAGAAGAGGTTCAAAACTAAGGAATACTCTACCATAGGCCCTTTGGAGTTGGTGCATACAGACCTATATGGACCTACTAGAACAAGAAACTATCAAGGTGACATGTATTTTATATTTTTAATAGATGATTACTCTAGAATGACTTGGGTAACCTTTCTCAAAGAAAAATTAGAAGCTCTATAGATAAGTTTAAAGCATTTAAATCTATGGTTGAGAATGAAATAGATTTGAAAATCAAGTGTTTAAGGTTTGAAAGAGGTGGTGATTTCACCTCCAATGTGTTCAATATTTTTTGTGAATATCATGGGATAAAAAGACATTTATCATCTCCTAGGACTCCACAACAGAATGGGGTTGTAGAGAGGAAGAATAGGACAGTTCAGGAAGTAGCAAGAACCATGTTGAAGGAAGAAAATCTACCAAATGTCTATTGGAGAGAAGCTATTCATACCATAGTTTATATTATTAATAGAGGAAAAGGAATATTGAATAGTTCAAAGACCCCCTATGAGCTATGGTATGGAAAAAATTCTACTATGAAATATTTTAGAGTGTTTGGAAGTAAATTTTATATCAGGAGAGATGAAGAAAACTTAGGAAAGTTTGATATAAGATCAGATGAAGGAATCTTCCCAGGATATTCTACAAAGAGAAAGGTAGAAATGTGATACAAAAAAAAGGTTAAAGAAGATAGTTGAAAGTGGAAGTGTCAAAGTGGATGAGGAATTGATGCACAAGCATCCCTGGTTGTAAAGAAATCCTGTATCAACCAAAAAAAATTATTTTCTTTCATTTCAATTTGTAGTAGTTTCACAGTTTCTTCCATATTCTACCACATTATCATTTCTCAGCTCATGGAGTAGGACATAGCATCTACACAAGGTCATCTACATTATATCCAAATTTTAGGAAGTTTTCATTCTTTTAGAGAAATTCATCACTCTCAGAAATTCACTATCATTCTTAGTGGCTGACCTGGTCCAAATTTGTTGTGTGGACCTATTCTAGAGCATGCAAAGATTAATGGAACATTATAGAAGAATTTTAGGTCCGAACAAAACTTTCTTGGAGATCTGCAATTCATTTCACTTATCGATGGGTTATCATTCATTTTTTAATGGCAACCTGCACACTTGATCATTCATTTGGGTTTGTAGACCCTTAAGACCCACACAAATCATAATTGGAGCTAGAGATTCATATTTAAGATTATTTGTAATCCTTTAGAAATGGGTTCAATTAGTTATTCAATTAGATCATTAGAAGTAGTTTTCAATTTAATCCATCCTTCTAGGTTATGGAATGTAATAAGGCGTTGTGCCAATTACAATATCTATAATGCCTTGCGGCAGGCCTATGATCCCTAGTTATTTTGCATATGATGCATGTAATATTTTCAATTGTTGATTCAATGAAGATCTATGTTTGTTGAGTATTTCTTATGTTATTTTCTGTTGGGTGAACTCTAAGCTACACGGTTGGACAATCCTTTTTGGGCCCTACATCCATGACTTTACAAAGTGGTATTAAAGTGATTTTTTGAGTCTTAAAGACATTCCTTGTGGTGAAAAAATTGATGACCTAAGGAAAATTGCATGTGTTTTCAATTGATCACTGATTGTGAGGCAGTTGAAACCCTTGTAGCCAGATTACTGAATTGAGGAAATTGCATCAGATCCAAGGAGATAGATGACACCAAGAAGAGTGCTTTCTATCAAAAATTTCATTGGAAGAGTGGACAAAATATTAGAAATGATGCAAGCAATGAGAGTTCAATGGGATGCTATAGAAGAGGATAGAAGGTGAGGCCTAAACCCTAGAAATGAAGACAAAAGTGATGATGAGTTAGATCATGATGCAAATAAAAATGAAGAAAACATATAAGAACAAGAAGAATATTCAGATCAAGTAAAGATGTTGAAATCTATTTCAAAAATTAGTAAGAGACCTATAATTTAAATTCAAAATTACATGGGAAATTTAAACCCTAAGGAGTTGATTGATTGGATCAATGATTTCAAAGAATACTTTGAATATTAAGAAATTGAAGATTTGGAAAGAGTAAGATTTGCAAAAAATAAGTTGAGAGGACATGTTGCTATATAGTGGAAAGAAGTTAAATTGGATAGAAATAGGAGAGGAAAGGAGAAAATCACAAAGTGGTATTGAATGGTGACAAAGTTGAAGAATAAATTCACATTAGTTGATTATGAGCTTGAACTATTGAAAAGGTTACACAACCTAAGGAAAAAGGAGAGATCTGTGAAAGAATATATTGAAGAATTATACAAGATGATCATTAGGACTAGAATAGTGAAGCAAGCAAAGAAAAGGTGGCAAGGTACATCAATGGATTGAAAACAAACATCAAGCATAATTGAGCCTGGTGAAGATGATAGTAGTTGAAGAAGCATACCAATTTTTGTTGAAGGTAGATGAAAATTTGAATAGAGGTAGAGTAATGCAAGAGGAACATTCTAGAGGAACATATCACAATCCAGAGAAATAAGACCTTATGCCGAGAAAAAAAAAGGATGGAAAACCCTACCACAATGAAGAAAATGACTATAATTCATACCGTAGAGGAAGAGAAGACAAATTTCTACCATAGTGATAGAGGAGGTCATAATTCTTACCACAATGAAGGATATAAGAGAGATGAAGGAAGATCTAAGAAGATACCATTTAGAGGAATCTATTTCAAGTGTGGAGTGAAGGAAATAAAGTATTTGAATGCCATCACGGAAGTATTGGTAAGAAAACTAAGCATATTAGAAGAAAAAATTATGTGGAAGAAGAACCTGTTAGATCCCATAATTTAGTTGGGAAACTTGAGAAAGCCAAATCATTGGTAATGAGGAGAGAATTGATGCATGAATAAGTAACTGAGGAACCATCATAAAGGAAGAGTTTGTTTAGGACCATATGTAAGTCTAGAGGAAAGGTATGTAAAGTCATCATAGATAGTGGTATTATTGATAATCTAGTTTTAGAAGAGATGGTGACCAAGCTAAAATTGGAAAGATTGAAACACCTAAACCCCTATAAGATAGCATGGATTTAGGATGAACATAAGATATTGGTGAATGAGTAGTGTTTGGTGAAATTTCATATAGGGTCATATAATGATGAAGTATTGTGTGATATTATGCCTATGGTTGTATGCCATTTACTATTATGAAGACCATGGAAATATGATAGGAAAGCAATTTATGATGTGATGTAGGAGCATCCCTGGTTGTAAAGAAATCCTATATCAACCAAAACATTTCTTTCTTGTATTTTTGTCTATAACAGTTTCAACATTTCATTTCACATTTCACCTCATTATATTTTCCCAGCTCATGGAGTAGGATATAGCATCGACATGAGGAAATATACATCATATCTAGATTTCAGATCATTTGAATTTTTCTACCAAAAGTTATCACTCTCAAAATTTCACTGTTAATTTATAGTCAGAGAATTTGGGGCTGACCTAGTCCAGAATTCATAGTGTATACCTATCTTAGAGTGTGTGAAGCTTAATGGTACATCATATAATATTTTTTTAGTCCAATGGGATCTATCTCAAAGATCCACAATCCATTTCATCTCATAAAGGATCATCATTCATGTTTTAAGGCTGACCAACATGCTTGATCATCTATCAGGTTTGTGACCCTTAAGGTTGATGCAAACCTTTTTTGGAGCTAAAGAATCATATTTAAGGTTATTTGTAATCATTTGGAAAGTAGTCATTTAGTTAGTGATAGTTATATTTTTTGAATAACCCCATTGAGGGTCTATAATAAGGCCTTTGGTCAATTGGAATGTTGAATTCCCTTACAACAGGCATGTGAGCTCTGATTATTCACCCATGAGGCATATGTTGCAAGTAAGATTTCTAATTCAATAAATATTTATATTTGTAGAATATTTTCTTGTGTTATTTTTGTTGTGTTGAATCTAAGTTTCATGTTTGGATAGTTCTTTTTGGGCCCTCCAATTGTGAGTGCACTAAGTGGTATTAGAGTGAGTTTGTGAGTCTTAAAGGAATTCCCTGTGGTAAACAAATCATCAGCCTAAGGTAGACTGCATTTGTTTTCAATCGATCGCTGATTGTGAGGCAGTTGAAACTCTTGTAACCATATTGCCAAATTGAGGTAAGAGATGATGTAAGCAATACAAGTCTGATTGGATGTTGTAGAAGAAAATTGAAGGAAAAGATTAAACCCTAGACATGAGGATGAAAGTGATGATGAGATAGATCATGTTGCGAATAAAATTGAATAAGCCTTAGAAGAGGAAGAGGAAGAATCAGATCAAGTGAAGATGTTGAAATATATTTCAAAAATTGGTAAGTTTCCTAGAGTTGAAATTTAAAATTACATGAGAAATTTAAACCCTAAGGAATTGATCGACTGGATCAATGAAATGGAGGAATACTTTGAATATGAATAAATTGAATATCTAGAAAGAGTGAAACTTACAAAAAAAAAGTTGAAAGGTCATGCTTCTTTATGGTGGAAAGAAGTTCAATTAGATAGGAATAGAAGAGAAAAGGATAAAATAGTAAAATGGGATAGAATGGTGACAAAACTGAAGAATCAATTTATACCTACTGATTATGAGCTTGAATTGTTGAAAAGGTTGTAAAACCTAAGGCAAAAGGAGAAATCTATGAAGTACACTGGATAATTCTACAAGATGATCATTAGGATTGTACATAGTGAAGCAAGCAAAGAAAAGGTGGTGAGGTACATCAATGGACTGAGAATAAACATTCAAGAAGAATTGATCCTGGTGAAGATGACATCAGTTGAAGAAGAATACAAATTTACATTGAAAGTGGAGGAGAAACTGAACAAGAAGTTTGAACAAAGATAGAGAAGTGCACAAGGAAGATTCCAGAGGAGCGAATCACAAAGTGGAGAAAGAAGACCTTATGTAGAGAAAAAAAGAAAGATGGAAAACCCTACCATTGTGAAGAAAGGGATCAAAATTCATACTGCAGAGTAAGAGAAGATAGAAATTTCTACCATAGTGATTGAGGAGGTCATAATTCTTACCACAATGGTGGATATCAGAGAGACAAAGGAAGATTTGAGAAGAGACCATTTAGAGGAACCTATTTCAAGTGTGGAGGTGAAGGACATAAAGCATTTGAATGTCATCAAGGAAGCATTGGAAAGAAAACTGAACATAGTAGAAGAGAATCTTATGTGGATGAGTAACCTATTAAATCCCCTAATTGAGTTGCGAAGCCTAAGAAATGTGATTCATTGGTAATGAGGAGAGCTTTGATTCATGAATAAGTGACTGAGGAACCTCCACAAAGAAATATTTTTTCTAGAACAAGATGTAAGTTTAGAGGAAAGGTATGTAAAGTCATCATTGATAGTGGTAAAACTGATAATCTAGTTTTTAGAAGAGATGGTAACCAATTTTAATTTGAAGAGATTGAAACATCCAAACCCCTATAGGATAGAATGGATTCAAGATGAGCATAATATATTGGTGAATGGGAAATGTTTGGCGAAATTTCATATAGGATCATATAAGGATGAAGTGTTGTGTGATAACATTCCAATGGATGCATGTTATTCATTGTTAGGAAGACCATGGCAATATGATAGGAAGGAAATTCATGATGCAAGAAGAAATACCCATACTATGACTCCAAATGGAAAGAAAATCAAGTTGATACCTTTGGAGGAAGAAGATAAAAGTGAAGTTTTCTAGCATTCCCAGACTATGTTTAGTAGATGGAATAGAGTTTTTGGATGGATTGAGACATGAGAACCTATGTTTTGCATTGATTCCAAACAAGAGTGGCAATTCAAAAGTAGAGAGTCCTACCACAGAGAATGGATATGTAGCATAATTGTTGATAGAGTATGGAGACATCATATTAGAGAATGTACCAAATGGACTCCCACCAGTCTAGAGCATAAGTCATCATATAGAAATAAAACTAGGAGCATTTTTTCCCAATAAGGTGGCACATAGGATGACTCTTATAGAGAATGAAAAACTAGACCAACATATACAAGAGTTGTTGAAGAAAGGATTGATCAGAGAAAGCTTAATCCCATGTGCGTCACCTGCTATACTTTCACCAAAGAAATATGGAGAGCGGAGAATGTGTACAAAATCAAGAGAAATAAATAGGATCATAGTCAATTATAGATTCCCATTGCTGAGGATGGATGAAATTATAAACTATTTAAGTGGGGCAAATTATTTCACAAAAATTGACCTAAAAGTGAATATCACTAGATCAGGATTAGAGAAGGAGATGAATGGAAGACTACATTCAAGACTAATGAAGGATTGTATGAGTGGTTATTAATTCCCTTTGTGTTGACCAATGCACCTAGCACTTTCATGAGGTTGATGAATGAGGTACTGAAGAAATTCTTGGGTAAGTTTGTCATTGTTTATTTAGATGATATTATGATTTTCAGTAAGACTAGAGAAGAACATTTGTGGCACATTAGCAAAGTATTACAAAGGTTGAGGGAGAAGAAGTTGCTAATTAATGTCAAGAAGTGTAGCTTTATGAAGACATAGTTGGTGTACTTGGGTTTTGTTAGTTATGTTGAAGGATAGAAGATGAACCTTGAGAAAGTGAGAAATTGTTGAGTTTCCTACACCAGTGAACATTAGGGAAGTAAGATCATTTCATGGATTGGATATTTTCTACCGGAAGTTTATTGGAAGATTTAGTAGCATTTGTACCCCTATTAATGAAAAAATGAGAGGGGATAGGAAAGAATTTAAGTGGACATCCAAAGCACAAAGAAGTTTTGAACTATTGAAGAAAAAGGTGACAGAGCAGCCAGTGTTAGCATTACCTAATTTTGAAAAAGTATTTCAAGTCAATTGTGATGTAAGTGGAAATGCAATAGGAGTAGTGTTGAGCCAAGAAGGGAGACCCATAGATTATTTTAGTGAGAATTTGAATGATTATATAAGATATTCAGTCTATGATTAGAAATTCAATGCCATATTTCAAGCCTTAAAGAAGTGGAGACATTATTTGTTGCCTAAGGATTTTGTGTTGTACATTGACCACCAAGCTTTGCAGTATTTGAACAGCCAAGGGAAGTTGAATCAAAGACATATGAGATGTGTTGAGCTCTTGTAGAGTTATACCTTTTTATTGAAGCATAAGAGTGACAACTCAAACAAAGTTGTAGATACATTGAGCAGGAGAAGAAATTTGCTGACAAAGATTAGGATAGAAGTATTGGGTTTTGAAGAACTAAAGCACATTTATGAGGATGATCCATATTGTGTTGAAGCTTGGAGAGCATGAAAGGAACAAGTAGTGATAGACCGAATCCAATGGTTGGATTATTTCATTTAGGAACACATGTTGTTCAAAGGAAATTAGTTGTGTGTTCCAAAGAGTTCAATGAGGGAGAATCTAATCAAGGAGAAACATAATGGAGGATTAGCAAGAAATTTTGGAGTGGAAAAGTTAGTAGCTTTGGCTAGTGAACATTATTTTTGGATACATCTATATATAAGAATGTCAAGAAATATGTTCAGAGTTGCAAAATTTGTCGAGTAGCAAAAGGGAGTAGTCAAAATACTAGATTGTATAAACCTTTGACAGTATCAAAGAGACCTTAGGAAGATATAAGCATGGATTTCATAGTGGAATTACCAAGAACATAGAAAGGATATGATTCTATAATGGTAATAGTGTACAAATTTCTATAATGACACATTTCATTCCTTGTAAGAAGACTAATGATGATGTGCATATTGCTGACTTATTTTTCAAGGAGATTGTGAGACTACATGGATTACCTAAGAGAATAGTTTTAGACAGGGACACCAAGTTCATTGGATACTTTTGGAAGATATTATGGTAGAAGATGAAGACTGATCTGATATTCGGTTCACCATATCACCCAAAACTAGATGGAAAAATAGAAGTTTGGGTAACTTGTTGAGATGTTTGGTTGGAGACAAGGTAAGAAATTGGGATATAGTTCTACTGCAAGTAAAATTTTCATACAATATTTCAATAAACTAGAGTATAGGAAAAACACCATTTGGTATTGTGATAGGAATACACCCTAGAGGAGTTGCAGAACTAAGAGACATTAGTATGGAGACTAACATGAGTGAAAAAGTAGAAGAGTTTGTAGGATTCATGGAAACATTACATAATTAAGTCCAGAAACACATGGAAGACATGAACAATAAGTATAAGGAGAAGGAAGATGAGAAGAGGAGACATAATGAGTTCTTTGTTGGAGATGAAGTGATGGTATATCTCAGAAAGGAAAGTTTTCTAGTTGGAACATACAGTAAGTTTAAGATGAGGAAGTTTGGACCATGTAAGATTCTAAGGAAGTTTGATTCTAGAAATGCATATGAAGTGAAGTTAGCTTAGGATCTTGGTATGCCACTTATTTTCAATGTTGCAAATATATATGAGTATCATGAAGGACAATCAAGTGGAAGTAACAAAAAATTATATTTGGAGCATTTACAACATCAACCACCAGAGGAGATTGAGTAGATTTTGGATACCAGAACTGAAAGGAGAAAAAGGAACAAGAAGTACAAGGAATATCTGTTAAAGTAGAAAGTCATACCAGTGGAAGATTCATCAAGGATTTCTCAGACTAAGGTGGATTGCCTTGGTTTTCCTCTTGCCCTTGGAAAGTGAGGGACTCACTTTTCTTCCAATCTCGGGAGTCTAATGCAAGAGCATCCTTGGTTGTAAATCAATCCTATATCAACCAAAACATTTGTTTCTTGCATTTCAAACTATAGCAGTTTCAACATTTCAATTTGCATTTCACTACATTGTCTTTTCCTAGCTTGTAGAGCAGGGTATAGTATCTACATGAGGACATATAAATCATATCCATATTTCAAATAATATTCATTTGTCTACCGAAAGTTATGGCTCTTAGAATATCACTATTAATTCACAGTCAGAGCATTTGGGACCAACCTGGTTAGAATTCATAGTGTGGGCCTATCTCAGAGTGTGTAAAGCTTAATAACAAATCATACAAGATTCTTTTGGTCCAATGGGATCTATCTTGGAGATCCACAATCCATTTCATCTCATGAAGGATCACCATTCATGTTTTAAGGCTAACCTACATGCTTGATCATCTTTCAGGTTTGTGAACCCTTGAGGCTAACACAAACCTCTGTTAGAGCTAGAGAATCATATTTAAGGTCATTTATAATCATTTGGAAAGTAGTAATTTTACTAGTGATAGTTAGATAGTTATATTTTTCAAATAACCCCATTGAAAGTTTTTAATAAGGACTTTGTCCAGTTGCAATGTTGAATGCCCTTGTGGTAAGCCTGGGAGCCCAAATTATTCACCCATGAGGCATATGATGCATGTAATATTTCTTTTTGGGCCCTCCAACTATGATTGCACCATGATGGAAGGAATAATACCTATAATGTGACTTAAAATGGTAAGAGAATTAAATTGATACCTATGGAGGAAGAGGACAAAAGTGAGGTTTTTGGAATTGTTAGACTTTGTTTGGTAGATAGAAGGAAATTTATAGAAGGATTAAGGCATGAGAACATGTGTTTTTCATTGATTCCAAATAAGTACAATAATAGGGAGGTAGACGATTCTACCATGAAGAATGAAAAAGTAGCAGAGCTATTGGAAGAGTTTTAGGATATCATATCAAAGAATGTACCAAATGGTCTACTGCTAATCCGGAGCATCAGTCATCATATATATCTAATATTAGGAACAATTTTTCCTAACAAGGAAGAAAACATGATGAGACCTACAAAAAACATGGAGTTGAACAGACAAATACAAGAGTTGTTGATGAAGGGATCGATTAGAGAGAGTTTAAGCCCATGTGCAATACCTACTCTACTTGCACCAAAGAAATATGGAGATTGGAGGATGTGTATAAACTTAAGAGAAATAAATAGGATCACTATCAAGTATAGATTCCCATTCCAAGAATGGATGAAATTATGGATTATTTTAGTGGAGCAAAGTATTTCACAAAGATTGACCTAAAGAGTGGCTATCATAAAATTAGAATAAAAAAGGAGATGAATGAAGAATTCATTCAAGACTAATGAAGGATTGTATGAGTGGTTAGTGATTCATTTTGGATTGACCAATGCATCTAGCACTTTTATGAGGATGAACAAGGCACTAAAGAAATTATTGGGTAAGTTTGAGATTGTTTACTTGGATGAAATTATAATATTCAGTAAGACTAGAGAAGAACATTTGTGGCACACCAAACAAGTATTGCAGAGGTTGAGAGAAGAGAAGTTGCTAATAAAAACCAAGAAGTGTAGCTTTATGAAGATAGAGTTGGTGTACTTGGGTTTTGTCATTTTTGTTGAAGGATTGAAGATGAACCCTAAGAAGGTTAGAGAAACTGCTGAGTGGCCTACACCAGTAAACATTAGAGAGGTAAGATCATTTCATGGACTAGAAAGTTTCTACCAAAAATTTATTAGGAGCTTTAGTAGTATTAAGCACAAAGAATTTTTGAATTATTGAAGAAAAAGGTGACAGAGTAACCAGTGTCAGCATTTCCTAATTTTTACAAAGTATTTCAATTTGATTGTGATGCCAATGGAAATGCAATAGGAGTATTTTTGAGTCAAGAAGGAAGACTTGTAGCTTATTTCAGTGAGAATTTTAATGATTCCAAAAGAAGATATTTCGTTTATGAACATGAATTTTATACCATAATCCAAGATTTGAAGAAAGGAAGACATTATTTGTTGCCTAAGGATTTTTTTTGTATATTAATCATCAAGCCTTGCAATTTTTGAACAGTCACAGTAAGTTGAATCAAAGAAATGTGAGATGGTTCAATTTATCATAGAATTATATAGTTTTGTTGAAGCATAGAAGTAGTAAGTCAAATAAAGTTGTAGATGCATTGAGTAGAAGGAATTTTCTAATCAAGATGAGGATAGCAAGATTTTGTTTTGAAGAACTAAAATATATGTGAGGATGATCCAAATTTTTTTGAAGCATGGAGTGCATGTAAGGAACCAGTAGTGATAAATAGGAGTTAATGGTTGGATTATTTCATTCAAGAAGATATGTTGTTCAAAGGAAATTAGTTGTGTATTCCAAGGAGTTCAATGAGGGAGAATATGATTAAGGATAAACATAGTGGAGGATTAGAAGGACATTTTGGGGTTGATAAGATAATAGCTTTGGTGAGTGAATACTACTTTGGTCGTATATATATATAAGGATGTCAGGAAGTATGTTGAAAGTTAATGTAGATGTTTTCAAGTAACAAAAGCGAATAGTCAGAATATTAGATTGTAGAAGCCTTTTGTTGCAAGATGGTGTGTCCCTTGGTCTTCCTTGTCCAACATAGTGCTTGGGTTTGTGACATGGTCTAACTACCTCCTATGGATCTTAACTAACACTTGTATTGGGCATTGATAGGTTGACCTTTTGGTGCAATGGAAAGGCGAACAATTGGTATCAGAGCTAGTCACAGGTTCAAACCCCTCGCTTGTGTTGGGGGGATTGTTGCAAGATGGTGTGTCCCTTGGTCTTCCTTGTCTAGCACAATGCTTGGGTTTGTGACATGGTCTATCTTCCTATTGTGGATCTTAACTGATATTTCTTTTGGGCATTGACAAGTCAAATTTTTGGTGCAACAACAAGGTCACCACCTTTGACAGTACCACAGAGACCTTGGGAAGATATAAGAGTGGATTTCATATTGGGATTACCAAGAAAAAAGAGAGATATGATTCTATCATGCTAGTAGTGGATATATTTTGTAAGATAACACATTTCATTCCTTCCAAGAAGACTAATGATGCACACATTGCTAACCTATTTTTCAAGGAGATTGTGAGATTGCATGGATTACCAAAGAGTATAGTTTTAGATAAAGACACCAAGTTCATTAGATACTTTTGGAGGACATTATGGAAGAAGATGAATATAGACCTGAAGTTCAATTCAACATATCAACCATAGAAAAATGAAAAAAGAGAGGTAGTAAACACAAGTTTGGGTAACTTGTTGAGATGTTTGGTTGGAGATATGACAAGAAATTGGGATATAGTTCTACCACAAGCATAGTTTGCATACAATAATTTAGTAAACTAGAGTACAGGGAAGATACCATTTGAGATTGTGACATGAATACATCCTAGAGGAGTTGTGGAGCTCAGAGATATTAGTATGGAGAATAAGAGGAGTGCAGAAGCAGGAGAGTTTGTACGATTCATAGAAACATTGCATAATCAAGTCTGAAAACACTTAGAAGACATGAACAATAAGTACAAGGAGCAGGTAGATAAGAAGAGGAGACAATGAATTTTATGTTGGGGATGAAGTTATGGTAAATATCAAGAAGGAAATATTTCTAGTAGGAACATACCATAAGTTGAAGATGAGGAATTTTTGACCATGTAAGATTCTTAAGAAGCTTGATTCCAAAAATGCATATGAAGTGGATTTACTAGAGACACTTGGTATATCACCTATTTTCAATGTTTCAGACATTTATGAGTACCATGAAAGATAGTTAAGTGGTAGTGATATAGAAGTGGATTTGAAGGAGAAGTTACAACATCAACCACCAGAAGAGATTGAACAGATCTTGGATGCAAAAACTAGGAGCACTAGGAACAAGCAGTATAAGGAGTATTCAGTAAAGTGTAAAGGCATACCATTGGAGGATTCATCATGGATTTCTCAGGTTGATGTAGACCACTTTGGTTTTCCTTTATCCCTTAGAAAGTGAGGGACTCACTTTTCTTCCACCCCCAGGTGTCTAATGCAGGAGCATCCCTAGTTGTAAAGCAATCCTATATAAACCAAAAAAATTTCTTATCTTTTTTTTTAGTCTATAGTAATTTCATTAGTTTCTTCCACATTCTACTGCATTATCATTTCTCAACTCACAAAGTAGGATATAGAATCTAAATGAGGTCATCTACATCACATCTAAATTTCAAGAAGTTTTCATTCTTTTGCAGAAAGTTATCACTCTTAGAATTTTACTATCATTTTCAATCAGAGCATTTGGGGCCAACCTTGTCTAGATTTGTTGTGTTCCTATTCCAAAGTGTTTGGAGATTAATGGAACATTATAAAAACATTTTAGGTCCTAGGAGAACTTTCTTGGAGATTTACAATTCATTTCACTTATCAATGGGTTATCTTTCATGTTTTAAGGTTGACCTACATGCTTGATCATTCATTGGGATTTGTAAACCCTTAAGGTTGACGCGAATCATAATTGGATCTAGAGATTCATATTTAAGATCATTTGTAATATTTTGGAAAGGGGTTCAATTAGTTATTCAAGTATATCATTAGAATTAGTTTACAATTCAATCCATCCTTCTAGGTTGTGGAATGTAATACTTGGCTTTGTTCCAATTTTAATATATGTAATACCTTGTGATAGGCCTATGAGCCATAGCTATTCCACATATGATGCATGTAAGATTTCCAATTGTTGATTCAATGAATATCTATGTTTTTTGAGTATTTCTTGTGTTATATTCTATTGGGTGTACTCTACGTTGCATGGTTGGATAGTCCTTTCTAGGCCCTCCATCTATGACTACACCAAAAATCACATTAGATCTCAGTGTTGATAGAAGGATATGAATTTGATGAACCCCCTTGTAGAGAAGAAAAGAAAGAAAAAGAAATTTTGGTGAAAGAGGAAGAGGCTTTGTTAAAAAATCCTAAGACTCCTAAGTATGTGTAGAAAAATAATTTTGAGGATCAAATAATTGAAGAGAAAAGTAAAGGCGTGCTGACTAGAAGAAAATTTGTTATGGCAGAGTAACATGTAAAATTTTGTTTACTTTCTAAAGTAGAACCTAAAAATTTTATTGAAGCATGCAACAATGAGAACTAGACTAAAGCTATGGAATAAGAGATGAGGAAAATTGAAAAGAATTAGACATGGGAACTAGCTCCAAGACCAGCAAACAAGAATGTGATAGGAACTAAATTGGTTTTTAGGAACAAGTTAAATGAGAATGGAGAAGCTATCAAAAACAAGGCTAGGCTTATGTGTAAAGGCTACTCACAAGTAGAAGGAATAGATTTTGAAGAGACCTTTGCTCTTGTAGCAAGAATGAAGGATATTAGGATGCTTTTGGATTTTGCAACATATAAAGACTTCAAGGTATAATAGATGGATGCAAAGTTTTCATTTTTGAATGGTGAGCTAGAAGAAGAGGTATACATTGAACAACTAGAAGGTTTTCAATTATTAGAAGATCCTAATATGGTTTGCAGGTTGAAGAAGTCATTGTATAGACTCAAACATGATCCTAGATCTTGGTGTCCAAGATTGGACATGTACTATTGCAGTAGGGATTCAAAAAGGGTTTTGCAAATAGTAACCTTTACTTCAAAGTTGAGAGAGATCAAATTTTGATTATGGTTGTGTATGTTGATGACATAATCTTTGGAGGAAATGAGGTAATGTGTAAGAAATTTGTAGAGGAGATACAAAATGAGTTTGAAATGTTAATGCTTGGGGAGATGACTTTCTTCCTTGGGAGCTACAAATTAGTCAATCAAAAAAAGGTATATTCATTACAAAATCAAAATATGTTAAGGAAATATTAAAGAAGTTTGGAATGGAGGACTCTAAACTAGTATGTACTCCCCTAGTTATTGGTTGTAAATTGAGAAAAAATGATGAATATCCTAAGACATATCAGACTAAGTATAGATCCATGATTGGTGGACTACTATATCTAACTGTAACTAGACCGGATATCATGAATGTAGTATGTCTTATGGAAATATTTCAAGAATATCCTAGAGAATCACATGTGGTAGTAGTCAAAAGGATATTCAGATATTTGAAGAGCACTCCAGACTATGGTCTGTGGTATTCTAAGGATACAAAACTCTCTTTGAGTGATTATACAGATGTAGATGGGTATGTGCAGGATCATCATGGAAAAAATAGGCCCTTAAGTGGCAAAAAATTTAGAAAAATCAGTGTTAGGCAACTTGACATAAAAATTTGAATAAGTTATCTATATTATTTCAAAAATATGTAAGAATAGAATCTGTAGAAAATTGAATGTAGTTTCTAAAGTACTAGGTTTATTTAAAAATAAATAAAATCTATTTGGTGAAAATTTGAAATTTCAATGCAGAATACTTAAATTTCAGGGAAAAAATAAGTAGGTGTGCTGACCACCCTAACCATAATAAAATGATAATATATTTTTATAATATTTTATATATAAGTATAGGACTCATGTCGGATGTGATGCATATTTTTTTGTAATTTTTTTCCAAGTAAATAATTAATTATGAATTTTTATTACAACTTTAAAAATAAAAATCGTATGTCGACCACCTTAACTTGGTAAAAATTCATGAAATTTATTTTTTTATTTTTTAATCATATATTATGTGAAGCATAGAATGTATGTTTTGGATTCAAAAAATGTGATACCGTTTGAAAGTTATAGATGTTTTTCAATTAGCCTATCGAGGACTTTAGTCATAATTCTAATAGAAAATAAACAATAATTATTTATTAAATTCAAATTAAAGCATAATTTATATTGGTGGAAAGCTGAGAATCTCCTCTAAAAACCCTTTTCGTTTCATCAATTTTGGGTAAAAAAAAAGTCGTCAGCCACATACCCTACAAATACCCATAATATTGCCACTTTTTGGCCCATCATGATCCTACACATACCCAGATTGGAAAAGTTGTATGGATGGTAGAAAAAGTACAAGTGGAGGTGCTTTCTTCCTTGGAAACAAACTAGTTTCTTGGATAAGTAAGAAGCAAGATTCAATGTCACTATATACTATAGAGGTAGAATACATTGCTACAACATCTTGCTACACATGTAAGTGTTATGGATGAAGTAGACATTTAAAGATATCAAAGTATCAAATGATGAACCTATCTCTATCTTGTGTGATAATACAAGTGCTATCAACATTTCAAAAAGTATAGTAATGCATTCAAGAACAAAGCATATCTCTATCTAGTATCACTTTCTAAGAGAGAAAGTTGCTGAGAATGAAGAAAACTTGGAGTATGTGCCTATAAAGGATCAAATAGTAGATATTTTCACTAAGGCTCTTCCAAAAGATATTTTTGAGTATCTCAGAAACAAGCTAGGGGTTATTGCCCCTCCTTCCAACTAGATACATAATTTAGTGCATCTGTCTAGGGGTGCAATTCAAGATGAATTCTTTGTCCTAGACTAATGAAGGCTACCTCTTAGAGGGAGCAGGTAGTGGTATCTTTGGTTGGTGTAGTTAGGGGAGCATGGGATAAAATTAAATTATGTAGGTGTTGCCATTTTCCATTGATTTCAAAGGGGGAGAGTGAAGTATGAAAAACATAGGGAAATAATGTCCAAGTAAGGGGGTGAGTTGTTTGGGTGTTTAAAATACAAAGTTTCTTTTGTTGTTGATGGTTTGTCAGTAGTTGTTTCCATCAATGACAAAGGGGGAGATTTTACACTATGTTATAATTAGTGTTATCATTGATGTCAACCTCTAGTGTGGTTTTGAAGAGGTGTTTGTGGTGTTGAGCAGGTGTTGTAGATACAACATGGTCACATGGTTTCCAAGTGATTTTGATAAAATTTGTATAAAGAGTGTACAAGGTGTCAGGGATGTATTCTATATTGTGCTTTGCATTTATTCATGCTTAAAGATATCCTTGTTCGGTTTGGATATGATGATCAGAAGTATTTGAAGGTGTTATATCCAAAGTTTTAGGTTTTGGATCATGTGGCAGTAGAAGATACATTTGACAGTGTGTTAGACTATCTTTCATTTGTGAAGAGGGATATATGGGAGAAATGGAATTGCTCCACATTTTACTGCATTGAAGTTTCTTGTCTTATGAATTTGGGAATCTTCTAATGATGTTTTTATCTATATTCCCTTGGTTGTTTTGATGTTCAAATACTCCACAATCTTGGTTCTTTTATTATTTCCTAGTGGCAGTTTGAATTGTTGCACAAGATGATAGAATTTTCAATTTCATGTGTTTGCACCAATGATTTTGAATATTTTTTTGGTATTGGAATATTCCAGTATATTTTGTAATGTTTCTATTTAGTCCACAGGATGTTTCTAGACCTGGTGAAGTGTGTATGTTGTTGCTTGGTAGTGTTAATGCCAATTTTGCTAACCTGGTGTATTAGTGCTATTTGTGAATGTGCTTTGTGGATTGTGGAAGTATAGTGTAGTGTTTTGGTGTAGATTTGGGTCCTAGTTAACCCTTGGTGTGGTTTTTCTTCACTTCTTTCCATTATAGAAGTGTTTGGTGTTGACCTATTTGGTGGTTTCACATTTGAGGTGCATAGATTTCAATGAAGCTAACTTGGAGAAGGTTATCCGTGGTTGCATAAGATATATATGCAAGGTCAATTGTTGGAGAAATGTGTGGTGTTAAATGATGTGTATGTGATCATGTGTTGAGATCTGAGTGCAAGCAAGAATGCCTAATACTATCAGAAGTAGTGAGTAGAAGGTGTCTACATTTCAATGTGCTTGAAGGTGTAAGAGGCAGTGAGCCAAAGGTTGTGGATGTTTGTGGTGGTTTCTCCTATTGTTCTAAGGTAGTGGACCTCCTTGTAGCAATCTCTTTCTATTCTCTTTGTAACATGAAAGAAGTGATCATCTTGGGTAGTGAGCCTTTCTTTCTTTTGGACAGTGAGTCCTCTGGGTAGTGAGCCTTTTGCAATAGTTTCCAATATTCATATATGTGATTTAATCCTCATTATGGTTTTTCCCTGATTAGGGTTTTCCATGTAAAGTCTAGTGTTCTATTGTGTATGGTTGTTGATGTGTTGATGTTTCATTTGTTTACATTAATGCTAATGCTTAATAAGGGTTTGAATATTACTGAGGGTTTGAAGGTTTTAATACACAACTAATTCACCCCCCCCTTCTTAGTTTTCCTATGTGTCTAACACTAGTTTTACAATTTATACATTATATTACATTGATGAAATTTTACATGTCAGTCTATAACAAAAAATATTTCATTTGCAAGTCGAACAAAGATAAAACACACAATATGAAACGTGTAGAGGGGAAGACCCAATTTAGACTACATGTAACACCAAGAAGAGGAACATTCCTTTCATATTACAACACATGATTAACATGGTCTAAACAATCTTCACACCTTCGATCTTCAATGAACATCATTTGCACGCTTTGCAAATTCAAATTAGGTTTTCCTTAAGAAAGAAAAAATGAAACTTGTAGCACGTTGGCCTTTAGAACATTGACAGTACACATAAATTATAAAGAATTATCTATGCTTCTTCTAGATGATTCACCATGACCCATACAACACCTTCAAATACTTCAGACTAGACAATCTTGAACTCGAGGCGCACAATACCAACATCACTATTTCAACAAGGAAAAAGCATAACCTAGTAGAACATCCATTCTAGACCACATCTTGTTTTGTAGAAAATATAAAACACCTTATGGAGCATCAACAAACATTACAAGATATTTAGTAACACTCTCATACATCACTTTCACAACTTCATGCAACAACAAGTTGGCACAAGCCAATAGACATTGAAACCAGTCACTGGACAACATAGTCTTGCACTCTGCCACTTCAAGATTTCCCTACAAAAGGAAAATGACATGAAACTTTGGATATATCACCTTCACAACTCACTAAACTTATCTTTTGAACTACACAACCAAATCTATAAATGCAAAGAAATGCAGATCCAAATATTACACCTCTGAAAAACTTCATAGAAACAACACAAACTTCAATCTATCACTTTCAAAAACACCTTTCTGGTAAACCAAAAATATATTAAACTTGAATCACACATTCTTTAACATAATATGAAGCTATCTTCCAAACTGTAGGAGCAAAGCATCACCAGCAAGGAAATGTGAAGCATTTCTTAGAGACTTTGGCAACCAAACACCTAGATTACAACTCTCTATTGATATTAGTAAATCTCTTTTGACATCAATGAAAACCAAATTGCAACACTTTACCCTTGAAGAGACTAGAAAAGGAATCTACTAAATCTACTATTTTACCTTTTTCTTTCTAAACTATTACTCATCTTTCATTATTCTAACTCTTCAAGGATCATATCAACACTTCTTTCTAATTGAGGCATTTCTTTAAAAGTTGGGTAAGATACTTGGATCTTTAGCACTCTCCTTAAGAATTTTAATCCATATGCCTACACTAAATATATATTTTTAAACTACTTTGGATGTTTGGTTGTTGATGATTGGAGATTTGAAGGTGATGGTAGGTTATGGAAAGTCTCCAAGGATATGGAGGATATTAACTATTTTATGAATAGAATCAACATCTCTAGGTTTTATATTATTTTAATGGATTATGAATTATTCGGGAGTGTTTATCCTTTTAGAATTTATTTTATAAAATTGGTCTCAAGCTTCTCCAACACCTTCTTGCTATGGATTTTAAGTGGTCCGCTGTATGGACCCACAATTTTATCCTTAACAAAAATTTCTTTTAGTGGGTTGTTTGTGATGAGAGATAGTCACATTGGATAATTTGAAGAAAAAAAGGATTCTCCTTAGCCAATATATATTATATTACATAAGTTTGAAATAACTATTAATTATGTTTTTGTTGAGTATTCATTTATATGGGATGTGAGACAAGATATCCTCAACAAATTTAATATTTTGTGAACTTGGCATAAAAACTTTAGGTCTATGACTACTAGTTGGCAACATGAAATCTTATTATCAAAGAACTATGAACTCAAGCCCTTGCTCAATTCTAAGTTAGTGTATCTAGAAATAAAGAAAAATAAATATCTTCAAGGGTAAAAATTTTCCTTAGAATTTGGTTTAAAAAATTATTACACAAGCTATTTTGGAAAATGTGGAGGACTCTCAAATAAGAAAATATGAGTTCCTTTTGTCTCCACGAGAGAGATAAATTTATTAAATACGGGAAATTCACTATCCTCTACACAATGATGACAATGCTAAAATATAAAAGAGGAAATAAATGGTGTAGAAATCAATATGTAGAGGAGTTGGGAAAACTCAAATTTGCTGGATCAAAGAGTGAAAACTAAGGGGTAGCTAGGGATAGAGTAATTTTGAGATATTTCAAAGGACTTCACTTAGTTTCTTCTACCAAAACTTGGGAACTCAAACTAATAATAGTGTTAAAGCATTAGCTACCTTGATGGGAATCTCCTTGGCGAGGGACCTAAATAATTGATGACCTTGTTGTGGAAGGAAACTCATGAATTATTATAGACATTATCAATAACAACTCTCATTGTAACTCATCATTCAAATAAATTATCCTTGACACCAAGGAAAAAATATTTATTTTTATAAATATTGTACTCCATATTTATAGGGAAGGAAATACTTATTTTGATACCCTTTCAAATATAGGGAGTAATAAGGTTGACATGTGTTGGAAGGGGTTGGATTTCCTACCCTAGTGGACTATAAATGTTAATAATTATGACATATAATATTAATTATAGCACGCCACCAAGTTATACAAGTTTACGTATGACATGGGCCAAAAGTTTGAGCTATACATTAAATCTCATTATTAGTAAGATTTTGGGGATTATTAGTGGTAAGTTTACCATAGGAATGTTAAGTATGTATTGGTGTTTTCACAAGTTTCCTAAATGCATTAGTAAGAAGACAAAATAGATATGGGTGGTGATGTGGTTTGAATTGAACCATACTTATGTGATTAATTTAAATAAAATCCCAATATGGAATGTTTTTTATAGGGGAGATTTTTCCTGTTACTTGAAAACTATGAATAGGTAAGATCACATTTCTTAAAATGAATTTATGAGATCCTTGAAAGGAAAGGGCTTCTATGTTAGGGTCCTATATTTTATTATCTCTAAATAACTTATATTGATAGTCACTAGTCTTAAATTTGAAGGCCTAAATTTGTAGACAACTATTAATTCAAGGAACAAAGAATATATAGATGGTTTCTTGGAAAAGGGCAGAACTATTAGTAGGTTCCAAAATGGGTTTTATAAGGATTCCCTTAGAAATTCATGGACTAAGGTTTCAACTATCATCATTAAATATGTTACCCTCAAGTGGTGGTATAAATAGGTATTTTTGTATCATTTACTCATGCTAAACCATCTTAGATACAAAGTGAAAATGAGATTCTTTTTGTTAGAAATCTGAAATAGATTGAATAACCCAAGGAACTTTTTAAGAGAAAATCAAAGCTACATAAACTGGAAAAACATTAAGAATTCAAACCAAAAATTTGAGAGATTATGCAATGTTGATGTGACAAAATTGCATTAAGAGCTTCAAAGCTGAAAAGATACAATGCAAAGATGCATGAATGGATGCATACAAGATAGGTAGTGAGTTTATATAGAACTTAGGAGAGGAGGTAGGTGGAAAATCTAACCAATAGGAATAAACCACAAAAAGTGGAGATGGACCACCAAAAGTGGAGGATGCCACCAAAAGTGGAAAGTGGTTCCACCCTTTAAGGAAGGGGAAACCACACACTTATCTCCTAGTAATAAAATCACTTTATTATCCTAAGCAAGCTTAATTAAGTGTAGGAAAAACCTAGGACTAAGGGAAAATAAATTAACCCACTAGGAAAATAAAAACCTACACCAACACCCCCCCTTAAGCAAAGCTTAGGGTGATGAAAAATATGATGGGTCCCGACAAATGAGGCCATGTTAGGTACCCATGTACAAATGAAATGTAGAGAAATATTTCACAATCGGAGAAAAGGAGAAAACCTAGTGGGACAAAAATCCTCCCCAAAAGAGAGATGAAAAGAAGAAAAGAAGGACTAAGTAGCCCCCGAATGGACGACACCAACCACACCCCAAGAAAAGACCATAAATGAAGGAACATGCTCTCAGTGAAAGGTTTGGTGAAGATTTCTATAGTCTGATTTGATGTTGGACAGTACTTGATATCAATGATCTCACTATGAATCAACTCTCAAATGTAGTGCATGTGGATCTTGATGTGCTTGGTCCGTTGATGATGGACCAGATTGTGAGAGATCTAAATCACACTTTGGTTGTCACAATTGATGACTATGGGCTTTCAGAAGGGAATACCAAACTCAGTGAGAATGTTCTGAAGCCAAATGGCCTCAGTAGCAACATTAACTGCTCCTCAATACTTAGCCTTTGTAGATGAAAGAGCAATAGAATACTTCTTCTTGCTAGACCTATTGGAAAAACAACAAAAGACAATTGAGAGTGGGTAGGTGAATCAGTTTTCATAGAATATTTAAAAAATTTCAAACTTTACTTAACTTAATATCAGATCTGGTGAATGAATAGTAAACCATGACAAACAACACATCAGAAGCATATAGAACACCAAGATTTTTTATGTGGAAACCTTGTTAGGGGAAAAACCACGGTGGGTGTTAGTCCACAATATTATACCCTATTAAAAGTATAAGAAAAATAATGGGAATGCACATGCATTTAGGCACATTGCCTAGAGCTCACTACTCAAATACAAGAGGGCTCACTGCCCAACAATACACAATAATATGGATTAGATCTGTAGGGTATGAATTGAGGAAATAGATTCTTCACAAGCCTGATTACAGTTCCAGTTAAGCACATAAAACCTTCTTTACACTTCGCTCAAACTTCTTCTCACTCTACTCTACAATCGAATGATTTGGACACTATTCACACATCTACACTTTCTCTGGCATACATTTTCTCTTATGCACACACTAACTTTTCTCAAGCAATCGCTCTTATATATCCACAACATGGAATTACATCAACAACCTTGTCGGCCAAATATAAGACATATTTTCAATGTCGGCCCAAATTTACAAACAAATTTTCAATGTGGATCAAACACCATCGGCTAATATCATGATGTGACCCAAAACAATATCCTCAAGCATGCCAAACATTCAAAATTAAATCTTCAAGGATCTGCAACATGCCACAACCATCATGTCAGCCAAGAACATGAAAACCCGAACATACCGAGAAAAATATTCGACCATGAGCACACCGATCAATGTGGACGTGCAACAAAGATAGAGCATGATATAGAAACATTCATGAGCATGAAGAAACAACAGAGAAACATCCAAAACAACTAGAATTACTAGAATTATACCATATTTAATCAATAACATTGACAGAGACCACATAAACATTGTTAGAACATAGATCTTCAAAACTTGAACAAATCTTCATGTGGACCTCTGAAACTTCCAGTGGATGAACTAGATACTCTAAGAAATAAACCATTTAGTCTACAACAATTGATCTTCAATGTATAGAAAAGGACACCTTCATGACCTTCACAGTTCCACTAGGAACTTGAAACTCTTTCTTTAACAATTTTCTCAATATCCTCGACATATACAACCTTCAATACAATAATGCTAATAGTGTTGACATCAATGAAAACCAAATATCAGAAACACAACCACAACATCCAACACGACGAACAAACTCGACCAAAACTAAGGGAGAAGCAATATCCTGAAGTAGACTTGTGATCCTCAGAATCGCCTACCCAATATAAATCTTTGTGTCCCACCAATTCAAAATCCACAGCTGTTGTATAATGAATCCCATAATTGTGAGTACCCTTGATGTAGTGAAGAATCTTCTTAGCTTCTTTCTAGTGCAACTCATGTGGCTTGTACATGAATAGAGAGACCATGCCTACTACATATGAAATTATGGCCCTTGTATGAGTCAGATAGATGAGACTACCAACAAGTTATCGATACAAAGTACCATCAACCAAGGGTGAAGAACATTTAGCCTCAAGTTTGACCCCTGGAAAAAATGGAGTTAGTGCAGGCTTATAATTAGCCATATGAAACCTCTGGAGCATGTCAAGTGTGTCCTTAGACAATGAAAGAGTGATAATTGAGGAAGAATGAGTAATCTCAATCCCGAAGAAGTAGTGCAACAAGCCCAAGTCTTACATTGAAAATTGATCATGATGGGAAGTTTTCACTACCTGAATGGTGGATGAGTGATTCCATGTGATCAACAAGTCATCAACATAGAGAACCAAGAAGGTGTGAGTATCAACCTATTGTAATATGTAGACATTAGGATTAGAATGGCATCAAGTGAACCTCACTGTCAGAAGGAGTCCATCTTGGCATACCAAGTTCGAGGGGCCTATTTGAGGTCATAAAGAGACTTTCAAAGATGACACACAAGTGAAGAATCCTGAATGAAACCTTGTGGTTGCTCCATGTATATCTCCTCCTGAAGATCACCATGAAGAAAATCACTCTTCACATCCATCTAATGAACATCCCATCTATGTGTTGTAGCTATGGAAAAGACAAGTCAGATGGAATTCATTTTGTCGACTGGCGCAAAAGTCTCAGAGTAGTCAATCCCTGGAACTTGGGAGAATCCTTTAGAAACCAAGAAAGACTTATGCTTTTCAACCAACCCATCTGCTAGATATTTTGTTTGAAAGAACCACTTGCATTGAAAAAAATTTCTTCCCTTAGGAAGTGGGACAAGATCCCAAGTGTGGTTCCTCTCCAAGGAACTGAACTCTTCCTGTATGGTTGCATCCCACTTGGGGACACCAGAAGCTTCCTGAAAAGTATGTGGATTAGAAGATGAAGCAAGGAAGGCATGTGGAGCATCCTAAAACTATGATCTTGTTCTCCTATGATCTGATTGATCCCCTACCCAATCACCTGTTGACTACAAATTCTAATGAACCCAAAGAGGCCCTATGACTAGAGAAGGAGGAGAATCATCACCTATGAAGATGAACTGTGTGCATCCTCATGATCACTATCATCATATAAAGTGGAGGAAGAAGAATCCTCATCATGATTTGAGGTATTATGAACATATGAATAACTATCATCATGATGCAAGGACTCCAAGTTGATGGTGGTAGGATAAGTGTTGAGAGAAGGATTGGGAGTACTCTCCTCAAAGTGAACACTCCTCTCAATGAAAAACGCATGTGTGGTAGGATGAAGAATCCTGTAGCCTTTGACATCATCTAGGTAACCAAAAAATATGCAAGGCTTACTTTGTAGATCCATAGCCTTTTGTTTCTCTACTAGAATGTGAGCCCATGCATTAGAGCCAAACAATCGAAAGTGCTTAACTAATGGTTTTTGATTGGTCCAATTTTGAAAAGGATTTACACCCTTCAAAGCTTTATGGGGAACATGGTTCTAGATATAACACACATAGTTAATGGATTCTACCCATAAAGGTGGTTCCAAATACTTGGAGTGAATTATACAATTAGCCATCTCTTTCAAGGACCGATTCTTCCATTCTACAACTCCATTCTGTTGAGGACTGTAGGGAATTGTATGCTGAAAATCAATGCCCTCTGAAGCACAATATTGCACAAACCTATGGTTGACATATTCCCCCCCATTATTTGTATGCAAAACTTTGATGGATTTTCCAGTTTATTTCTTTTCAAAATCCTTATACTCCAAGAATGAATTGAAGACTTCAAACTTCTCTTTGAGAAAGTACACAATGGTGTACCTAGAGAAATCATCAATGAATGTCAAAACATATCGGGCTCTACTAAAAGATGGTTGTGGAAATGGGCCTACCAAATCACTATGTACCAAATCCAAAAGATGTGAGGCTTTCCAAGATTTTTCTTTGTAAAAATTCTCTTTAGGATGCTTTCCAAGAATGCAACCATGACAAACACCTTTAAAAAAATGAATTGTAGGCAATCTTGTAACCATGTCCTATTTATTGAGCTGTTGCAGGTAGTAGTAGTTCAAGTGACCAAAATTTTGATGCCACAAGTTACTAATATCATCTAAATGAGTGAGTAGAACAATCAAAGGAGGATTGGGAACAAAGTGAGAACAAATGAAGCTGATACTAATGATTTGCTCTCCCAACTACAACTGTAGAATCAAAAATCACCACTGTGCTTGTGTGAGTGATTTGATAGATAGATAGGAGAGTAGTTGATAATGAGGGAAGACATCCTAGAATGTGCCATCCCCCATATCAACAGACCTCTCCCACACACCTTAAGTGGAGTGTCATCACCCATCAAAATGGAAGGCATAGAACATGGCTCCATAGATTCAATTTCATCCTTAGTTGAAGCCATGTGATGTGAAGCACCTGAATCAAGAACCCATGTGGACGGTGGAGAAGCAACTACTACAAGGTCCTCTCCCTTTTCTTTCCCCTTATTTTTCTCTTTGGCCTTGTGAGAACCCTCTTTTGAACTCTGTTTGATAGAATCAAGGAACACTAGATTATTCTTCTCAAGAATGTGTGCCAAATGATAAACTTGTTTCTTCAAACATTTATGCTCATCATGATCGGGTTTCTTAAAATAGGCACATTTGACCCTCTCTTTCTTAGGCTTGTAACCTTTTGAAGATGAGGTCTCATTACTTGCTTTTGGAGTAGCCAATTTTTGATTCTTCTTCTCTTTGCTATTCTTTTTTTTCTTATCCTTGTTAATACTTTGTCCTCTTTGTTCATTTGTACCAAGGTTGGCAGCTAAGGCATGAGACTTAGAAGACTTAAGAGTGCCCATCTGAATTAACTTATCTTGCTCCCATGGGAGAGAAGTAGAAAAATCATCCAAAGATGGCATCTTGAATTGAGATCCAAGCATCCTTAGTAGCATAGAAGGTAGAATAAAATATTGAATATTCATAACTTAACTTTGAGAGAATACTTAAAATAAATTGTTCATCTTTCTTATCAATTCCACATTATTGTAGTTGTAGCCTTAGTGATTTCATTTTGGTGAAGAAATCCTGAATTTTGTTGAAGTTGTCTAGATTTAAACTGATTAATCATTCTCCAACATATGACCCCTCATAGAATCTTGTGTGCCAAAAAGAGATTCTAGCTTTTTTCGTATTTCATTTGGAGTATTCAAAGATTCAATATGAAAGAGTAAATTAGGAGATATAGACACACACAATTCTCCATTTGCTTTATCACATTTGTTAAACCACTCAAACTTTTTTTCATCTTCATTTGGTTTAGTTTCCAATCCCATTACTACTCTATGCAAACCAAGTCTCCTTAAGTGAATTTCTATTTGTGATTTCCACTCAAAATAGTTGTATGTATTTAGAATATGAACAGTTGTTGATGCCATGATGAAGAAATGTGGAAAGAAAGTGAACACAAGAACACCAAGAACACCCCACCCTTTTCATTAGTATCAAAGATCACCCTCCTCCCAAATATTATAAGGTTAGCACTTTTATAATTTAGTGTATTTACAAAGCCTTTTCCAAGATACAATGCTCAATAGGCTCAAAATAACCAAAATTAAAAATTCTAATACAAAATGAACTTGAAAAAAAAATGGAAAAATTAGACTTATGGATTTGTAGTGCTCTTGAAGTCCTTTTCAACGTCTATTTGTTTCTGAAAATTAGAGCACCAGGGTGAAAGTTATGGCCTGATGAAGAAAATAGCACAAGACAGCTTCAATCGGAAATATCTAGTAAAAAATGGAAAAAAATCTTCTCAATAACTATGTGGATGGAAAGTGCTCATCTCTATCTTTTCAACGATATCTTATTTGCTGAAATCCAACACCTGAAGCAAAAGATATGGATTTTTGAAAAACCGACTGAATTTAGCTTGCAGGAAACATGTTTTCTAGCAAAAAAGTTTACTTCTGATTTGATTTTTGAAAAATATATTTGCGATGAATAAACAATATCATAAACCCAAAAATATTTTTATTCAAAGAACAAAACCCAAAAATGGTTTTTTGATCCAACAAGAAGAAGATGAGAAAATTAATTTCTTTTGACCCTCAACTTGTAGAAAAGTGACACACGATGCTTTTTGGACAACATTTTTTTTCAGATCTGCTCAAGATATGCAAAAACTAAAAGATACCCATATGAGATTTCAACCCTGGCTACAAAACTCAAAAATTGTTTTTTCTCACAAATGAGTAGAAGCTAGAATTTTGAAGCAAAAAAGAAAATGACTCCAATGAAAAACAACTTTCTTCAAACCCTTGCCTACAACTATGTCAAATGATCTCCAATTTGGATGAAACAAAAGCTAAATCTGACTTTATCGAGCCTTCTAGACACATTGGAGAAGAAAAAAATGTTGCTAATATAACTAGAAATGCTACAATCACCCGGATATCACAAAACACATATGCAAAATAAAGAGGTTATTAAATCTTTGCAAACCCTTTCTGATTCTCTAGATCATTCAAGAATGCAAGAGAAGAGTATACAATAATTTACAAGATTTTTACAAGAAAATCAATCTCTCAATCAGGAATCTAAGAACTTAGATTTCTCAAAACAAAAGCTCAGATACCATGTTAGAAATCTGAAATAGATTGAATAATCCAAGGAAATTTTTAAGAGAAAATCAAAGCTACATAAACTAGAAAAAACATTAAGAATGCAAACCAGAACTCTGAGAGATTATGCAATGTTGATGTGATAGAATTGCATTACGAGCTTCAAAGCTGAAAAGATGCAATGCAAAGATGCATGAATGGATGCAAATACAAGCTAGGTAGTGAGTTTATATAGAACTTAGGAGAGGAGGTAGGTGGAAAATCCAACCAATAGGAATAAACCACAAAAAGCAGAGATGGACCACCAAAAGTGGAAAGTGGTTCCACCCTTTAAGGAAGGGGACACCATACACTTATCTCCTAGTAATAAACTCACTTTATTATCCTAAGCAAGCTTAATTAAGTGTAGGAAAAGCCTAGGACTAAGGGAAAATAAATTAACCCACTAGGAAAATAAAAACCTATACCAACACTTTTTACTCTTACCAATCTCTTTAGAGAAATTATTTAAAAATATTTTAATATGGAAATATAACCTCCTTCTTCACCAAGGTTTAATATATTTCTTTTATAATTTTGAATTGGTAATAGCTCTATAAAATAGTCATATTCCTAGGATTATTAAAAGACTCATGAATTCCTTGCTAAAGTGCTTAACCCCTAGGCTAGCCCTAAAACTTTTCCCACTCATAAGGGAGATTCCCATCCTTCTCCTAGCCTAAGTTTTTCCTTGCTCAACCCTAGTGAATTAAAATAAAATTACCAAGCCTTTGAATTAAAACCTAGGACCAATCCCCTCAATCCAATAAGTAAATAAAGGTCAAAATCTTAATGCTTGAGCTCCCTAAAGCGACCAAAAAGATACCTATTGAGGAAATACATAATGAAACTAATCTCATCCCTCAGAATTTGAAGGATATAATAGTTGAATAGTTGCATATTTACATCCCTAAATATGATTATACTACAATCCAAAGGTGAAAGAGGATATTGCAAAAATAAGAGCTCAAAAGGTTAAACTAACTCTAGATAACTATTATAAGTTATCTATAAAAACCATAAAGATTTAAAGTATACTGTCAAATCACTTGAAGAAAACTTGGACCTACAAACTAGTATATTAAAATGGTTACTTTGTTAGAGAAAAAATGTGTGACACACCATTCACAAATTAGAAATGGAGACTCTATTAGTAGACCCTAGTTAGAATAATGTTTCCTTTTATGAGGAATTATGGAATGAAGTGAACATTTTTTTAACTATTTTTGAGAACTTAGAGATGGTTGAGAATAGGATGGCTTTACTAGAGAAAAATCAAGCTAATTTAAAGGAAAATTTGAAGAAAAATATTTATTTTAATAAATGATTCTATAAATAATATGGCCACAAGCATGTAAGTCTTGCATCATCTTAGTAAAATGAAGAAAGATGAAACCAATGGAGGTGACCTCTAAAGAATAGATGAACTTCCTTGCAAAATAATGAAAATATTCCTCTATGATTAAGTGGCCAACTTATCCAAATTAGTCCCCTGTTCTATGTTTCTCTTCTTTTGGATTTGTGCTAATATTTTTTTTTTCTATTATTATTTCTATTTCTCACTTTGTTGGATTTTTTTGCTATGCTTAGTCTCATATCTCATGGTACTTCATGTATATGTTATTAGGTCGACTAAAAGGCTTTGGACATTTTCAAAAACTCATCTTTTTTACCCTAATAAAAATAATTTTTTAAATAGTAATAATGTTTTACCTACAATTTAAACTATTAATATTTTCTAGTGTTGAATAAAAATTACTAATAGAAAGTGATATATGAAAAGAGTGTGAAATAATGGTATTAAAATAATAAATTGTAAGATTATATTATATAAAAATTGTGTATAAGATTGGAGAGCTTAGATGTATGGTATATGATATCTTTCTTATACTTGTCTCACGTAAATAATTAGTATGTTTTTCTATTGATTTAGTAAAATAATTGATCTCACAAATTTTTATTTTAATAGAAATAATTTTATCGATTGAATTGTACATATAGATATAAATATAAATGATTTTTTTATCAATATTATTTTAAATGAATAACTTATTATAACAGACTAGCATCAAAATTACAAAAAATTATCTTGCAATTTTTTATGTTTGTCTGAAAAATAATTTTGTATGATAACAGATATGAAAAAGAATTTTGTATGATAACATATATGTGGATTGTCATCTGAGCTTCTGTAAATTATACTTATCTGGGGTCCCATATATTCAATGACTTAAAACATGCGTATCACCCAGTTCACCAATCAGAATTTATAGAATGGCGCAGACAGTCATAATATCTTTCTTTGAAAATCTTGCAAGTATAAAACTCTATGAGAAGGATTTAGCAGTCGTTATCAAGAGGGATTATCTTCAACCAGAGATGGGCTTTTCAAAAGTTGTTACTTGTATTCATGCTGGCTTAGCTTACTTTAAGGTATCTAAGCAATAGAAAGCTGTCAATTGTTATTATCTTGTTCTTCCTCGTTTGATTATGAAGTGAATAATGACATTTTATGTGATGAGTTATTGCTTTTTCCTTCTTTTTATTGGCTTACATTATAGGAGTAGTAGTTAAAAAGAATTGATAGTTTGTGATTACAAATGGGTTATTTAGTGTTTATTATTTTGGTTCAAATATGTTTAATTTTGGAGTTTTAAATAATTAAAGTTGATAGTTTCGAACATAGTCAGTTATAGTGGAAGTTGTGAAGATTAGAAACTCTTTCTTTGCAAGATCATCTCCCTTGGTTTCCGATAGAGGTTGTGGGTTTGTGAAGATTAGAAACTTTTTCTTTGTGAGATAATCTCCTTTGGTTTCCGATAGAGATTGCTACCATTTTTTGGGGGTAGCTATGAGTTTACAATTGTAATTTAAAAAATGTTATGCTTCTTCAATATCTTTGGTGTTTTTGGGTATATCTATAGCTTTGCAGTTATGATTTTTAATATAATGCTTATATCCTAATCACCTTTGGTCAGGTCAAAAGAAAAAGAAAAAATTGATGGTTTATTTTCAAAATTAGGATAGATTTTAAATAAAGATTATTTTTTCTCCTTGTTATAATTAATTTGGGTTTATTGTAAAAAAAATTGAATTCAAATAATGTTCATTCATTTCAAGTATTATGGATGAATCTGAACTTATGATGCACTTTCTAGAATGGAGAGTATTTTAATTGAAATAAACTAGATTTTTTTGCATATTCAAGATTTTTTTTGATCTATTACCAGGAATCTAGACTTGAAACAACAATCTTTCATTTAAAATATTTTGAATTGTATTAAAAAAATGATTTATTTATGTTATAAAATTTCACAACATGAACATATTACTCTTAGATTGAGATTAGTAAAAACAATTCAAATAAATTAGACCACTTTGTATGGATATTCTAAATATACATATTCCCTACACATTTGATTTGGAATAAATCATCACTACAAATAGTGAATTTACTAAATAACCATAGATGGTAAGTTAACATTATTGAATGGAGAAACATTGTGAATTACAAATTAGAAATGTAGATTCAAGTAAATTTTTTAACTTTTATTTCAAAGCTACATATCTAGGTTTTACATTAAAATTTTAATTCATCTAGATGCATTGAATGCTTCCATCCTTTTAATAGATTTAAAAAAAAATTTCAGATCCTACATTTGGAAATTTAAAAACACATTGGAAAATAGCTATGCTTTGAATCTAAAATAATGGAAAGGAATGGCTATGAAAGAAAGTTATGATGTGTATCAAGATTCAACTATGTGGTTTATTATTAAAACTCATTGACCTATATTTCATGAGTAGTGGTTTACATGAAACCATTTATCATGAGTGTGAATGGTCCACTTAGCACTCATTGCATCTAGGTGATGCTCATAGGTGTGAAGCATCAAGACTTCTTGGGAGATCACTCATCCTAGTGCTACTTTGATTCAAGCTTTCTTAACCATGGAGTTTCCCCTATGATCAATCCTACTTAGCTTGCTACCCTATCTAAAAACTTTCAACAATATAGATCCCCTTTAACTCTTCTAATGAAAATGAGATATTTTTTGTAGTGTTGTTGAATGTACAAGACAATTGATAGGGGGGTGAATCAACTATACATTGGGTATGTGCAGGATCATGATGGGCCAAAAAGTGGCAATATGTAACTGATATAATGGCCCATGTGGCTGATGAATTTTTTCTTACTCAAAATTGATGAAATGAAAAGGGTTTTTAAAGGAGATTCTCAGCTTTCCACCAATATAAATTATGCTTTACTTTGAATTTAATAAATAATTATTATTCATTTTCTATTTGAATTATGTTGATTGAAAAACATATATAGCTTTCAAACAGTATCACATTTTTTGAATTTGAAACATGTGTCACATTCTATGCTTCACATACTATAAGATTAAAAAAAGAAAATTAATTTTTTTGAAGTTTTCACCAAGTTAAGGTGATCAGACATATGAGTTTTTATATTTTAAAAAAATTGTAATAAAAAATTCATAATTAATTATTTACTTTGAAAAAAATTACAAAAAAAAATGCATCACATCAGGACATGAGTCCTCTACTTATATCTAAAATCTTATAAAAAAATATTATCATTTTATTGTGCTTAGAGTGGTTAGGCAAACACCTACTTCTTATTTTTTCCTTCAAATTTAAGTACTATTGCATTGAAATTTTAAATTTTCACCAAATAGATTTTTTTTTAAAATAAAATAAACTTAGTAGTTTAGAAACTACATTCAATTTGCTACAGATTCTATTCTTACATATTTTTGAAATAATATAGATAACTTATTCTAATTTTTACGTGAAGTTTCTTAACTCTGATTTTTCTGAATTTTTTGCCACTTAAGGGCCTATTTTTTCCATGATGATTTTGCACATGCCCCATTAAAACATCAAAAACCCTCATTAACATTTAGATCTACATTAGCCTCTTAAACCCTTAACAACCATTAAACCCTTATCTTGCATTACCAGAATATAAACATGAGAAACAGTAATGCAAACACATCCATACACATGAGAATACCAGATTTACATGGAAAACTCAAGAAGGGAAAAACATTGTGAGGATTAACTCACAATATAAAGTAATTACAACATTGAATACAATAGGCTCACTAATAGAGGGCTCACTGCCCAAAAGAAAAGAAGGGCTTACTACTAGATTAAAAAGAAGAAGAAATAAGATTTCTATAATGATAAATCCATCTCAGAGCAACATAAAATATCCACCACTATAACTCTGCACCATTAGTAACCTCCAACTCACTGCTATCAGAAACTTTAGGTACTCTACAAATGTAGACCCTTCTGGTCACTACATTGGAGTCATAGGCATTAAGCTCACACTTCAGATCTCTGCATCTGATTAAATTCATATCTCAACACATCCTTGCATCTACACTAACTTCTCCCAAAATTCACCTTGCCTTTATACCATTCACAATCTTAAAAACATCTTTCAAGGTCGGCTATGCACCTCAAACAAGCAAATTCAAATTAGTTTGGCACCAAAACATTTTTTTGGTGGAGAGGAATGAAGGAAGACCACATCACACCTTAACTCGAACCTAAATCCACATATACATGCCACACCATGCTTCCAAAAACACAAAAACATATCCACAATAGTGTAAACACCCAAGGTCAATCAAACATGTGTTAACGCCATTAAAAATTTAAGTACACACTTCCTCAAATCCAAAGATGACTTGCAGACCACACTCAACACTTAAACACAGTCTAGAATATTTCATCATCACTCTGAAATCCAAAAAATCCTTCACAACAACATACACCAGAAGAACATATTTTTTTGTACACTTGGTTAACCTTCCACATATTGTAACTCATGAATCCAACCTTCTGGAGCACCAAAAATCAAACAAATCAGAATGAAATAGATATGAACAATACAAGCACACTCCTAGATAAGCAAAACCAAAAACCACAATGTGGAGAAATGCAGAGCAAAACCATTACTCCCAGATAACATTGCATCACAATTCACACACTAGTGAACACAAATCATTCTATTGAATGATCCAGAACATGAAACTTTGGATATAACACCTATGAACACCTCTAATCAACATATCTTCACCACACAAGTAGATCTTCAACCATGAAGAAATGTGGAGCAAAACACTGAACACCACTTTGCCACACTAAACACTCTTTACCACACTTTTTCATTTTTAATTCAATTTTCTCAAAAGGACTTGGAAACCAAGCACCATAAACACAAACTCAACATTTGCAACACCTTCTCAGCATCTCAACCACACAAGATGTTGAACATCCACAAACATATGCTCATCAAATAAACACTAGAGGTTGATATCAACGAGACTCCTAATGACAACATAATGCAACCAATCAAAGCATCTCCATAGGTTGACATCAATGCAACAACAAAGATTTGTTGACATCAATGACAACATAAACCTCCAACAATCTCCCCCTTTAGGTTATTGATGGAAACACATGATATGAAAACCATCAATAATAATAACACCTATGATCACCAACACATATATTGCATATCGGTGCACACTGCCCCCTCTTACACAAGCATCTACTCTTTCCAACACTTTATCTTTTATAGGACTTCACTCCCCCTTTTTTGTTGCAAGTATGATGGTGTTTTTATTGAGATCAACAAGAAGTCTATTGACTAGTGTTGCCATTGATGTCAACTATGGAATGAAGATGTTGAGGATATTGAGAAAATTGTGGAAAAGAGGAAAACAAATTGCGCATGTGTAGTTGAGACCTTGAGGAAGTGTTGTGAGTACATGGAGCTATTATTTTGTTGTAGAGTGTGAAGATGAGTTGGAATGAAGTAATGAGCTGAGATGATGTATCTAGTACTTGGTTTCCAAGTGCTTTTGAGAAAGTTTAATAAACAGAGTGAATTGTCTTGTGCAAATGTTCATAGTTTGCTCCATTATTCTTTGCATTCTTTTTGTGTTGATGATATGCCCGTTCAGATCTTACAGGTTATTTAAGGGTGTCAAAGGTTGCTATATTCAAAATTTTGGTTTTTGTATCATTGTACAATGTGAGATATTTTTACCAGTGTGTGAACCAGTTGATTTAGTGGTGTTTTATGTAGTCTGGGAGAAATGTTTTTGCTCCGCATTTCTCTGTTGTTTGGCTTCAATTTGTGTAGATTTGGGAAGTTTCTAATAATGCTTTTATATTTTTGTATTCAATATTTTACTTGATTTGGTGTAGTACAATGTGAGTTTTATTTATTAGTATGCAAATAATGTTTGCTAGTTGTCCTGAGTTAAAGTATTTGTTGATGTGAGCTTGGATGAAGTGTTTGATGATTCTTAAGTAGTTCATGGATTATTCTAGATTGAGTTCAAGTGAATTATGTTGTCCAAAAATTTTGGTTTGAGGAAGTGTGTACTTAATGATTATGGTGTTTTGCATGAGTGTTGGTCAACCTTGTGTTTAACACTACATGTGAGGCTTTTGGAAGCAAGTTGAAGTGTGTTGGGATCTATTTGGGTCCTAATTAAGGATTTGTGTAGGTCGCCTTTCATTCCTATCCACCACAAGAATTTTTAGGTGCTAACCTATTTTGAATTTGAATGTATAGCGACTAGTCGCCAACATTGGAGAATTTTTTTGATGTAGAGATTGATATAAATATGTATGGTATTGATGAAAGAGGTGTGAGAAAAAGAATAAGAAATAAGATAGATGTGAGATTGATGTGAATGATGTGTGTGATGCAAAATTAAGCAGATCAGTGCAAAATTTATGTTAGGGTTTTTGAAGGCAGTGAGCTAAAGGAATTTGAATATTTATTTCATGTGAGACTACAAAAGTGTGTGAGCATTTGTGGTGGAATCCATGTTGCATTGAGAAGTGTTTTCTCTATATAACATTCTTCTTCTATCTTCTTGTATTCTTTTTGTGGCAGTGAGCCCTGACTATGAGCCTTTTGGATAGTGTGTCCTATTCTAGTAGTTTTCCACGTAAATTTGATGTTCTCTTGTGCATGGTGTTGTGATTTCAATTTCAATTATCTATATTTCATGTTTAATCAATCTAATAGAATAAGGGTTTAATGAAATTATTGTGGATTTGATTACTGTTGAGGGTTTTTGAAGGTTAAATTTTCTAAAATTGGTTCACCCTCCTCTTAATTGTCTTGTTCATTTCAACAATTGGTATCAGAGCGAGGTTCCTTGAAGAAGAAGCTTAACCACTTGAGGTACATTCAGGATGGCGAACAAGATTCCTTTGGAATATCCTAGATTTGATGGCTTAGATTATGCATTCTTGAAGACAAAGATGGAAGGATATTTTTTTGCTTAGGGATATGAGATTGAGAATGCTTATTAGAATACATACACTCCACCTTCAAATGGTCTGAGTACAAGTGCATAAATCAAGGTGCATGAGATCAATGCTAAGGTAAGGTACATTATTGTGAATAGCCTTTCAAATATCGAATTAGTTAAAATTATGATTTTGAAGACTACTAAAGAAGTTTGGGATAAGTCAGAAAGAATTTATGAAGGAGACCAAAGGTCAAACAAGAAAAGTTGCATAACTTGAAGGCTCAATTTGAAATGATGCATATGACTAAAGATGAAACAATTAAAGGTTACATATAGAGAGTTGATGAATTGGTAAGTAATATGAGAGGCATTGGTGCAACAGTTAAAGAATCTAAAGTGGTGAAGAAATTTATTAGATCTCTTCCAGATTGTTATAGTGAAAAGGTATTTTATATTGAGGAAACTATTGATTTTGATTATTATTCTAAAGATCACTTGATTGGTACTTTGACTGCATTTGAAATGAGAAAAATAAAGGAAGGTACAAAAGTAGAGACTGCTTTCAAGGCTAGTAAATCAGAGAAGGTTGAAGATTCACGTGATGAAGATCTTGATGATTTGGAAGATAAATTTGTGAGGAAGATGAAAAAGAGCACCCATAAGTACAAAGGTAAATTACCCTTCAAATGTTTTAATTGTGCTGAGATAGGTCATTATTCTTCTAGATGTCCAAAAAGAGCTCTAAACAATAAGAACAAGGAAAATAAAGGAAAGATGATTAAGAAAGCTTACTATGTGAAGGAAGATGCTAGTATTTTTTACGATGAATCTAATTATGGATATTTTGATGGTAATGAATGTTTTTTTACTATAAAAGAATAATCTAGTTCTGCTAACCTTGAAAGTTGTGTGAAGGAAAGTATTTCAGAGATGAAGGATAAGGTTGAAGGTATTTTGGTATCTACTTTTCATATCAAGGAGGATAAGAATTACTGGGTTGTTGATAGTGGTTTCTCTAATCATATGACTGGAGACAAAATTAATTTTGTTAAACTTGAAAAGTATGAAGGAGGATTAGTTAAATTTGGAGATGATTCAGGAGCAAATATTTGTGGAATAGGTTCAATCAGTTTTGATGGCAAGCATAATACTGAAAATGTTTACTATGTTAAGGGCTTAAGACATACTCTCTCGAGTGTCGAACAAATGTGTAGCTAAGGGTATAATCTTGTGTTTAAGGATGAATCATGTGAGATATGGAAAGGGTCTGAAACTATGATTGCTACTAGTAAGAGAACAAATGGAAACATCTATTAGCTTAAGGGTGTTTATGGTCACTGCTTTATGTCTTAGATTAATGATAGTTGGTTATGCCACTGAAGGATGTGTCACATGAATTTTGATAACTTAGCAAGAATTAGTTTAGTTCATGTTGTGAGAGATTTACCTAGAATCACAAAACCTATCAATGTTGTTTGTGAGAGTTGTCAATTTGGAAAACAAACAAAGAGTAGGTTTAAGGGAAGGGAACAATCTACTACTAGACTTCTGAAATTAGTGCATACAGATCTTTGTGGTCCTACAAGGGTGAAAATTCTAGAAGGTGATAGGTACTTCATGTTTTTGATTGATGATTATTCTAGAATGACATGGGTTACTTTTCTTAGAGAGAAATATAATGCATTAGATAAATTCAAGGCATTTTAAACTATGGTTGAGAATGAAATGTATTTTGAAAATAAAATGCTTGAGGTCTAACAAAGATGGTGAATTCACCTCCAATGAGTTTAATTTTTTTTTTGAAGTTCATGGAATAAAGAGGAATTTTTCTACTCGTAGAACTCCTCATTAGAGTGGAGTTGTTGAAAGGAAAAATAGAACTATTCAAGAAGTTGCAAGGACTATGATGAAAGAGGAAAATATACCGCAAGTCTACTGGAGAGAAGTTATTCATACTGTCGTTTACATACTTAACAAAGTTCAAGATAAAGCTAACAACACAAAGACTCCTTATGAGCTATGGTATGGAAGGATTCCTACTGTGAAGTACTTTGGAGTGTTTGGAAGAAAATGCTACATCAAAAGAGAAGAAGAAAACTTAGGAAAGTTTCATGCATGGTCTAATGAAGGTATCTTCCTTGGATATTCTATTAGAAGAAAAGCTTACAAATGTTACAACAAAAGGTTGAGAAAGATAGTTGAAAGTGAAAATGTTAAAGTTGATGAAAACATGTGTAGAATTATATTGTAGTAGATGGATATGTCTCAGACAAACTTGATTGCAAAGAAGTAGAAGAAAAAGCTGATGAAAAAGAAGTGCAGAATGAAGAGGAAGAAGCTCTAGAGAAGACCCCTAAAATACCTAAGTATGTTGAAAAGAATCATTTTGAAGATCAGATCATTGGATACAAAAGGAAAAGTGTATTGACAAGAAGCAAAGTTGTTGAAGTTGAGGTAAATTTGTGTTTACTTTCTAAAATTGAATCTAAATCAATGAGTGAAGCATGTAAGGATGAGCATTAGATGAAGGAAATGGAAGAAGAACTTGTGTAGATAGAGAAAAAATAGACTTGGGAATTGATCCCTATATTGACAAATAAGAACATAATTGGAACTAAATGGGTATTCAGGAACAAGCTAAATGAGAATGGAGTAGTAAGAAATAAGGCAAGACTTGTGTATAAGGTTTACTCACGAGTAGAATGCATATATTTTGAGGATACTTTTTCTCCTATGGATAGAATAGGAGCTATTAGAATGTTTTTGGCATTTGCAACACATAAATATTTTAAGGTCTATTAGATGGATATGAAGTCTACTTTTCTAAATGGCGAATTGGAAGAAGATGTTTACATGGAACAACTAGAAGGTTTCTAGTTGTCAGATCAACAAGATATGGTATGTAAGTTGAAGAAGGCTCTATATGGTTTGAAGCAAGCTCCCATAGCTTGGTATGTGAGATTCGATAGGTATTGATACATCAAGGATTCAACAAGGGCTTTGTAGATAGTAATCTTTTCTTTAAAATTGAGGAAGACAAAATCTTGATAGTAGTTATATATGTGGATGATATTATCTTTGGTGGAAATGAGGCTATGTGTAAGAATTTTTTAAAGAAATGCAGAAAGAATTTGAGATGTTAATGTTTGGGGAGATGAATTTATTTCTTGGGCTACAAATCAATCAAACATATATTTAGGAATTTTTATTTCATAGTCTAAGTATGTCAAAGAGATGTTGAAGAATTTTGGAATGGATGACTCCAAACTGGTATGCAATCCTATGGTGATTGGTTGTAAATTGAGAAAAGATGATGATTCACCTAAGGCTGATTAGAGCAAGTATAGATCTATGACTGGTGGGCTACTATATTTGACTGCTACTAGATCAGATATTATGCATGTAGTTTGTCTTGTGGCTAGATTTCAAGAAGATCCTTAAGAAACACATGTTGCAACAGTAAAGAGTGAAGATATTTAAGAGGCACACCGGATTATGGGCTATGGTATCCTAAGGATATTGATTTCACATTGAATGCTTATATAGATGTAGATTGGGGTGGTTATGTTGATGACAAAAAAAGTACAAGTGGTGGTGCATTCTTTCTTGGATGTAGATTCATGTCATGGCTAAGTAAGAAACAAGATTTAGTTTCTTTATCCACTGTAGAGGTTGAGTATATTATAGCAACATCATGTTGTATAGAGGTGTAACAAATGAGGAAAACATTGAAGGATATCAAAGTTGTATATGACAAACCTATATCTATCTTTTGTGATAATACAATTGCAAATAACATTTCAAAGAATCCAATGATGCATTCAAGGACAAAGCATATATCTATGAGATATCACTTTTTGAGAGAAGGTTGTGGAGAATGAATTAAAGCTTGAGTATGTTCCTACAAATGATCAGATTGCTGATATATTTACTAAGGCTCTTCCTAAGGATACTTTTGAGTATCTTTAGGAGAAGTTGGGGGTTATTGCCCCTCCTTTCTTGAATTAGATAATATGGAGATGCATTAGTCTAGTGGATCTATAGATCTATCTCTTTTTTGGACTGATGTTGGTGGCTACCTCTGAGGACGAGTAGGTAGTGTCATGTGTTGTCATTGAGTTTCTGATTTAGTTGGGTGTACTCCTAAGGGGGGGTATTCAGAGTGGGTATTTTTGGTTAAGTGTCAAAGAGGAAGAATAGTGAAAAATATTTTATCCTTTTCCATTAATGTCAAAGGGAGAGAGAAAATCATGTGAAAAAAGGAACTTATCTATTTATGGAGAGAGAATCATGTGAAAAAGAGAGAAAGTTGTTTTCAAAGAGAAAGAAACTCCAGTAAGGGGGAGAGGTTTCAAGAATGTTGTCTAGGCTATCTAATCTGAAAAAATGGGAGAGAGTGTTTAGAGCTATTGTGTGGTCTTTGATGGCTTTTCACATCTTGTGTTTCCATCAATGAAAAAGGGGGAGATTGTTGCAAGTATGATGGTGTTGTCATTGATGTCAATAGGAAGTCTACTAATTGGTGTTATCATTGATGTCAACTATTAAATGAAGATGTTGAGGATATTGAGAAAATTGTGGAAAAGAGGAAAACGGGTTGTGCATGTATAGTTGAGACCTTAAGGAAGTTTTGTGGGTACATTGAGCTATTCTTTTGTAGAAAATTCTAAAGATGAGTTGGAATGAAGTAATGAGATGAGATGATGTCTCTAGTACTTGGTTTCCAAGTGATTTTGAGAAAGTTTAATAAATAGAGTAAACTATGTTGTGCAAATGTTCATAGTGTGCTTCAGTATTGTGATCCATGTTCTTTTGTATTGATGATATGCCTTTGTGGATCTTACACTTTATTCAAGGGTGTCAGATGTTGCTATATTTAGAATTTTGGTTTCTAGATCATTTTATAGTGCTAGATATTTTCACTAATGTGTGAACCAGTTGATTTAGTGTTGTTTTTTGTGGTCTAGGAGAAATGTATTCACTCTATGTTTCTCTATTGTTTGGCTTTAGGTTGTGAAAATTTGTGAAGCTTCTTATAATGCTTCTATATTTTGTGTTCAAGTTTTTACTTGATTTGGTGCAGTATAGTGTGAGTTTCATTTATCAGTATGCAAATGAGGGTTACTAGTTGTCCAGAGTTGAAGTATTTGTTGATGTGAGCTTGGATGAAGTGTTTGATAAATCTTAAGTATTTCATGGATTATTATGGATTGAGTTCAAGTGAATTATGTTGTCCATAACTTTCGTCTTGGTTTGAGGAAGCATGTACTTAATAATTATGGTGTTTTGCATGGGTGTTGGTTGACCTTGTGTTTAACACTACATGCGAGGCTTGTGGAAGTGTGTTGAAGTGTTTTGGGATCTATTTGGGTCCTAATCAAGGATTTATGTAGGTTTCATTTCATTCCTATCCATTGTGGGAATGTTTAGGTGCTGACCTATTTTGAATTTGAATGTATAAAGGCTACATTGGAGAAATTTTTTGAGGTAGAGCTTGATATAAATATGCATGGCATTGATGCAAGAGGTGTGAGAAAAATAATAAGAAGTAAGATAGATGTGAGATTGATGTGAGTGATGTATGTGATTCAAAATTGAGCAGATCAGTGTGAACTTCATGTTAGGGTTCCTAAAGGTAGTGAGTTGAAGGCATCCAAAATATTTCATGTGAGACTGTGAAAGTGTATGAGCAATTGTGGTGGAATCCTTATTGCATTAAGAAGTGTTTTCTCTGTGTAACATTCTTCTTCTATCTTCTTGTAATCTTTCTGTGGCAGTGAGCCTTGGTTGTGAGCCTTTTGGACAATGTTTCTTATTATGGCAATGAGCCCCTTTGTACCATTTTTTCTATTAATTATATTGTGAGCTAATCCTCACCATGGTTTTTCTCTCATTGGGTTTTCCACATAAATCTAGTGTTCTCTTGTGCATGGTGTTGTGATTTCAATTTTTGTTATCTGCATTTCATGTTTAATCAATCTAATAGGATAAGGGTTTAATGAATGCTTGTTGATTTGATTACTGTTGAGGGTTTTTGAAGGTTTAATTTGCTAAAACTAATTCACCCCCCTCTCAATTGTCTTGTTAATTTCAACATTTTTCATATGGTTTTTTAGCTATTTTTTTCTCCCCCTTTGACATCAATGGAAAAGGGAAACACATATCTCTTCTTAACTTCCCCTTTGACATCAATCACATATACTTTCTCTTCCCCAAGGGAAACACATGGAAGGACAAAAAATACTCTACAACTTTCTATTCACTTCTCTACACACTCCCCCTTAGGAGTACACAACATGCTACAACAACCAACAACCACTGCAACCTACTCTTTTTCTTTTTATGCTCATATTCATTGACACAACTGGTAAAGGACAATATATACATGCTTACTCTCTTTCAACACAATGACAACACTTACTCCCCTTGACTGCAACAACCAACAATGCCACTATGTACTCCCCTGGGAGGTAGCCACCTACATTAGTCCATAACAAGGAATGAATCTTAAAATCCACTGGACTGATGTATAGCCTTATGCATATAATTGAAAGAAGGGGAAATAAACCCTATCTTCTCCTAGAGATACTCAAAAGTATCCTTAGGAAGAGCCTTTATGAAGATATCTACAACTTAATCCATAGTAGGTAGATACTCCAACTTCACTTCATTCTCTGCAACCTTTTTCTCTTAGAAACTGATACTAGATTGAGATGTGTTTTTTCCTTGAATGCATTATCAAATTCTTTGAAATGTTGATAGATTGAAAAGTGTTTTTTCCTTTAATGTGTTCACAAAATATAGGAATAGGTTCATAATATACCACTATGATATCCTTTAATGTTTGCTTCATCCACAACACCTGCATACATCATGATGTTGTAGCAATGTATTCTACCTCTGTAGTAGATAATGACATTGAATCTTACTTCTTGCTAAGCCAAGACACCAACCCGCTTCCAAGAAATAAAGCACCACCACTTGTACTTCTTCTATCACCCACACAACCTTCCCAATCTACATCTGTATAAGCATTTAGGGACAAATTAGTATCCTTTGGATACCGCAAGACATATTCCAGAGTTCCCTTTAAGTATATGAATATCCTCTTTATTGCTACCACATGTTACTCTTTAGGATCTTCTTGAAATCTAGCCACAAGAAAAATTGCATGCATGATATCCAATCTAGCACCAGTTAGGTATAGCATTCCACCAATCATTGATATGTACTTGCTCTGATCAACCTTAGGAGATTCAACATCTTTACTCAAGTTGCAACCAGTAACCATGGGAGTACATACCAGTTTAGAGTCTTCCATTCCAAACTTCTTCAACATTTCCTTGACATATTTTAACTATGATATTAATATTCCTTTCTCTATCTGATTGATTTGAAGCCCAAGAAAGAAATTCATCTCTCCAAACATAGACATCTCAAACTATTTTTGCATCTCTTATGCAAATCTCTTGCACAAAATTTCATTTCCTCAAAAGATTATATCATCAAAATACACAACCACAATCAATATTTGATCTTTCTCAACTTTAAAATAAAGATTGTTTTCTACGGTACCCTTATTGAATCCCTATTGCAACAAGTATCTATCCAATCTTGCATACCAAGATCTAGGATCCTTATTGATCCCATATAATGCCTTCTTCAATTTGCATACCATATTAGGATTATCTAATAAATGAAATCCTTTTGTTTATTCAATATATACTTCTTCTAACTCAACATTCAAGAATGTAAAATTCACATCAATCTGATAAACTTTGAAAGCCTTATCTATTGTAAAATCCAAAAATATCCTAATAGCCTCCATCCTTTCCACTGAAGAAAATGTATCCTCAAATTCTATTCTCATTTAGTTTGTTCTAAAATACCCATTTAGTTTTGATCACATTCTTATCTATTGGTCTTGGGACAAGTTCCCGTGTTTGATTCTTCTCAATCTGCATTAATTCTTCTTCCATATATTTGATCCAAAATTCATCTTTGCATGCCTCAATCACTATTTTAGGTTCAAATTTGGAAAGTAAACATAGATCTACTTGTTCTTCTATCATAGCAGCCTTTGTTCTTGTCAATTCACCTCTACTTTTGTCACCAATGATAGGATCTTCATAACGATTATTTTGCACATACTTAGGGGTCTTATGGATCCTTTTTAGAGCTTCTTCCTCTTCAATTTGCACTTTTTTCCCCCTTACCATCATCTTTCTCTTCTTCTCTACAAGAGGACTCATCTGATTCATATCCTTCTATCAACATTGAAATTTTATGTGAGTCTTCATCCACTTGGACACTTGCACTTTCAACAATCCTTTTTAGCCTTTCGTATAGCACCAATAAGCCTTGCTCTTTGTAGAGTATCTAAGGAATATTCTTTCATCATATATCTAGAATCAAACTTTCTTAAGTTTTCTTCATCTCTTCTTATATAACACTTGTTCCCAAAAACTCTAAAATATTTGATAGTAGGGGTTCTTCTATACCACAACTCATAGGGAGTCTTTGAACTATTTAACCTTGCTTGTACTTTGTTAAGTATGAAGACTGTAGTATGAATTGCTTCTCTCCAATAGACATCTAGTAGATTTTCTTCCTTCATCATTATCCTTGCTACTTCCTAAACTTTTCTATTCTTCCTTTCCACCACTCCATTATGCTAAGGAGTCCTAGGAGCTGACAAATGTCTCTTTATTCAACGATCTTCAAAAAAACTATTAAACTCATTGGAGGTGAACTCTCCACCTCTGTCATATCTTAAACATTTCATTTTCATATCTATTTCATTCTCAATCATTTCTTTAAATTCCTTAAAATTATCTAGAGCTTCTGATTTTTCTTTGAGAAAAGTTACCAGAGTAATTCTAGAGTAATCATTAATTAGTAACATGAAATAATTGTCACCTTGAAATATTATTTTCTTGTAGTACTGCAAAGGTCTATATGGACCAATTTCAAAGGTCCCGTAGTGGAATATTCTTTGACATTGAACCTTTTCCTTGTTAGATTCCTAACTTGACATTCCTTGCAAATTGCATTGATAGGTTTTTAATCTTTGGAAAATCTCTCATAGCTTGAGTAGAGTTGATCCTCACCAGGCTATCAAAATTGATGTGACACATTCTTCTATGCCATAGCCAACTTTCATTATTTTGAGTCATAAAGCACATACCATTAGCATCCTTAAGTTGATAAAAAATTTGATCTATCCTTCTTGCAACCAAAGTTATAGAGCCTTTCCTGATCTCACAACCACCATCCTAAAATATAAGATTATATCCTTTGCTAAACATTTGTCCTACACTTAGAATATTATTTTGGAGACCCTTAACATAAAGAACATCATCTTTATTTTGATTTTCATCAAAATTGATTGAACCTTTTCCACATATCTTAGTAGATGTATCATCACAAAACTTAAAAAGACCACCTTCAAAATTCTCAAGTTTAAAAAAATCACTCTTGTAACCTCTCATGTGATTTGAGCATCTGATGTCAATAATCTAGTAGTTGTTTTCCTCTCTAGTATGAAAAGCATCCATCATAGTCCCTCTAACATCATGACCTGCTTTCAGAGAAAATTCCTTCATACATCTCTTAGAGTTAGTAGAATTAGTTCAATCATTAAGAGCCATGACTAAGAATTCATAATTTTCATCATCCAAGTAATCGGATTCATCATCAAATATACTAGCATCTTCTTTAACATTATAACTTCTCTTAATTTATTTACCTCTATTCTCCTTAAATTTGTCATTTGAAGCTTCCACTGGACATATTGAAGCATAATGACCTATCTTTCCACAATTGAAACATTTGAAAGGTAACTAACCTCTATATTTTCCAGTGCCCATTTTCAATCTCCTCAAAAAATTTCCTTCTAACTCATCAAACTCATTCGGATTTGATTCCTCATTCTTCTCTCCTTTTCCAACTTTAAAAGTAGTCTCTTTTTTTGAATCACTTGGACCAAACTCTCTCAATTCGAAAGTAGTTAAAGCACCAAAAAACTAATCTTTAGAGTAATGATCTAAATTTTGAGCTTCTTCAATAGCAAAAACCTTATGACTATAATATTTAGGAAGAGTTCTTAATACCTTCTTTACCACCTCATCTTCTTCAAAATTTCCATCAAGACCTCTGATGGAATTGACAACTTCCTCCACTCTATGCATGTAGCCTGTAATACCTTCATCTTCTATCATCCTTAGGGTTTCAAACTTAGTCTTCATATTTTTCATCTTTGTTTCCTTGACCTTATCATCTCCTTCATAGACACTTTTTGGTTTCTTCAAGATTTCTTTAGCAGATTTATAGCTCATAACCTTCACAAGTTTTGAATTATAAAGACCACTCAAGAGACCATACCAAGTTCTTTGCCATTTTTCTCATAAGCCTTGATCTCATCATCAGTTGATGGTCCATTTGTAGGCATTGTATATCCATCTTCAACTGACTTCCAAACTCCAAACCCTAGGAAGACAAGGAAACCTTCCATCCTGGTCTTATATAATGCATAATCAAATCCTTCAAAAAAGGAGCCTCCTTCTTGTACACCATCAAGATCTTCCTGAAGTGGTTAATATTTCTTCAAAGGAACTGGGCTTTACTTTTGAAAATGTTAAGGTTTTGATCTTTATTTTCTTTTTGTAGTGTCTCCATATTTTTCAAAAACCTACACATGGTATTTTTGGCTTTATTATTTATGTATTCATTTAAATTTCAAATAAATTACATTTTTATAAAGTATACTCTATTCTATAAATGGTCAAAAAGAATGGTTTTCAATTAGTTTCTTATAATATTTAGGGGAGCGGGCTCAATTTTTTATTTTTCAAGATGTGTCCACTTTGAAAAATAGTAGAAAATCATATATTTGTTAAAAAAATAGTAAAAAGTTGAGCATAAACTACATGGTGTTATCTAATTTCTAACTAAAGAAATTTTATTTGATAAAAGGCCAAAGACCTGAACTATTATTATTAAGAGAGAAGAATAATTAAATTCATTTGGGTTGCATCATAATTACCCAAGAAAAGCTTCAACCCTCCCAATCAATTACCCAGAAACAATCGCGTAGAATGAGGGTACCAAAACCTTGAACTAGCTATGAAAAATCAATCAATCCATTATCCAAGCTCCCACCACCCAAAAAAGACTCCAAAACCCTACTACAAACTAATTTCCAACTAGGGAAAAACTTTCAATATTTCATAGAAAACTAAAATGAAATGTATACCTTCTAGAAATGTTGAACTATTCATAACTGAATCCCTGCACATAATTGATAAAGTTTCCTACCAAACTCAAAGTCTTGGATTGACTCGACATGAAGCATTTTCTTTAGGAAGCTTACTCCCACCATAGCTCGTACCCTTTACCTAAGAAAAGGCATACCATTGATGTATAAGATAAAAGGGTAAAAATTTACTACCTCACCAAATACATCAAGGAGTTCCAAGTCACGGGGCCTAGGTATGCCTAGACCCAATGAAGTTGCTTCTAGTACGTCCTCCAACCCACCCAATATTTTTGGTATCAAGGGTTTTGATTAGGTCAAGGAGAGCCGCTATGAACTGTGAGGAGATATATGATTCCAATCTATAATGCTCATCTGACAACATAAAACTCTGGCTCAGAATGAGCATGACCACTCCAATTAGCAAGAAATATGATTCCAACATAATTCGCTTCAACCTAAGCTTTGATATCTCACTGAGGAAATCCATTTGCCTATGGGTGCTCACCAACCTGATGGGAGTATCCATTCCACCACTAATTTTTTAAATACTATTTTTTCCTATATTTAAGGGGTAGCACACCAAATGCTATGTTATGGGTTTTTCTAGAAACATGAGCACTTTGTGTCCTCCCCATTTTTGAACCCCTCAATCTCCATCATTTTAGACATAAATTAGAAGTTCAAAAAGTAGATTTAGGTAACTATGACTCTTGTTCTCATTGTGTCTTCAAATTTTGAGCGTAACTATCTTCATTTTCTCATCCAAGATTATTATTTTTTCATTTCATAAATAATTGGTCACTTAAGACCTCTTTTTGGTCCCCCATTTCCATTCAATTACCCAAATATTTCAAATTTTGGTCATATAAATACCCAATATGAATTCCCATTGGACAATAGTCTACAAATACAAAAATCCCTTAGCCAAAAAGTCCAAAAAATTAGTCCAAGATTTGTCATCAAATCCACAATGAAAAATAATCTTAGAATATGGTATGGTATGTGAAATTTTAAGTCCTAATTCCCCATGGTCTCGTGAAATTTACTCTTTCCTCCATAATCTCATTCTTATGTCCAATCCATTTACATAACCAAATCCATCATTCAATGTACCTATACTTCCATACATTATTTCATCTCTCCTACCTCCCACCCCAGTCTTATTTGTAGCATCCTCTACCATACAGGCCAATAACTGAAGTTCATTGATATATATATATATATAGCATAGTCATGTACAATAATTATTTATAATGAGACATTATTATCTCAAATGGGATATATTCTTAAATTAAAAATATTAAACTAATACTAAATAGTAAAGAGAAAAACTTTCATCAAATTGTGAAAACCATTCCTATGGCACCATAGACAAGTACCATGATAAAAAACATTCTCAATAATTATTGTCAATTAGCTATCTATTGTATCATATGCTAGTGTAAAAATAGCGATTATACATATAGTTTAAATTTATTATATCTCTTCTAAAATGCTACATGGTCAAAAAATAAAATTTAAAAGAGAGTATGAATATTTTTTTTATCAAAGAAATTTAGGTGAGATAATGGTTATTATTGGCCTCCATGTATCTAATGATTTGTAGTTTCATCTTGTCAATTTTACAAATCCTAAGAAAAAGTGGGATAAATTTAATGACTTGTTTGGTACCATTGATGGATTTGAAATACTTCAATTAGAAGTTGAATCAAGCATATTTTCTCCTAATTCCTCCCTTCTATTGAATATTTCTTGGTAAAATTTAATTATTTTCTTTCTTGATTTCAAGGTTGTTGTAAAATACAAATAGATAAAGAATGTGTCTTCTTACTTTTGTTAAAGTTAAAATGACCGTATGAGGTATTTCATTCTACCATGGTTTCTCATGGAACCACATTTACAATGCATACTTTTGAAGAGTTTTGTGATATATTCATAAGAGAACTTTAAGTTACTCTCCAATGGAATCTATCACCTCTTCAAAATTCCAAGCATTAATTATCCAATAATCTAAGGTAAAAGGAAATAAGTATTATAAAAAATATAAGGAAAAATCAACTACATGTAATGAGACTTCATCTGTGAAGGAGAAAAAATTTAATACACAAGACACATCATCTTCTAAGTCAAGTGAAAATTATTCCAACAAAATGAATAAAATTAGAGGACCATGTAATTTCTAAGGATTATAGAATCATGACATAAATTTTTTTCATAAAGGATTCTAGCTTTGGAAAAGACCATGAAGAAACAAAATATGTATATTCTCAAACATAGAAAAGGACATGCACTTATAGCTAAAGGTTTTTACACATCTATAGAAAATTGGATCATTGAATCAAGAGCCTCACATCACATGATCTTCTTGAGACCCTTTTTTATAGTACTACTCAAATTTCAGTGGGAAAATTTCATAAATTCTAGTTTTAGGGTCAGATACAACATAGTTGAAAATGGTTGCATTGATGATATTTTTTTCTTAATATTTTTGCTAATCTTCTCTCCATATAACATATTTTTTATAGTTGGGACAAAAGATATTTTTTTTTTAACCACTTGATGTAGTTATTTGAGAGCTACAACATCTAGGGATGATTGTTACTTCAAGTAAAACTTCTCATAAGTCTAGATTGTATAGGTTTCATGGTTTTGAGTCATCTTGTGGTTCATGACACATTTCCCATGCAAATTCATCCTATCCATCCATCCTAAGGGTAAGGCCTATTGTGCTACGACCTTACTTAAGTTGGTTCATAACAAACTCATGTTATTTCTAACTAATTTTTTCAAGATCCAAGTATGTGCTCACCTTCATTGATGATTAATAACATTGCACATTGGTGTCTTTCTCAAGTACAAGAATGATATATTCACCACTTTTAGGAATTTTAGGGTTTTAATGAAGAAGCAAATAGGTTCTTCTTTTCAATGGATATGTATAGATAATAGGGGAATTTGTGAACCAAGCCTTTCAAGATTATTGCATTGAGAATGATATTCATCATCAATATTTGGTTCCCTATACTCCTCAATATAATGATGATGTTGAAATAAAGTTCACATAACATTAAGGGAGATGGTCAATTGTATGCTTCAATATCAATTTATGGCCCCAATTTATTTTTCAAGGAATCAATTGTGCCAACTATATTTTGAATTGTACTCCTAAAAAGTGAAGTTTAGAATATTACTCTAGAGGAGGCTTAGTCCAATATCAATCTTGATGTTTCCTTCTTCTTGGTATGTTATAGTGAGGCTAGGGAATTCATATTAGATGGTCGAGACATAAGGAAATGGAGAAAAAAATTCAACCATACATCTTTGTTGCTTATTGCGCGAGGATTTGAAGGCTTATCGATTATTTGATCTTATCACTAGAGATGTTTACTTTCATACAGATGTCTAGTTTGATGACTATTTAACATAGAAGGATCCTCCATCAATTTATTCTTCTTTACTTCCCACTCTACCTTATTTATCTCATGAAGACACCTTTACACTTGAGGATACTTAAAATGATGGTTATGATCTAACACTTGGATACTAATTCCACCTCCCAACACTCATGTTTTGTCTAAGTGGGCCAGTAATACTATCTAGGAGGCTAGATCCCTAATGGGTGATCCTACAACTTCTCACCACATTTAAAAACTTTCAACAGTAGTATTTTGATTCATGCTATATCTATAGAGCCATAGATTTTTTAAAGGATTATAATATTCTAGAATGGGACTATGTTTAAAGGAGTATTCTTCCTTGATCAAGAATAATACATGGGATTTAGTTCATCTTCCTCAGGGAAGAATGATAGTTTAGTGTAAGTGGGTGTACTGCACCAAGTATGCAGTTGATGGTTCCATTGAAAGATATAAGGTGCATCTTGTATCTAAGGGTTTTTCACAAGTTGAGGATATTGACTACTTTGAGAAATTTTCCTTTGTAGCCAAGATGGATTCATTTTTCCTTGAGATTTCTATTGCTACATCTCAGAGATGGGAAATGTACTAGATGGATGTAAAGAGTTCTTTCTTATATGGTAATATTCATGAGGATATCAACATGGATTATCCTCCAACATTTACACTAGACTCTTTACTTATGTGTAAGCTATGGCATTCCTTGTGTGGCATCAAACAAGCCCCTAGGGATTGGTATGGGAAGATTCATAGTTTCTTACATCTTATTTTACATATTTTCACTTTGATCGCATAGTGTAATATATTCAATGACATGGAGACAAACTCTTGATACTAATCTTGTATGTAGATGATTTTATTCTTATAGAAATTGTATAGAAAATTACATCTTCATAATACACAATCATGCAAAAAATAAAATGATATATTATTGATAATTAAATAATTTTATATTGCAATAAATGTGGCTTTTTAAAGCCTTTGTTTTCCTACCAACTAACCAAAAATACTTACAAGAAAGTAACTCCCAAAACTAACTATTAGCTAATCATTTATATATAAATTGATATTTATATGTTAATTTGTTTATTATGATTTAATCTAATATAAACTTTAAAATAATGATGCAATACTAATTCCAAAAAATGGAAGATTCAAACCACTAGGATTTATAGAGAGGCATGACCAATACCTTTGAAAATTAGTCCAACCTTGAAAAATATATTGTGGAGATCAAACTGCAATTGGGTTCACTAAGGAGAGCATGAGACTAAGGAAAGAGGTTTCTAATCTTCAAAGCAACCAAGAAAAATCCTCAGTTTGTAGGAGATCATTGAGAAAGGAAAACAAATGGTTAAAAACACTATGGTGACCATTCAGGTCTTCCAAGAGGAGATGAAGAGTTGTTAGGCCAAGCGTGCTAGGGAGGATCAATTGGAGGCTCCTCAGACCAGTTCTAGGAAGAAGGGCAAGAATGCGGAGGATGACATGAGAATAAAGAACCAAAAGGATTTTTTCCTTCGAAGAAAAGCTCCACTTCTTTTCCAAGGAATGGTAGGTTATTAAGGGGCTCCACCTCCTTGGAGATCAGTAATGGTTTTGTGTGTGTGCTATTCACTGGCTAGTCTTGTGTCTTTTTCATTATCTTTATTGTTCTTCTTTTATGTTCAAGTATTTAGTTTTTAAGTTGTCTTACTATTTGTGAGCTCCTTCTACTTGGACTCTATGGTTTTTTTGTAATGGGTATGTACCTCTCTCATTTTATCATAATCAAAACATTCCCCCCTTATTACATCAATCCAAACAAATGATAAAATATTGCAAGGATTGAACACAATCTACTCTTTTTAATACTTTGATGAAGCACCTCCACCAATTCTCCTTGCTCACCCAAGAAACACCAAAATGACTCCATCAACATATATTTTAACTATCAAACCTACAAAACCTTTATACAACATGAGAGAAAATAAAATATTCCCATCCTCCCTACACAATGAGAGAATAACTCTTAGGACATAGTTCTCATTTTGAGAAAACACCTAATTCCCATAAAATTTTGTTCCCTCTCGAGGTTTCCTCCTTAACCCAATTTATAAACATCCTTTCCCTTGAATGACTAGGGCATCTTACCACCAATTTGATCTCATCAAGCATCTATAATTATTTTCTTTGAGACAATGTTTCTTCTTCTTGTCATGATGATATCTCAAAGAGGAGAAAAATGTAGACATGGTGCTTCAAATCCTCTTCTACACTTTTTTAATTTATTTTATTTATTTATTTATTTTTGTTGGAGATACCCCAAGGAGGTACCCTTTAGCTTAGATCCAAGGTTTGAGGGGTATCCATTCTTCCAAAATTTGCTTGGGGCACGATCCCAGCCTCATCCTGTTTTAGGCGTTGGGGCCTTGCACTTAGCACTTGACTTGATCCCTAGTGGGCTCATTTAGAACCTTTCAACTTCACTACTAGACCAAGGGCCCATTGACACTTCTACATTTTAATGTAACATCTCTAAATTTTCAACTATCATCATTAATCCTACAACATTTCTTCACTAATTATTTAATTAATTAAGTTATCTTTCCTCTAATAATTAATTAAATAAATCATATATTTATTTAATTAATTTAGACTAACCTTATTCTATCACTAATTAATTAGATAACATGCATATTACTCCTCTTGTATCATTTTAAAAATAAATAAATAACCATTTTCACCTCACTACAAGAAGCTAAAAATCAACACTTTTACATCTTGACCCTCTATTCAAGTTTAATCTCCCTCATCCATTTGCACTCATCCCAAGCCTCTAATTGCTTGCATCCCTACTCCCCATGTAGATGAAAGCAATCCCAACCCTTCATCTCTAGGATTAATTTCATCCTTACATTTGAATTCATCTCATCCCATCCTCACATGGAAATTCATCCTAGCTATTCAATCTATGATCTAATCCCAACCATTCATGATCATGAAAAATGTCTACAAAACCCTAACTCACAAGGATTAAATCATAGAACATATAATGAAGTCCATACACATACTTCCAAATTAAGAAATATCATTCAAAAGAAACTAAGATTCCATAAAAAATCTTCTTGTCTCACATCTTGAGAATATCCAAAATATCAAAGAGTTTGGGAAGAGTGAGATATTTACTTTGTCTTCATTATAAGTGTGAAAATGTGGGTTAAATAATTTTGTTTTTTTTATACTCCATAACTTTATGCTAGATTTTAGCTCTATCACATGTGGATGAGTTATCTAAATCCTAAAATATAAAGCTAGCTATAGACACTATCGTGTAAGAGCAAAGTATCAAATAATTTGCTTTGTTTTTATACTACATAACTTTATGGTAGATTTTAGCTATCACATGTGAATGAGTTATCTAAATCCTAAATATAAAGTTAGTTATAAACAAGATTGTGTAAGAACAAAGTATCAGGACAAATATGTGAGCGCAACCTAGTCTTAATCATCAAATCACTAACCTAGTACTAATTTCTAATTTCCAATTCTTTATCGCATCTTAACCATCCAAAAATTTAAAAGTGACATCAAACAACAGAATAAATAAAAATTCTAATCCTTGTCACTTTTTATTTCTCTATTTCAAGCATACTCATATATTTTTAATATTACATTTACATTTATAATAGAATTCAAAATTTAAGTCCAAAGAAAGTTTTATCCATAAAAAGGCATGGATCGAAACATTTATATCTCTTTCTTGGGAAAGAATGATCATTTCCTTTCAATTGGTTGTGAAAGAGAACGTTCCAATTATTCATGTCTAGAGTATATAATCCTCTGCTTTTATTGTGAATAATTTCCAAAAACAATGAGGTTTTCAATAGTTGTGTGAGATAATCTTATCTAGTTGGTGAGCTGTAAATTTCATTTTAATGAAAATAAAATGCATAAATTGGCTCCATACAGAAAATACTAGAGGAAAAAGAATAGATGGTGAAAAAGATTTTTGTGTCTAAGAATGTACTCCAATGAATTCCATTGCTCAGTAACTGTCAAATGGACTGCAAGACTGAGAAGAAGACAAACTAATACAGACAAAATTTGGCGTTACCCATGATCTTCTCTCAATGATATCATCTGAGAAAAATCTTCATAGTGGTGTTTTTTTTTTTCTAATCTATGGTCATAATCAATTAATTGAATGAGGTTTGTTCTAACTCGAACAGGCATTTTTACTTACAAGATTATAATGTTTGGTGCATAGGATTCTGCTATAATACATTACAGTGATATTATCTTGTGAATACCATTCCATTCAACCATCGAAATCTAAACAATACTAGATGATAATGGGACCCAGTGTAAGAAACTTGGTTGAATATTTCTTTAGCTAAAGAGTCTCTAATTATTAGAGGATAAAAAAAATTTAAAGTGAAAATTCAAGCTTTGAACAAATATTGTTATGAAATATGGTATAAGTAATACTAAAAAAGATGGCTGTATGTTTCAATAATCAGTATTCATTTTACTTTTTATTTATATCTGAAAATTCATTGAGTATAAATGGTGAGAATGATGGTATGTTTTTAATTACATTATTCATGAAGGTTCAAATTCTTTGAAAGTACAATGCATAAGAAACAAGGTTGGGATTATATTCTGGGTAACTGACCAAATGAATACCTCTTAGAAATATCAATCCTATCGGATAGCAAAAGCAATCGTGTAGGTGATATAATGACAAGATCACACCATGAATAACTTTGACAAAATAGATACCACTCAATTGTTAACCATCAAATGAAAACGTATCAATCCTATCAGATAGCAAAAACAATCATGTAGGTGATATGATTACAAGATCACACCATGAATAACTTTGGCAAAATAGATACCACTCAATTGTCAACTGTCAAGTGAAAAAGTATCAATCCTATCAGATAGCAAAAGCAATCTTGTAAGTGATATAAAAGATGGCACCAAAATTATGTCATGAATAACTCTGACAAAATAGAGTCTACTCAATTCTTAACTATCAAGTGAAAAAGTATCAATCCTATCAAATGACAAAAATGATCTTCTAAATGGTATAAAATCCTCAAACAAAAGATTGCCAATTTTTATTTTTATCACCAAATTTTTTTTTATCTCATACTTGAAAGCAACTCCAAAAAATGGGTTAATAAATATTAATGCTTAATGGTTGGGCGCTGGGCTGAGTCGCGGGGATACCTCTAGAGTAAAAATAAAAAATAAAAAAAATATTAATGCTTAAAAGCTACGGGTTATATAAGATGGAACCCAATGTAAAGAAAACGTGTTGAATATTTCTTTAACTAAAGATTTATGATTCCGGAGGACCAAAAATTTCCAAAGTGAAAATCCAAGTTCTGAACAAACACCGTTGTCAAACATGGCATTAGTAACTTTACATTTTATTTACATATACAAATTGGCTGAGAGGACGATGGTGGGTTTTCTTATTATGTCATCCACCAAGATTTAGATCTTTTGAATGTACAATACATAAGGATGATTTAGACATCATATCTTCAACAATTTTGACAAAATGAATACGTCTCAATTATTAACGCTCAGTCAAAATGATATCAGTCTTATTAAAATGACAAAAATAATCATATAAATAATATAAAATCCTCCAACAAAAAATAATTAACTTTTCTTAGTTTGATTACCAAAAAATTATTTGTCTCATAGTCAGAAGAAACTTGAAAAGATGGGTCAATAAACAATAATGATTAGAAGATAGAGCTTATATTAGTGCCTTGTCGGTTTGGCAGATTAAGAAAAAAATGGCAATGAGGATACATAATAAGCCTTTGTCGGTTTGGCTGATTAAGAAAAAAAAACAAAGGCAGGCAGGACCCAAAGCTGTTCAATCACGTTTTCAATCTTGTTAAAAGCAGAATATCACATGTCAATCTTTCCTGTCAATAGATTTGGAGAAAAGTTTCCACGGAAATCTGATGGCTGACAAAATTACGGTGACTACGGTCTGCACGCCTCTTCAACCATTCGTGGTATACACCAGAAGAAGAGTTTAAAAGTACCTTTGTACGTTGTCATGCTTGTATCCTTTTACACTCTATTGAAATATTCCACGTTTTAATAATTGAAGAGTAAATAGTCCATTTTCATTTGCACAAGCTTTACTTATATGCAGGTGTTGGTTTATTGTAATGTGGCTGGAAATAGTCAATCTAAAAAGTTTAAACAAGGTATTAGTAAAAGAAAGAGTATTGGAAAGAGGAGGTGGGTCTCAGTCATCCAGTTTACCTAATACATTAGTGAGGTCTGAAGTGTTCGCAGGTGTTTTCAAACTATTATTATCATTATCATCTTTTTTATCTTCAAGAATATCACAAACAAGAGAAATAGCAAGGCCTAAGAGAGGGAATTTGTCAAATTTTGACCACCCAATGGTCTCACATCCAAATGTAGAGGGAGATGTAGGACAATAGGTAGTGGATTTTGATCATCCTTGTTGACCATGATCCCTTCTCACAAAAGCTGAAGAGCCTTGAGAACGAGCATCCCAATTGTCATGAGTAGAATAGTTGCACCCATGCCATGGTGAACAAGCTCAAGTAGAGGCAGGAGTTTAAGGGACTCTAGCAATAGTATATAGGGTATTACCCAATGATCTAACAATGTCTAGAGATGAGAACTTTCAAGTGCAACCTTGTTCACTTGCACCTAAATCTACATAAACACATTAGAGAAAATTTTGGCTTCAGTATAAAACTTGAGAAATTAGGATAAGAAAAACATCTAAAGAAAAGAGAAATATTGTTGTCTTTCCAAATACTAAAAAGATTTCACCCTTAAAACATGTCAAATCTAAGAATATCTAGAAGGTATTCTAGGTCAATCCCCTAACAACACCATGTGGCAAGAAAAAACTTCTAAACTAGAAATGTTTGAAACTTATGGATGCAAGTCTAGAAAATTTGAACTCTAAGACAAAATTAGAAGAGACTCTTGAAATATTCATAATGACCCTAAAATGAACATTAGGGATTCTAAACCTCCAAATGGGTTAACCTGAAATCAATAAGAAGACCTCAAAAAATAATACACCAAGCAAGATGAGTCAACTTTGGCTCAAGAATTGTTTACCAAATAGTGCAGAATCTACCCTATCAAATTGTTAACAAAGATTAGAAAAAATCATCTATAGTTTAAAATAAGCATCATACACAAATGAGTTGAAAGCCAAGAATAGCCTTCGTGAGGATTATGGTTGTCAAATGGTGTACCAAGATACCACTTCCAATCTTTCAACCATGATTTAAAAGATTGAACTCTAATTTTATAAACAATATTTAGAGGAACCAAATCAAGTAAAATTTCAAAAGTTTCATGATCAAAATTAGATAAATAAACTTCACTTTGACTTTAGACTAGATTAAATATGATTTGACTTGTATTGAATTTCTATATAAACAATTATTACAATATTAAATTTACGATAATATAACACTCATATTTAACATCATAAATCTTCTTTAATATATTATACTTATTCATATGTTCATATGCATATCCAAAACAGAAAGTCCAAAAATAAATAACCTATGATTATTATTAGAAATTGTAAATGCTAATCACTAATACATCAAGTATGATTTGATTTGTATCAAATTCTAATAAAATCAATCACGCCTCATTTACAACATACAATAATTTACATTGAAATAACACTTGCATTACAATCCTACTTTTTCATACCTAAAATAATTTAAAATAATATGATTACATCAATCAACCAACACTTTATTTACAACATACCAATAATTTACATTAAAATAACACTTAATTTGTATCAATCAACCAACACATTGTTTACAACATACCAATACTTTATATTAAAATAACACATTATTTACAACATACCAATACTTTATATTAAAATAACATATTATTTACAACATACCAATACTTTATAACACTTGTATCTATCTGTTGGCGACATCATAGATCCTTTTACACACTACTTTTCCATATAAAAATGTTATTTGTACTCCCTAAGCACCAAAAAAAGGCTCACGAAGGACACTTCAAGCATACCTAAAAATTACTTAAACACCAGGCATGATTTGACTTGTAGTGAAACTTTTGCAGCTGCTTGCAATCCAAGCAAACCAATTTTTAGCCCATGATTCGTTGAATACACTGAAGCCACCAAAGGACAACCCAACCGACCAACTAAAATGGACTTAACGATGATAAAATGCAAGATTTGTCCTGCCCTTTGAAAATGACAGGAGTTATCTCTACCAGTTTGGCCAAGCAAACCAGATAGAAACCAAATAAAAAGGTGTACAATAGCAATGAATAGATAATTTCCCATTAATTTTTGTTATATTATTTCTTGCATGAAGATGAACTGGAACGTGATAAGTTCTTGCATGATTTGATAATATGTTGGGTACACAATGTTTAGATATTAAATAATCTGTTTGTCGGCAGGCAGTACAAAGAACACAGGTGAATTTTTGTCTCAGATTCTTTATACTATGGCTTTTCAATACTGAATGGGTCAAGTTATAATTTGGGTTTTGATGGTTGGATAGAATGACATTCATTAGATAATATACAGTATTCTCTGCTATGTACAATACAATATAATCCTGTATTAGAAAGGACAAAGATAATTGCTTATTGGGTTCATTGATTATGTTGTGTTTTAAACATATCATTCCTAAAACCCTAGAAAAGCAAGTAAAAGCACTAATATGGGAAATTTTCTCAAATGAAAGCAATAAGGAAAAAGCATATGAGGTTACTGTAAGTTTTTGTCTTTGTTACTTTAAGTCTTCTTGTCACACCTTCAGTCCATTTGACAGTTAGTGGGTACTGGGATTTATCAGTTGACAGTTACAGAGTACTGGGATTCATCATCTGAGGACATTATTATCCCAAGACAAAGCACTTTGGACAGGTGTTAGTTTTTTTTTTTTATCTTTGAAATGAAGCAAATTTTCATTGCTGCTGGTTGATGAGAAAACTGCTGAATTGATTTGAACTCTCTGTCTTATTAATTAATTTATTATGCCAAAGGCCTTCTACATTGAGAGGAAGGCATTGATTGTCATGTCATGTAAATAAAAACTAAAATAAGATGACATATTTTTAAAAAATTTATAAGATAATTCTCAAGCAACACTATCAGCCACTAACTATGGTCCACTTGGTGTCCTCATCCCTATCTCCATGTTTTGTTTCTGTTTACTCTTTATTCAATGGACTTTCCCTTATTTTTTGCTATCTTTTCAGCCCAACCTTCTCTAGCTCTTGCGTTGTTTTCCAATCTCCCACACCTTCTCCCTGCCCCCAAACCCCCTCTTACACCTCAACTCTTTTCAAGGTCAATTCTGCAATCTTATTCCTTGTTGTCCTCTTCCTCATGATAGATTCGAAATGTCAATTCAAAAAGACATACACAGTTAAAACCATAAACATTCACACTACTCTTCATGGACTGTGGAAAAATTATACCTACTACATTTACCTTCTTATGTGTAAACTTTTAGGCCATTATATTTGTACATAGCCCTGATCTCTTTTATGAACGCAGCCATTTACTATGTACTCTAGCTCTTATCTAGCTATGACAGTCATTTCTTATGTACTCTTTTTTAATGTGTCACCTTTTATTTAAAAAATAAGTAAAAAATCTTAAGTAAATAAATAAAAATAACTCTTCACTAAATAAAATAATTCTAAGTAAATAAAATAGCTCTAGATTGATATCTTTCATTTTCATTTACATAAAAAAATAAAAAATTAAAGATAGGTATGTTAGTATTTACACATTTATATAATTGAAGGGAAAGACAATGACCCCTCAAAATATTTAAAATGTACCGTATGTGTAAAATTAATTATATAAAAGTGACAATTTAGATATAAGGGTCGAGTATGTTTAACTGATTAAAATATATTTAATTATTTTTTAAATCAATATGTGTTCAACTAAAATGATACGGATTAGTGTTTACATACTTTGAATATGAACCTTCTATAATTTCATGCTATGACAAAGGGATGTAAATAGAAAAATGGAGCTAGGTTATTGATCAAAATGTTAAGATGGTAGGAATATGAGAAACTATGTATACAAGATATAATCATTGCATCGATCTTGTCATCCAAGAGGCATGATCCTATCTAATGCATGTGATGTTTTCTAGAGCAAAGTTTGATCTTAAATATTTGCAAAACTTTTTAATTGTTAACATCTAATGCAAGGAAAATTGAATTGACTTGCTAAAGAGCGCCATGGGGCTTACTATCCAAGCATTTATGTTCAAAACTTCCTTGTGCCTTGATCAACCATGAGACTGAGTCAACAATGAAAATAAAGAGAGATATTTAGAGTGGCAATGCACTTTATTATAGGGTGGAAATATATGTCACTAGATTGGTTACTAAATTTGTTAATTTGTTAAAGTAAGTACATAAGTAATTGTATGAAAGAGTGCACTTAGAGAGTACCTCAACAATAGATGTTGATTGTTTATTGAAATATTAAGTGGTGTTGGTGTATGACACATAAATTGTTGATGTATCTACAAAATATCAAAGATAGATGTGTGAATGTGTTATCCTAGAATGTGCTCTCAATATGATCTAATGTGGTGATGTACAAATACCTTGGATAATTCCTTTAAATATATATAACCATATATGTATATTTTCTAATTTTTTGGTGCCCATACTAATGAGTAATGGCTAGATCATTGGATTATTGACCCTACAATGCAATAATATAAAATTTGAAAGTAGGGGATGTAATTGTGCCAACAATCATGTCTAGGCATAAGATCATCATTTTGAGCTAGTCCAAAGTAAATAAATTGGTAGTAGTTGTACTTAAACACTTTTCGAAAAAAATGTGAGCAATTTTTTGCTTTAATTTTTTTGGTCACACTCTATGATCCATCATTAAGAAAACTGATGCAAGAGCATCCAAGGTGTAAGAGCAATCTTGCATCACCCAAAAAATAAGTTGTTTCTTTTCAATAAGGACTAAATTTGGCAGGGTTACTATTTTTAGTAAGTTTGTATTTATGCACATTTGGATACAAAATCTTACACAAACCTCTAGAATGGAATATTGGAGCTAATGATGGAGAAATAACTTCAATATCACTTGTCATTTGTGAGATATTAATAGTTCAATTTCCAAAAATCTTGTTAAAATATTTAAGTCAAATTTGAGGCCCTTAGAGGCTTCCCATGGGCCTAAAAATTGGCTGAAAACCAAAGTAGCCTACCTCTAGGTACTACTTTGAAGGCCGAGTACCTTCTTGAGATCTTTGCAAAAAGGTATTATAATTGAAAAACTAATAGTCGGATTGAAAGTTATGACCCCTCGAAGTTGCGCAACCAAAATGAATTAAAATTCAAAATTTCTTCATGTGGGATTACACTTTCTAGAAGATTCCAAGGTGGTTATGCATTCTAGATAAAGGATGCAAAGGGGATTACAATAAGGGAGAGGCGGAGTAGAGTAGATTGTGGCTCCTATTTGCATATTTATGTAATCAAAAACCCATGTGATGGCAGTTGTAATGTTGTAATTGCATTTTTATTTCAGTGATAATAGAAAATCTTTGCTTCCTTCTTGCATTTGTTTTTGTTGTTGGTTTCAGATTGTAAGGGGAGCACCCTTCATCAAAAAGGAATAATATTTGAATTAGATTACAAAATATTTTTTTTAAAAGAGAGAGGGAGTGAAAGAAAAATAACCAAGAACCATAAAGAGACACCTCTAAACAATAAAAATAAATAACCTCCAAAATAAAATAACTTATGATGGAAAAAAGACTAATTAAGAAAAATAATTTATAATGAACAAAATATAACCCTTTGCAATTGATGAATAAGAGGCCCTAATGAAATACAAGTTATCACAAAATAAAAATGACAAGATATTAAAGAGAAAAAATTATGCAAGGAAATACAAATGAATAGTAATAAAAAAAATGTTACATCCCGGTTTTCATCACCCTTTTAGACTATGATATATGATAATTTTCATTTTGGTTATGATTTTAGACAAATTATGATCATTAAAAATATTTTGTTTAACAACTCAATATCAATTGGTAATATGATAGGGGTTGATTTATTTAAAAATTACAATACTTTATGTTGAAAATAAAAGATATTTCTTTATGAAAAGTGAAATTATATATATATTCTTATGTTAATGAACTAATGCATTTTTTTAATGAGATGGATGTAGGAGATAACCTTCTTCCTATCCAGATTAGAGAGGAAGAGTATCACCAGAGAGAGGATGGTAGATCTAGGTGTTGGCAGCTAGTCAATGCTCCCCTCGGGATTCGTGACATGGACTAACCACCTCTCGTGGATCCATTAACTTTGGTTGTTGTATCAAGAATTAACAGGTTGAAATTTTGGTGCAACAACAACCATGGGGCCAACAATTGGTATCAGAGCCAAAGGTGTCAAGTTCAAATCCCCTCAGCTTGAGCTAAGGGGGAGATTGTTGGCAACTGGTCAATGCTCCCCTTGAGATTCGTGATATGGACTAACCGCCTCCCGTGGATCCGTTAACTTTGGAAGTTGTATTAGGCATTAATAGGTTGACCTATAGGTGCAATGAAGCTGAGGGGGATATTGTTGGCAACTGGTCAACGCTCCCCTCAAGATTCGTGACATGGACTAACCACCTCTCGTGGATCCATTAACTTTGGCGGTTGTATCAGGTATTAATAGGTTGACCTTTTGGTGCAACGAAAATCATGAGGCCAACACTAGGAGTGAAAGCCTTGGCCATTAGGGAATTGAGAACGTTCACACACTTATGTAGTGCAAGTTGTTTCTTAAGTTTGTAATATTTTTCATGTTAGAAATCTTTGTGAAATTAGTTGTTTAAATCATGAATCTATATTCTTAGATATGCATAATAAAGTGATTGCATAGGAAAATCTAATTGTTCTAGGTAACTTTCTCTATAACATAATTTGCCACCTTTAGATAATTATCATTGGCATTTAAATTTATGTGTTATCTCGAATTATAATAATTTTGTGGTGAGGACAAATAATTAATATTTGTGAGTAAAGAAATTTAATTGTTTTTTGTTTCATGATTGCATTTAAATGTATACATATACATACATACATACATATATATGTCACTATATATAGATAGATAATAAAAATACATACATATATGCAAGTTTGTATAAATACACGCATACACATATGTATGTATGTATGTATGTATGTATGTATGTATGTATGTATGTATATGTATATATGTATATATTTATGTATATGTATATATGTATGTATATACATATATATAAATATAAATATATATATATGCATATATACATATATACATATATATGTATATGATATTTATGTATATATATATATATATATATCATATAATATATATATACATATATATCATAAATATATATATGTATATATATGTGTGTATATATATATATACACACACACATATATACATACACACACAAATACATACATACATACATACATACATACATACATACATACATATATATATATATTTAGCATGCATAGAAATCTATGTGAGTGGATTTTCAAATGGGAAGTGGCACAAGCATCTACATTTAAGAGCCAATATCGAGCCTTCATGAAGGAACTTACTCTGAAGAAAGTAGGGATGACGGGAATTAAATAAAGATGGGGGGACTTAACTACGAATAGAGAGTGTAAGGAAAGGAAGGAGAAAGAGAATTAAGTGGAGAGACATGCAAAAAAGAATGGAGAAAAATGGATGGAATGGTTAGACTCAACTAACTGTATGAAAATGATCTTTAGTTTTATGTTATGGTTATTAAGGTTGAATGGCTATTCAATGGTTGTTAAATATTCTATCTAGAAATCCTATGAAAACTATGTGTTCTTCTTCTATGAATTAAAACCTTGATTCAATCATGAGAAAGGGAAAATGATATATTCTTAAACTCTTGGCTATGAAGGAATGAATGTTTGATTAAAATGTTCTTAAACTCTGTGTATAAATTAAGGCAATAAAATGAGAGTCTAAGTGAATTACCCTCTTTATATAATAGAGGTATGGAATTATATATGTTATCTTCTCTAAGTAAAAAAGGTATTAAACCTTAGAGAATAGTCATGTTAAACTCTGAGATAATCAGGTACTATGATATAGGCACAAATTTATGAATTTGATATAAACAGAAGCATCAACATAAAATATTTTCCATCATTTCATAAATTACATTGTCATTATAATGTGAATATTGATTTTATCTTTTTTGTACGAACACAAGAATTATAATGTAAATATTCCTATTGTCTTCTCTATGTGAATAGATGCATTATGATATTCATATTCTTATCATCTTCTCTATGAGAGCATAGGCATTATAATGTAAGCATTCTTATTATCCTCTTTGTGTGAATATAGCATTATAATGCATATGGTGTTATTATCTTCTTTGTGTATACAAAGGTAATATAATGTAAATATTATTATATTCTTCTTTGTGTAGATAGAAACATTAAAATGAGATTATTTTTATTATCCTCTCTGTGTGAATAGAGGCATTATAATGCATACGATGTTATTATCTTCTCTATGTATGTAGAGGTAATATAATGTTTATTGTTATATTATTCTCTATGTATGTAGAGGCATTAAAATGAGATTATTGTTATTATCATCTGTGTGTGAAAAAAGGATTTGAATTGTGAAAATATATAGCATGCACCATGTATGAAAAAGGTATGGTCATTTAAGACTTGACCCTAAGTAGTTTGTGTAAGATAGGTTCATATGTATAAGTTGTAATCTATTAAACTCTATGCTTGTAGAAGTAAATTGTTATTTGAAAAGATTGAAGCTCTCAACCTTGAAAGGGGTTGAGAGAAATGGTGATAAATCTAGAAATTGTTTTTATGAATAAATTGTTATGTGAGAAATTTAATTTGGAACTCAAGCATAATAGTATGTTATTCTTCTTGAAGGGTTTTTCAAATTTAAACATTGTATATCAAAAATGGTATTTATTTATAAATGCACATAAACACTATTCCATAAGCATATGAAATTATTGTATGTGTATATATGAATAAATACTTATTTAAATTATTTTGAAGAATGTTATATTCTTAAAACAAAGATAGTAATAGTTTCATTATGGGTGTGTGCAAGATGGGGGACAGAAAAGTGGCCACCCAACTTTTTGGCCCCCATGAAGCATAATGTGAGCATGTTATAACAAACAGAATCAAATAAGTTAGATGGATCCAATTTTGTTAATTGGAAGTTCAAGATGTAGACCCTGATGGAGGGATACAATGTTTGGACCATTCTTAATGGTTTTGAGGTCAAACCTACTGCACCTCAAGATGTTGTTCAAGATTGGGAGAAAAGAGGATCCAAAGCAAAGATTCTCTTGTGCACGTCTGTAAAAGATTCAATCATCCCTCACATAAGAGATATCACTACTTCTATTGGTAGGTGGACAACCTTCAAAGGTTTGTATGAGATTACAAAAACACAAAAAAAAAGAAAAAAATTTAAAGAAAAAATTACTTTCAATCAAAATGGAAGAAAATGAAAGCATTAGTGACTATTTATCTGTAATTAAGGAATTAAGGGATAAATTAGCTGACATTGGTGAATCGGTTTCAATTAGTGATTTAGTTACTGTTACTTTGAATGGAATGATAAATGATTATCAAGTGTTCATTATTGGTTTGGTTGCAAGAGAAAATGCACCTTCTTTTGAGAATTTGGCAGGTATCCTTCTAGAAGAAGATGAAAGGAAGAAGCATATGAACATTAGACTCAAGAGTGCAGATTCAACTTTGATGGCCAAAGACAAAAATCCATCCAAAGGAAAGCAATGGACAAAGAACAAAGGAGGAGGAAAATTTGACAACCAAAGGTATAAAGATGAAAAAAATTTATCAAGATGGGGAATCGTCCAAATAAAATGTAAAGAAAGATGAAATTGTAATTCCTATGGAAATTTTAGACATTATGAGCTGCAGCTTATGAATGTAGGAAAAAGAAGTTTAATGAATAAAAAAAAAACAAATATGAAGGTAACTATGTGAATGGTGAGGATGACAAAAGTGATAACCTTCATAATTTGAAGTTGTTTATTTCTGATGTTGCTTTATCAGCTAATGTAGATGTTTGTAATAATTGGTTCATAGATTCAAGGGTATCAATCCATATGTCATGTCATAGAAGTTGGTTTCAAAACATTTATGAGAAAAATGATGGTATTAAGATCTATTTAGGAGATGATAGGATCCATGACATTAAAGGATATGGTGATATAAGTGTGCAATTTCCTTATGGAAATGTAAAGCAACAGTTTGCAAATGTAATGTATGTCCCAAGAATTAAGAATTTAATTTCAGTTCCAACCATTACTGATCAAGGTTTAAAGGTTGAATTCTTAAAGATAGGTTGTCAAGTAAAGGATATGAAAGATCATTATAATGTGATTACTAAAGGAATCAGAATAGGAGGTTTGTATAAACTTGATGTTAAAGTAGAAAGTCACCAAGCAATGACTTCTATATATGTATCAAGTCAAGAACTATGGAACAAGAGGTATGATCGTCTAAATCTTTAGGATCTTATTTCTTTACAAAGAAAAGATATGGTGCATGATAACTTTAAAGAATGGATGCATTAGCTGTGATGGTTGTGCTTTAGGTAAACAACATAGAAGTGAATTTCCAATAAATTCAAATCAAAGGCACAAAAGAATTTGTGAATTAGTACACACAGATGTGTGTGGTCCTATACAAACAAAGTCATTTGGAGGAGCTTCTTATTTTCTTATATTTATTGATATTGCACTAGATATACTTGGGTTTATCTCTTAAGAAATAAGAGTAAAGTGTTTGAATGTTTCAAAGAATTTAAAGTTATGGATGAAAAACAAACAACTCACAATATTAAAATTATTAGATCAGACCAAGGGGGAATATATTTCAAATAATTTTGTGAAATATTGTAAAGATAATGGTATTATCAAGAAATATATAGTTCCTCATAGTCCAAAACAAAATGGTGTGGCTGAAAAGAAAAATAGATCAATAGTTGAGTGTGCTAGGAGTATGCTCAAAGAAAAGGATCTCCCTAATAATTTGTGGGTTGAAGCAGTTAGTACAGGTATTTATCTGTTGAATTGTAGACCAACCAAGTATCTATAAAATAAAACTCCATATGAGTCTTTCATAGGTAGTAAACCTATTGTTAGTCATTTGATAATTTTTGGAAGTAAGGCATTTTATCATATTCCAAAAGAAAATAGGAGGAAACTTGATGCTGGTGCAAGAGCACCATTAAACAAAGTTTTCCAAATCAAGATGTTGAAGAGTAGACTTTAGGTTTTAGTGTGTTTTGTTTAAATAAGGTCTTGGATACCATTTTTCAATGTATTAATCAAGTTTGAGTCCTAATAGGTGTTTAGGGGGGTTAGTTGTGTTGATAAAGCAAAATTGCAATTTGTTGTAAATGTTGTCAAACACAAAAAGTTGCAAAATTGCATTTTTGTGTGGAAGTTGAAGAGTCTAGTATATTAAAAGGTAGTTATAAGCATTAGACAGTTGGGATTTGAATGGAAAATGTATAAAAAGCCTCTCCAAGGCTCGAACAAGGTTGTTGATGTTCATTTTTGAAATCATTCTCATGGAATACAACATTACTTCTGCAAATTCATAGTTTTTTTGAACTTTCCTAGTTCTGTACGGTATGTACAGTCTTTGATATGTATTTAAATTTATTGGATTATGTAGAGGAATGTTCTAGTACTCATTTGAATCAAGTTTTAAGTTCTAACATTAAGATTTGGAGGAGATCCTTGTAATTTTCTGAAATATGCCTGTTAAAGGCCAATGTAGGGTTTTGATTGAAGTTAAATGATGATTTAGTCAATCCACCTACTGTTAGACCCTGTAACTCGATGGATTGACTTTTTTGTGGTAGGGTAGGTGTTCTTATGGTGTAAGAGGCAGTGGATTCAAGTTCTTCAATTTGGGAGGATGCCCAAGGGCTGAATAATGCAGTTTTAATGTGAAAATGGTGGGTTAAGGCTCAGTTTTGAAAAAATGTTGTTGGTACTATCTCTATGAGGGTGGATTGAGTTTATGCAGATTCATAGTGATGTGTTGAAGGAAATTGTTGAGTCTGATAATCCCAGGATATAGGTTCTTCAATAAACCCTTGGTGTTTTGCATGTAGAGTGAGGGTTTCATGGAATAGTGGTTTAGAGGTCATAAACCATTGAACTAATGGTGGAATCTGTTGTTTTGATGCACAATTAAAGATTTTTCATTGAGTTTGGGTGGAGACTTGGTGATTTGGATGTACCAACTTTGTAAAAGAGAGCTAATTAGTGGTTTTAGGATAGGGGCAGTCTAGTGGTTTGCAAGATTTTTTCAAAGAAACCTTATGGGATCTTTTGGAAAGTGGTGTTAGATCCTGAAGTGAGTCTCAATTAATGTTGAGCTGGCCTCTGTACAACTTTCTCCAAAAGATATATCCAAAAGTTGGATTTTGAGGGCTACAAGCCTAAAGGAGAGTATTTGAGTCAAGTTGAGAGAATAGTGTTGCAAGGGTTGTTTTCTTGATTGAGTTTGGTCATTTTGTGTTGGATAGAGTTTCAACACTAGCTTGCTTACATCAATTGGTATCAGAGCTCAGTTATTAGATCTCTTGTTGGTGATTTGGTTGGATTTTGCAAGTTGGAAGATGAAGAGGCAAGATTGTGAAGATGCATCCTAAAGGGAGCATTGTTGCAAGAAATATTGATGAACAGGCTAAAGAAATAGAAGCCTTGAAAAGAGAGATGGATGCATTGAAATCTAAAACTGGAGTGGACATGGATGAGAGTGATATTGAAGAAGAAGAGACCTCTAGTGAAGAGGAAGAGATGGATCCAGAGGATGTGAGAATGATGAATTTTTTGAAGGCTGTGAAGAAAGATGGACATAGCAAAATGGATGTGCCTATGTATGGGGGTAAACTAGATGGTGAAGAGCTCTTGGATTGGATAGGAGCCATGGAGAATTACTTTGACAGTGAGGAGATTGATGAGCACAAAGTGAAGAAAGCCAAGACCAAATTGAAGGGACATGCTTTGTTGTGGTGGAACTTTGTGCAAGATGAAAGGAAGAGAAAAGGAAAGAACAAGATCACTTCTTGGGAGAGAATGAAGAAAAAAATAAAAGGTAAGTTCCTTCCTTGTGATTATAATGTTCAATTACTTAAAAGATTACAAAATATTAGGCAAAAAGAACAAGATGTGCAAGCATACGCCGAAGAATTCTATACGCTAAGTATAAGAACAAAGAATGAGGAGGATGAAGAAGAAAGATTAGCTAGATATCTCAATGGCCTAAGGTATAACATTCAAGATGAAATCGGTTTGATGGCACCAAGAATAGTGGAACAATTTTTTCAAATGGAAATAAGAGCATAAGAAAAACTCAAGAGGAGACAAGAGAAGGCAACAAGAGGAAGAGGCAGTAATTATAGGGGCAGAGGTACATTTTCAACACCAAGATAGTCCAAAGAAGATCTTGAAGAGGCTGATAAGAGTAAAGAACAAGCACCCGAATCAAGAGGTGGATGGATAGGTGGAAGAACAAGATTTAGGCAAGGAATAAATTCTAATGAGTTTGTAGGCAAGTGTTACAAGTGTGGTGAGTTTGGTCACCCTTTCTTCAAGTGTCCAGAGAGAATTGGTCCAACATCAAGTGGAGGAGAAAGGAAACTTGATAGGAGAGCCCAAATTGTTTATGAGGATGAAGTGGAAAGTTCAAACTCCAATACTCTTTGTGATACTCCTAAAGTAGGTGAGATGTTGATGATGAGAAAAAAAACCTTGAAGAAATCCATGGAGAGAGAAAATTCAGAGGAGAGCCTTGTTTAGAACAACATGTAGATGCAAAAGTAAGGTATGCAAAGTGATTGTTGATTATGGGTGCAATGATAACATGGTATCTAGTGACATGGTGGAAAATTTGCATTTGGAAAGGGTACCTAGAGAGAAGCCTTATAAAGTGTCTTGGGTTAGTGAAAATAAAACCATTTTGGTAAGTGAACAAGCTATTGTTGAGTTTCAAATTGGTCAGTACAGGGATAAAGTTGTTTGTGACATTATGCCTATGAGTTGCCATTTTTTGCTAGGTAGGCCATGGCAGTTTGACAGGTCAGCTATGTATAATGGAAGGAAAAACACTTATACCATAGAAAAGGATGGAAGAGTGTTCATACTAACTCCACTGGTTGAAGCGGAAAGAGAGCAAGGTGAAATCATCATGATAGGGAGAAAATAATATGTGAGCAATGAGGAAGGTGAGAGCATGAGGTTTACAGCTAACTCACAGTTTGATACTATTAGAACATTGAATAGGAAGGATTAAGGTAATGTGCAGATAGAGAGGAAGAAAAATGCTTTTGTGTGGAAGAAAAAGGAAGGTGGAATGATGTCTCAAGTTGGTGCAGACAAGAGTTAGTGTGGAAGGTTTGTAGAAAAGCAAGAAGATAGTGATGGCATATTGATAGGGGAAATCATGTGCCATATAGTAGTGGATACAGAGAAGAAGTGGTCAAAGGTTGTAAGTACAGAAGTTTATAAGGTTGAAAGGATAGAGGATAAGAAGACATGTTTTTGATGATGATACGATGGAAAGGACAGTTGCAGATTTGATAGAGGTTGGTAAATGTGATGGTATAGAAGTTTATAAGACTAATAGTGAGAAAGGTGCAGACAAAGAAGCTAGTGGACATGGATCTATGCATGAAGAACAAAGAAAATTGATGGCAGTTGTTAAAGGCTTGTGTGTAGATGTAAAAGAGAATGTGATATCAGAGTTTGATGATGGAAAAGTGAAAAAACACCCCACAGTACAATATGACAGAGTGAAGTATGATCCAAGTGAAGATAAGGCCAAGAATGACAAGGGTAGTACAGGTCAAGAAAAATTTGAACCTGATACAGGAGTTCAAAAGGGTCAAGGATCCGAAATGCACAAAGGTCAAGTTACAACAAGCTTTCCATGGGACTTGGAAAAATTCTATGATGGGGTGTATGGTGTAGGAGCACCATTCAACAAAGTTTTCCAAATCAAGATGTTTAAGAGTAGACTTTAGATTTTAGTGTGTTTTGTTTAAATAAGGTCTTGGAGACCATTTTTCAATGTATTTAATCAAGTTTGAGTCCTAATAGGTGTTTAGGGGGGTCAGTTGTGTTGATAAAGCAAAATTGCAATTTGTTGTAAATGTTTTCAAACACAAAGAGTTGCAAAATTGCATTTTTGTGTGGAAGTTGAAGAGTCTAGTATGTTAAAAGGTAGTTATAGGCATTAGATAGTTGGGATTTGAATGGAAAATGTATAAAAGCCTCTCTAAGGCTCGAACAAGGTTATGGATGTTCATTTTTGAAATCATTCTCATGGAATGCAATGTTACTTCTACAAATTCATAGTTTTTCTAAACTTTCCTCGTTTTGTACGGCCTGTACAGTCTTTGATATGCATTAAAATTTATTGGATTTTGTAGAGGCATGTTCTAGCACTCATTTGAATCAAGTTTGAAGTTCTTACATTAAGATTTGGAGGAGATCCTTGTAATTTTCATAAATTTGTCTGTTAAAGGCTAGTGTAGGGTTTTGATTGAAGTTAAATGATGATTTAGTCAATCCACCTACTGTCAGACCCTATAACTCGGTGGATTGACTTGTTTGTGGTAGGATAAGTGTTCTTATGGTTTAAGAGGTAGTGGATTCAAGTTCTTCAATTTGGGAGGATGCCCTAGGGTTGAATAATGCAGTTTTCATGTGAAAATGGTGGGTTAAGGCTGGGTTTTGACAAAATATTGTTGGTACTATCTCTATAAGGGTGGATTGAGTTTATACAGATTCATAGTGATGTGTTGAAGGAAATTGTTGAGTCTGATAAGCCCGGGATATAGGTTCTTCAATAAACCCTTGGTGTTTTGCATGTAGAGTGAGGGTTTCATGGAATAGTGGTTTAGAGGTCATAAACCATTGAACTAATGGTGGAATCTATTGTTTTGATGCACAATTAAAGATTTTCCATTGAGTTTGGGTGGAGACTTGGTGATTTGGAGGTACCTCCTTTGTAAAAGAGGGTTAATTGGTGGTTTTAAGACAGGGGCAATCTAGTGGTTTGCAAGATTTTTTCAAAGAAACCTTATGGGATCTTTTGGAAAGTGGTGTTAGATCTTGAAGTGAGTCTCAATTGATGTGGGATCCGAAATCTGACAAAATTCAGTTTTTTCAGTCCTAAGGTGGGACTTATTCACCATAGGTGATGAATCAGTCCTCTCCCAAATTTCTAAAAAATTAGGAGACAACTCTGCAACACCAGATTTGGAAAAGTATGCTTGTCGGGTTGTTGAAGTCAGTTTTGTAGAAAACGGACAAATAACTCTCTCCAAGCTTGAATTTGACTCAAGCTGACTTGAAGCGCCTAGTTGACTTGGAAATCAATCTTCAACACCTAATAACCTGTCAAATTTTCATACAAAGAGCTACAAACAAACATGCAATAGGGGAAAAATGATTGAGGGTTAGTGAATAGGGGTTTGCCTTGGTCAAACCCCACTTTTGGTAATTAAACCCTTGAAAAGATAATGAAATGAAAGAGAAAGATAAAATAATAACATGCAAGTGCTATCAACTTACCTAACCCTTTATAATGCAAGTCTGAAGTAATTCCAATGGCTGCTTCAAAGTGCTTGAATAGTGCTTGAATTATTGATGTAAAATGCTTGAATGCTTGAAATATGAGATGAAATGCTTGAATGAGTGAGGAGATGTAAAATGAGGTGAAAAACACTTATTTATACAATTCTTGTGCCTTAGTATCCATTCATACCTAATCACAGACTAACATCAAGTGATTTTGAATAAAATCCTGAAAGGAAATTTGAAATATTTTGAATTTGGGGCCAAGGGGGACTCATTCACCACCCATGGCGAATGGGTTCAACCTAGGACCTAAAAACAAGTGTTAGGAAAAATGTTGTATTTAATGTTATTTGTCAGGATAACATTCAAAAATACACTTAATTACAACTTATGAGGGCATAAAGAGACCAAATAAAGCATAAGAAGGGTGTAAATAGTGAAAATATGCCTAGAAGAGCGTGAAAGCTTGTTACAAGACTTTACAACACTTCAAAATCGGGCTTGTTGATGAATAAAAAGGTGATATTTAGGTAAATTGCATTAAATAGACTCTAGAAGAATGTAGAAATGTCTTACAACACTTCACAACACCTTCACAAGATGTCGTTCTTTGAGTTTTAGTACCTAAATAAGCATGTTCAATCCATGTTACAACATAAAATCAAAGCAACATAGTTCCAACACCATGAAACAAGACCTAAAATTCCATGAAAATGACAAGGGGACATTTTTCTATGGCACACTTTGAAAATATGGTCATACAGTTTGAGATTAAGTGCTTATTTTCTATGGATATTGCCCTCCTATCTTTTCAGGTCACTAGTGTTTCTGAGGAGGTTTCAAGTAATTGCAGTGGTTTGGTAGTTTTGTTGGTTTTCAGGACTTGTTGTGAAAATGCTCTGGATTTCTCCACATTGATGTTTCTACTCCTATGGCTTGGTGAGCATGCTCTCAGTATGTGTGTAGTTTCTCAGTTTAGATTCCATGTAATGGTGTTTACCACAAGATGATTTGATAATGTTTTATCTCATGGTTGTGTATTTTGTGCTTCTATGATGAAGTATTCTATGCCTATTTGGTTTGTGGTGGTTGTTTGTGGCATGATAGTGTGAAAGAAGTATTTGGAAGTGTTGTTGGATATTCATAGAACATCTCTTTGTGATCTGCACTTCAATGGTTGATCTCTTTGGTGTCGCATATTGTTTTAAATTGGTTTTCTAGGAAATTTGTGGATGTCTGGATGACAAGGTTTGTTCTCTTGCTTGCACTATGTGCTTGGGGTTTTACACTAGAATTGGAGGTTGTTTTAAGATGTATTTGGGTCCTAACCTATCCTGTTGAGAACCACATTGAGAAAATTTGGTTGAAGTTGTACTTTTGGTTGATTAGTAATGTGCTACACATTTCCTTGTTGTCAGCTTGGGATGTTGTGTGCCAATGTGTTTTTTTTGGGATCACATTGGAAATTGTAATAAGTTGTTTTGGGTCCTCTCTATCTCCTAGATAGGACCACATTATGTTTTGTGGCCGACTCGTTGAGGTTATTGTTTGTCTTTTTTCCTGCCCAATCTAATTGGTGTTTTGCGATCTTACGAAAGATATAAATGGAAGAACAAATCAATTTCAAGTTGATTGTGGGGGTGTGTGTAAGTATGGAATGGTGCACTGATTTGTGGAAAAGAAAGAGCAGATGAGCTTTAATGCCTGAATCAACAAAGTTTATTATTGACATATGTTGTAATTTATATCTTCATATATCATGTTATCAAACAATGAGTCTCTTTAGTAGGTCCTTGTAATTTTTATCTTGCCATGTGGTTGTGTGCCTTAGTACTACAAGTCCTTTGTATCTTTCCCTAAGGTTTTGTGCCTTAGCCTACAAGTCCATAGGAAGTGAGCCTTAAAATAAATTGTAATTCTGTAAGAAGTGAGCTTCCTATATTGTGATATTTCTCACCATGGTTTTTCCCTTCTTGGGTTTTCCACGTAAATCTTGTGTTATCTTGTGCATGTGTGTTCATTATCTTATCTTTCATTGTTTTAGATTTGATTAAGTATTGCTGATCTATTTGTAAGTTATTCATCCTATTAAAACTTTGAATTTTATTATTGTTGAAGGATTTAAGATCTGAGAGGGTTAAGTTTTTGAAGATATGGATTCATCTGCCCTCTCAATATTTAGGTGTGTTCAATAGGAGTTAGATGGTAGAGGTGGGAGCATTGCATAGGAAAAATTTGGGGCACAACATTAACTAAACTAGGCATTGAGATCACTGGCTACACCAAAGTTAGAGCATGTGACTATCCCTTCAATTGTGAAGGAGAGTATTCATGTGGATTGTTTAGATTTTATTAACTTGCTCACTTAGACCCTTATACAACATACTAGGCCTCTAGTATAGGGTGATGCAAGTAAGTCTTTAAATTGTCAAGTTCCAACTCATGTATATCATTCTTGTGGGTATCTGTGTGTTTAAGATCCCAAGGATAGTCAGGATGCATGTGCTTGGGATACATTTGTAGTAGATCAGATGGTCATGAAAGAAGCTATGTTGAGTGATACATTTGAAATTGATAGTTAGGTAAATGTCAACAAGTTCATTTAATTCAATTTATTAAATTTTATTTTAAAATGCAAGATTAACTAAATTAGTAGAATGATTTTAATAAAATTTCTAGGTCACAATGTTCATCCTACTTGCAGTGGTCCTCCACCTCCCGATTAGATGATGGCGTCGAGTGCAGAGGTACATAACTAGTAAAGAATTATAAATATTACATGTGAATAGTTGAATCTTATATGAATGGTATTCTTATAAATCACTTTATATGTTAAATAGGTTAATTTTGGGCCTTTGACATCAACACCTCGTAGTCAAGGTGCTTGTGGAACTTTCACTCAATTAGTATAGAGGATTTTTAATTTTAATATGAAAAATTATCCCATTTATTATGGTTTCTCTTGACAAAGTTTTTAGGGAATTACATTTTTTATCATTTTCTATTTGAATTTTAATAATTATTATTGATGCATAAATAGTAGTTTTGAATCTAAGTTATTTAAGATCTAAGTGAATTTTACAATCAATAGTGTTTTCATTCAAATGATAAGTTTTTGTGGAAGGCAAAAAATTGAATATACAATATATTTGGCTTAGTTATCTTCTTTTCTAGTTTTCATTGTTCATAACACCCATTCTCTTTTTTTCTTTCCTCTCACTTTCCTCCATCTATTCTATATTTTTCCTCTATTCCTCTCTTTCATTTATTTCTTTTATGGATTTGAAATCCACACATATCTCCTCAAGTAGTTAGATCAACTTTTTTATGATATGAAAACATTTATTATGCAATCTAGTCTTGTATAGAATTGTGTTTGAGTTTCATTCCATTCCTTACACATGTTTCCATCTCCCATGTTGTTACATTGTTATTGCTTGCGCACATTGACTAATCTATATGGATGATTTTCAAGATCAAGTACAAGAATGAAGAACAAAGAAATATTTAAAAACTACTATCTCTCCTTTTATAAATGTATCCTTGATATTTTCATGATTATCTATATGCTTTTCTATACTCTTAAGTTAACAATTTGATATTCCCAAGAATTTCATAATCCCAATAAAGTGTTCAATAAAGTGTGATAACAGATATTGCATGTACCCCACATATCATTATTTTGCACTCATTTTAGTGTTTTGCCTACTTTGTTCCCTTTTTCCTATTTCTAGCTTATTTTCCCACCTTCCCCTTGCTATTTCCCCTTTCCATATGTCTTGACACATACCTAGTCCTTATATCTTCTCTATGTCACCATTTCCCATTTTTATGTCTTTCCCCCTTCATTATGATTACTTGAAACTTAATCCATCCATTTCTTCATTTTAGAGGTGATTGCTCTAAAAATTAAATGCTTTCTTATTTTCTATCAAACCCAGTTTATTTCCACATTATTATTTACATATCTCACACCTCATATCATCTTGTTTCCTTTTCCTCTGTTTCACCATCTAAACTCACCTTGTTTGAGATATGTGACATCTACACCCCATAATTGCTTTATACCTTGTCTCCAAAAATTTGATGCAAACATATTATAGGATAACTAAGACTAAATTAAATTATTGTAACTCAAAATAATGAAACTTATCCCCCAAAAATCTGTAAAGGATGATTCCATCGCTCATTATAATCACCACATGGTCAAGTTTTCTCTTGTGAACTATATTTTTTATTTTCCTTCATGGAGATCTAGAACCTTGGAGCATCATAATCAAGATTTAAAGCTGATTTCTATAATATTTTGACGCCATGTCTATTTTTATTCATTAATGGTGTTGTAAAGTAATGTTAGGTAGTTTTGGTAGTTTAATGTACAAATCACTAACATCAATCCTTTTTCAAAGAACATTCAAATGCAAATCTGCAAGGAGATTAGATTGACTTCCAACCTTAAAAGTGAGTCAATCAGCCTTGGATTTGATCCTTTAGTGCCTTACAAATTGATTGAAAATTGATTTTCTTTTATTGACATAATGAAACTATGAGACCTAATCTAAAAATGTAACTTTTCTATAACAGAGAAACTAAAAAACCAAATTTCAACAGAAAATCTAGAAAGAGCAGAGTTATATGCACTTGTCATACAAATATGAGCCTAATTTTACTAGAAAATGGTGCCTAGGGTGCCCATTTCTAGAGAGCTAAAACTAAAATATTCTTTCACAGTCCTCATATGTCTGATCAATGACTTATTCCTTTTGAATCTTATAGTCAAATCTTCATCAGTTGCTGAGATAATTGAGTGTCTGTATCTTGTCAAGTTGTAGGCTTTGAATGCAACAGTGAAAAATTGGTCTCCAATCTTCCTCCAATCTTCTTCAGATCTTTAACCTACACATTCAAAGAGAGAGGAAGAGTTGTACCATATAGGGGCTTGCCTCGATCAAACCCCATGTTGGTGTTTCCACCTCCACAATGGTAAAGTTGATGAAAGAGAACCTATCCTTTTGAGGGATAGAGGCTAAATGATAAATGAATGATGAATTAACAATTGGATACAACTCACCACTCAAATCTTATTTTCTTGAAGGACTAAAGTCATGTACATCTCCTCAATTCTTGATTACAATTTGGCTTGAATTGATTTGAAGACCTATAAGTGTTAGTACTCACAAAGTAAATGATCATAAAACATGAATGAACTTACATAAAACATGATGAATGCTTGACATGATTCTTGACTGAAAATAATGTTGCAATAATGCTCATAAATCTACTCTTGAATGTCCTTGATTGATTTTAGGAACTTTAATTTTCTCAAGAATTCCTCTTCTAATTGAAATGGTGAGATATTATGTATTTATATGCAATTAATCGAATTTCCCAAAAAATAAATCCCGATAGTCGACATTTGATATTTGAATTTCAAATAATAAAGTGCCAACTCCAATATATTAAAAGTTGAGCCAAAATAGTGGGACAGATTTTCTCAAGGTGTCATTGTCCCAACCCTATTTTGCAATGTGCAAAGTGTCAAGAGAAAAATATTAAATGTTTCCCTCGATTTTGTACTTGTGATTTCTTGATAAATGTTCAAATGGACTACAGATACATAATTTAGAAAATTAGGTGTACAATTAGGTCCATGCACATAGCAGGGAGAAAAATTAGTGTGAAATTATCAAGGGTGACAATTCATGATGCTACATATATCCCCCACTTTAGTTAGAGTATGAACTTATGCTCAAACTCACACTAAAGTAGAAATATGTTGAGAGAGGTTTGATTATCCAAATGTTGAGGAGATATGGGGGTAATGAATCTAGGGGAAGCATGCAAGCCCCCAGTATCCAAGATCCCATGGAAAACCAGCATAAGGGAAAAGGAACACACATGCAAAGTGGAATGTAATATGCCAAACATGAGGCATACACAATAAAGACACATGAGATAATATAATGAAATTGAAACATGAACACAAACACAATGCCAACATGATGTAAACACATAACATACAATAATCACAAAACAAAAACACCTGATTAGTACTAAAAGGATTCAAGTTGGTAAGGCAAAGAGACCTTGATCTTAAATTTATTTCAAATACCAAACATCAACCATCAAATGTGCTACCTAAACAAAATGGTGCTCTCACAAGGATGTTAAATCACTCATGAGGTACATAGATCTACTCACTAGAAAGTTGTGTTATGCTAGGTGTCTCATGAAACACATGGCTCCACTAACAAGCAAGTTTTTTTAGGCTAGGTGGCCATGTTGAAAATTCTCTAAAATCATAGACTAGCAAAATTTGTTATGCTAGGACTATGCAAACCACACTTTAGGGAGCACACAAAAATCACCTCAAGGGGTGCACAAAGTTTAACATCGTGGGGGATAGACAAATGCTTAATGTCACATGGTACAAATTGATAACCATGCCTCTAGGGGAATTATAAACAATAGGTATGTCAATAATTCAAATCTCACAAGACATCTGTGAAGTGGATATGGGCAATATGCATATGCCCCCCTTAAAATGTCAACATACTTTCTATGTTGGTATTTTAAGGAAAAATAAGAGAAAAGGGGATCCTTGAAAGGAATACACACCTCTAGTTATCCTTGCCCCCCCCAACAAGTATAGAGGTGAGGAATATAATGCAAGAGACTATCATGTTGATACCATGAAAAATATGGTTGCACCTAAGATTGGATCACTGAGCATAGAAATGAGCAAACACATAAAGCTACAAATGCCACATAGTGAGGAGCAACACCATAGAACACAATTAATTATTGTTTAGAGTGATTAGGTATATTAACACATGGAAGAGCACCACAATCATTAATTTATTGTAGTTTATTATGCAAGGCCTAACATTCATTGGTATAATGACCATGCACTTGATGATATGAATGAAAGTCATAAATTTTCTTTTGTGTTTTTAGAGGAAGAGTAATCAAGTGGGCCTTGAGAAGCCTCAAAAAAATATGCTCTTACTCAATAGTGGGAGACATTTCTTTCTCTTGTGAAGAAAATCTTGTTCACTTACCATGAGATGTCATAAATACAATAGATAAAGCATTTTATGAAGATGGGGACGAAGATTAGAAACCTAGACCTTGTTTCAAAAATTATGATATAGACTTCACTTGATCCTTATCATTTTGTTTCATGTTTGCATTATATCCATTTTTAGAAATAATTTTGTATCCAATACCATAACATTCTTCCAAATTGGATGAAGAAATCATATCTACATGCTCTTGAGAAGAAGTGGCTTTTTCTTAAGCACACAAATCCTTTTTAAGTTTTTTAAAGTTAGGCATCTTCCACTCATGAGGGACAGAAGTGAAAGAGTCTCCATCACCATCATGGTGTGATGTCTTTGAATCTATTGATGTCAAACAAGATAAAACATGAGAGCCTTTAGGTTTATATTGTGAGATTTTGTACTCCCATAAAGGAGGGTGTAAAATCTAATGAACCCCAATCATCATCTAAGAGTTTTATTATAGATGAAATATAATCAGGATTATCATCAATTTGTATAGTTTATACCTTTGAAGTTGGAATCAAAGTATTAAGAGATTTGGAAGTGTTATGATCATCTTGAAATTTTGAATTATGACTTTTCTCAGTTGCTTTTACTGTGTATATCTTGTTATTATATTCGTATTTCATCTCATGGTGAAGAGTAGATGGGACTCCATGGAATGAATCTATGGTCTACCTACGAGAAGATTGTATGAAAGAGGTCCTTGCATGATGTGGATAGGGGTAGGAAAAACCATATGTCCTACCTTAATGGGTATTGTGATCACTCCTAATGGTTGCTTACTAACATTATCAAAGCCATGAATTTTAACATCACTAGGTTATATAAGATTCTTGTCCACACCAATTTTATCTAGAAGGTCTATGCTACAAACATTAAGACCTGATCCATTGTCTATGAGGGTATGCCTAACTCTAGTTTTGTTAATGATCACCATTATCATTAAGGGGGCATGTGCACCGAGATGGGGCACAAAAAAGTGGCCAAACGCCCAAAAATGAGCAAAATGTGTTTGTGTTTTGAAAAAATTCAAATAGTGTAATCGTGTTATGGCTCAAAAAATCTAAGCCATAATATGAGTGCATTATTTGAATACAAAACACACACACATTTTTATGAAAACAAAATGCTTACATGTTTTTTATGAAAACAAAACACATACGCATTTTATGGAGACAAAACATGAGTATGTTTTAATGAATATGATATTATATTAAATTAAATTATATTAATCTATTAAATTATAATATATTATAATATTAAAATAATTTAATATATTAATATTATATAATATTATAATTTAATATGTTAATATAATATAATTTTTTATTTTTTTTATAAAATTTTATTATTTAGAAATCTACAAATTCATTCCATCCAATAATAGGACACATGGTAAATATAATAATGATTATGGTATTGGTAGTAACTATTACTAAAAGAGAGATTTTACAAATATTTGTGCATGATAAACCTCAAGCCCTCAACACACTCCCCACACTGAGCTACATTAGAAGTGGAAATTAAATATCCATTAGTGCTCAAGAATTTCTCAAAAGCCTCCATATCATTCCCCTCTACCCCATACCTATACAAACTCAAAGCCATCTTAGTAGTATCACCTCTCGCAACAACACCAACATCCAGAAAATTAGCCACAAACCTACACTCAAGCAAAATAGGGATCCCTGAACCACAGTAGACATAACTGTGTCTATGTTGGTCGAACCAACTAGGTGTCTAGTAAATGAACACCCCATTGGTGAGAGCCCATTATCTACACTGTCACCATAAAAAAGTCCTAATATACCACACCATCGTGGACATGACCACCCACCCAGGTTGATAAACTAGTGATCTTTATTACAACATCCCTTGTTGCTTCTTTGTGTAGGCTAAATAATCTTCCAACTTGTTATTCACATGACTCCTAAAGGAACCTGCACACAACACCAAAGTGACGAGCCATTTTGATGCCCCTTACACCTCCTTCCCTCCTTATTTATGCTACATCGAAGCTACCTCGACAAGCCAATTAGTACGGGAATAACTCACCATTCCATGTGAAAGATGATGGATTTTCTATAGACACTGGACACAACACTAACTTTTGGGACAAGATGGCCAGTTATCCCCTGTTACACATCTTTGGATTGTTTATACCTTTCGAGATATGGAAAGAACCCATGCTTGTCCCTCTGATCCCGATCAACACTAATAGCCCTTCCACGTCTATATTAGCACTGATTTTCAATACCTTCATAGACTTCATTTGTGAAGATACCCGAACATGCAACTTTTCCATCCTCGAGAATATTTGCATGATTGGATGAGAAAGCCTCCCACACCACTTCTTACCTATTTACAACACCCAAATTGGCTAGGCTTTGCACAAAGTACCTTCACCATCATTGCTCCACTATAATGTGCATATTCACCATGGTGATGATTAAACAACATAACAAACCACCAATGCCACAGGATTTCCATGTTGATCTTGTGATCAATATTCTCAATACTAAGGCTTTCCATCTCAAGAAGTGATGGTTATTGACAGGGTGTTGGGTACTAAGGATTGTTGCCGCCATTTTCTAACCTTATAGTTGAGAAATGATGGTTATTGATAGGGTGTTGCATATCGAGGATTTCCACCACCATTTCCTTGTAATGACTATGGATTATCCAACACCTCATGTACCTACCACCCTAGCGTTTGCAACCTTATTCATTTCTCTCCTCACACACCCAGCCAATTTCTAGTTTGGCGATGACCTCGTGCTTTTAATGTCACAAAACACATATGTGATTTTAACTTTACAAAACATGTATGTTCTTTTAACTTAACAAAACATGTATGTGTTTTATTTAGTTGAGTTTTAACGATGCATTTACCTTTATAAATCATGTGTGTGCTTTTAACTTAACAAAATGTGTACATGTTTTTCTAAGTTTTGGCATAGAACAGTGGATCTACCTTTACAAAACATGTACATTCTTTTAACTTAATGATACACATACAAGTTTTTCTTAGTTTTGGGCTTACAATAAATTTAACTTACCAAAACCCTATGCACTTAAACCTAACACCTATACACTTAACTCTAAACTTTGTACCCATAATCCTAAACCCTAGATAACCTATATTTTCAACCCTAATCCTTATCCCTTAACCCTAAACCCTACACTTAACACTAGGCCATAAAGCCTATACACTCTACCCTAGACCTAATGCATTTAGCCCTCAAGGTTCCTATACCCTTAAACCTAAACCTTATCACTCACTTATACTCTTAACCCTAAACCCTATAAATAGAAGAGAGATCTACATAGGGAGGGAGGGAGAGGTAGATAAGGAGGGATGAGGGGAGAGGTAGGAAGGGGAGATAGATAGAAAGTTGAGATGGAGAGAGAGAGAGGTAGATAGTGTAGAGAGATAGGTTAGATAAAGAGAGGTAGATCTAGGGAACTAAAGCAAGTAGGTCAAACCCTTAGCCATATACTCAACCTTATACCCTATATCATAAACCTTATACCTCAACCCTAGGAACTAAAGACAATAGGTTAAACCCTACCCTATAACCTCAACCCTAAACCTTACACCATATACCCTCAACTCTAAACCCTATCCCTCAACCCTAGGCCCTAAATCCTATAGGCTAAACCCTAAACCCTATACCATATACCCTCTTGAACCTAAACCCTATCCCTTAACCTTAGGCCCTAAGGCCTATATAATAAATCCTCAACCATATACACAACCATAAACCATATATCATGTACCCTCAACCCTAAACCATATCCATCAATCCTAGGCCCTAAAGCCTATAGGATGAACCCTCAATCCCCCATACACTCAATCCTAAATGTTATACCCTCAACCCTATACCTTATAGCATATACCCTAAACCCTAAAACCTACACTCAGCCCTAGGCCATAAATACTATACACTCTACCCTAAACTAATTACCTTCAAACCTTAAGGTGCCTATACCTTTTATATTTTTTGTCATTAGGTTCTTGTCCTTGTGTTCATTTGTCACCAAGTTGGTGCCTACAACAAAAATTGTTAGCCCCCTAAAATTCTAGTTACCTTGACTATCCATTGTCATAGGAATCCTACGATATATCCCATCTATCTTTGGTATTCACATGATATAGTGTTCCTCATATCAAACCACATCAACCCACATGTCATCCTTATGGTAAAGGATATTTGAGATTATTTTTGGGGTGATTTCAAATTTTTGTTTCTCAACTTCCTACTCTATCTACTTGAGGTCATCATGATCCATCATATCATGGTGTGTTTTGACTGGTAGAAATAGGGGCATTTCTTACCTTTTGCTGGTCATATTATCTTGGTTGTCTAGTGTTGATTCATTGTGATCTTGTGTTACACTAGGGCATCCTCTTGTGATTTTTGTTTTCCATCATCAACCCCTCCAAAGCCTTTCATGACTTTGTAGGATGTTGGAACAATTTGTGTGTTTGTTGTGCCAATCTTATGCATGTGATACACAGTCACCTTAGTTCCTCATACCTTGGTGCATAGTATCATATGCATTATCAATTTAAGTGCTCTCTACATTGTAGTTCAATTATTGCATTATATACACACCTAATCCCATCCCATCCCTTATTTCTCATCACCATCATTTTTTATCTTTCCTAACCATGGATTGTATGTGTACATTCATTCTCTATTTCTTCCATATGTCTCTACACTCAATGTATCAAGATGGTCACTTGGTCTTCATCTCCATAGAACTCATCTCATAATTTCATTTTCATCTTAAGTCTTTATATTTTTTATTCTAAGCATCTTCTCATCATTACATTTTTATCTTAATTGTTTATATTTTTTGTTCTAAGAGAGGTAGAGAAAGAGAAAAATGTGAGATAGAGAGAGATAGAGAGAGGTGAGATAGAGAGAAGAGAGGAAAAGAAAGAGAGATATGTGAGATAGAGAGAAGAGAGGTCTACATAGAGAGGGAGGGAGAGGTAGATAAGGAGGGATGAGGGGAGTGGTAGGAAGGGGAGATAGATAGAAAGCTGAGATAGAGAGATCTAGGTAGATAGTGGAGAGAGAGAGAGATGTTAGATAGAGAGAGGTAGATCTAGGGGAGATAGATAAGTGAGATAGAGAACAATAGAGATGGGGAGAAAAGTAGAGTGGGGGAGATGTGAGACTCAACCCTAAACTCTATACCCATAATCCCAAACCTTATACCCTATACCGTAAGTTCCCTCAACCTTAGGAACTAAATCCAATAGGTTAAACCCTAAACCATATACTCAACCCTATACCCTATACCCTATACCCTAAACCCTAAACCTTATTACCTATACCCTCAACCCCAAACCATATACCCTCAAACCTAAACCTTATACCCTCAACCCTAAACCTTATAACCTATACCCTCTAACCTAAACTTTATAACTCGATCTTATACTCTCAACCCTAAACCATATACTCATCGGGCTATACCCTAAACCTTATACCATATACCCTCAACCCTAAACCCTATCCCTCAACCATATGCCTTAAATCCTATAGGATAAACCCTCAACCCTCAACCATATATATCATATACCCTCTTGAACCTAAACCCTATCCCTCAACCTTGGACCCTAAGGCCTATATAATAAGCTCTCAACCATATACACTCAACCCTAAACCCTATATCATATACCCTCAACCCTAAACCATATCCCTCAACCCTAGGCCCTAAAGCCTTTTAGATGAACCCTCGGCCATATACACTCTTAAACAATATACCCTAAACCCTATAAATTATATCATATACCCTATACTCTAAACCCTACACTCAACCCTAGGTTGTAAAAACTATATACTCTACCCTAAACCTTATACCTTCAACCCTCAAAGTTCCTATACCCTCAAACCTAAACCTTATAACTCAATCTTATACTCTCAACCCTAAACCATATACTCAACCTTATACCCTATACCATCAACCCTAAAACTTATACCCTCAACCCTAAACCTTATACCCTATACCCTCAACCCTAAACCATATCCCTCAACCCTAGGCCTCAAATCCTATAGGCTAAACCCTTAGCCCTCAATGCTATACCATATACTCTCTTGACCCTAAACCCTATCCCTCAACCTTGGACCCTAAGGCCTATATAATAAACCCTCAACCATATACAATCAACCCTAAAGCATATGCCTCAACCCTAGGTCCTACTATATCCTCAATCTTAAACCCTACACCCTACAACTTAAACCTTAATACATAAACCTTGTATCCTATATCTTTAACCCTAAAACCCAACATTAATAATTTAATGTGATGAAACCTACATAATTAAATTTAATCCCTAAACCCTCAAATCTCAACTCTCCATCATAAACCATCAACTCTAGACCCACAAATAATAGGCCCTACACCCTAAATAATGAATAATTTAGATATATTAAAGGGAGAGAGGAGAGATCTTGAAATGGGAGAGAGATAGAGAGAAGTGAGATAGAGAGAAGAGAGGTAAAGAAAGAGAGAGATGTGAGATAGAGAGAAGAGAGATCTACACAGGGAGGGAGGGATAGGTAGATAAGGAGGGATGAGGGGAGATGTAGGAAGGGGAGTTAGATAGAAATGTGAGATAGAGAGGTGGATAGTGGCACTACTGGATTTGACACCATTTTCCGACGGGCGTTCGTCGGTTGTTCAACAAATCTTTGTCGAAAGAGCAATGCAATGGCGAAAATCTTTCTATCGCTATTTTTTCATCGCAAGGCCGATGAAAAATTAAACGTCAAAATAATGGCGAAGAATCGTCGGTCGATGGCATCGTGAAATACCTCAAGATTTCGTCAGAATATGGACGAAAACTTTGTTTATCCACCGACAAATTACACTAGAAGTTCATTGCCGATTCAACGAAAAGGGCAAGCAATAGCATCGAAACAACAGAAGACATTCGTCAAAATTGTGACGACATACTCAGGTAGTAGCGTCGAAAGAACACCAAGAGTTCATCGAAAATGCGACAAAATTAGCAAGGAGTAGCGCTGAAAGAACACCAAAATCTCGTCGAAAGTGCGACGAAATTAGCGAGGAGTAGCGTTGGAAGAACGTCAAAAGTACGATGAAATTAGCAAGGAGTAGCGCGGGGAGAATGCTAAAAGTTCGTCGAAAGTGCGACGAAATTAGCAAGGAGTAGCACTGGAAGAACACCAAAAGTTTGTTGAAAGTGCGAGGAAATGGGTAGGGAGTTACGATGAAATCATCGTCGCAGCTATAGCAACTTCGTCGAGCCTTTCTGTTGATTCATCGGTTAGTGTCGTCGAAATTGCGACGAAGAAGCAAAATTTTAAAAATAAAATAAAATTGTGGAAATGTACCATTGCGGAGACTAACGACTAATCATACATACAGACTGCATATTGGTTTGATGCTTCAAACGATGCATTTCTTATATTGAAAAGTGCATTACCTTATTGAGCTTCTCTTTGTTTTGAGTATAGTTTAATATTCTTTACTTAACAAGGCCAACCAAGTGATGGTGGAAGCTCATTTGGCCCCTCCCCCCCGTCACATCACTCTCAATTCCCCATACCCAATCATATAACATTAATCATTGATTCATCAATAACATATAACATTCATTAGTTCATCCATTAATAACATATAACATTCATTAATTAACATATAACATTCATTCATTCATCCATTAATAACATATAACGTTCATTAATTAACATATTCACATTCATTCATTAACATATTCACATTCATTCATTAACATATAATATTCATTCTTTCAGTTTTTACATATTATCAAAAATATGGTTGTCATGATATGATTACAATCAATTTTTTTTTTCTTTTTCTTTTTCAAAGCTACATAAAGTTGAAGTGGAGTATCGTTTTCTAAATCAATATATGTCCCCCTTTAGTTGTTCTCGCCTCCGCTTGTGATCTTAATGTACGTAGTCGCCTCACCATGACGTGGATGCTTCAAGGGGATCTGCTGCAATAAGAAAGAAATGTTAAACTGATATGTTTTATTATTATTGTTACAAGTATTTGATTAATTAAAAGAACATTAGAGTGGTTCTCTTTACCTGATGGGTCCACATCATGTTCCTAACTTTTGTTATAGACTCATGCTCAACATGTTGAACACCCTCTAAATCCTGATCTGCAGTTGAAACATGAAAGGTTACATTAATTAATACACCAATTGAAATTAAATATGTTTAAGAGAACATGAGGGTGGTCCTCTTTACTGGATGGGGCCACATCATGTTCCTGATCTTCTCTAGCCTGATCATGCTCAACACGTTGATCACGCTCTACATGCTCTAAAGTTGAAACATGAAAGGTTACATTAATTAATACACCAATTGAAATTAAATATGTTTAAGAGAACATGAGGGTGGTCCTCTTTACCGATGGGGCCACATCATGTTCTTGATCTTCTCTAGCCTGATCATGCTCAACGCGTTGATCACGGTCTACATGCTCTAAAGTTGAAACACCTAAAGGTTACATTAATTAATACACCAATTGCAATTAAATATGTTTAAAAAGAACTTTAGAGTGGTCCCTTCACCTGATGGGGCCACATCATATTCCTGATCTTCTCTAGCCTGATCATGCTCAACATGTTGATCACGCTCTACATGCTCTAAAGTACCGGATGCACACCATGACCTTCATCTGCACGTTCTGCTCCACCCTCACCAGGCTGCATTCCAATGTCAAGTGCAGTATATATTATCATTGCTTGAATGTTTAAAACAAATAGGCATGTAATTACTTTATGGTGGAAATTAATATTGAATAGATTGCACAAGTATTCAATTTTAAATAAACTTTATTGAGTTTATTTACCCGCGTGTTGGATGCAATGAAGATCAGGTTTGCCCAAATAAGATTCCCCTAGCGTCACCACTGCCCATAGCCTTGCCGGGAAGGCAATCTTCGTGTCCTCTCTGTGGGGAAACCTCGCTGGAATTCGGTGAGTCTACATTTTTGCGGTAAGATCATGAATTTGCTTCTATGGTGTGATAAAACCAAAATTGTTTTCAATTTATTATAATTTGATACAATATTTCATTTATTGATACTTACAATTGTGGCGGCTAATTTCATATAACCACCGAGCTGTTTGTGTTGCTCGTGTTTCTAGTCTCTTGCCTTTGTTGCCTTCGGCGCGTCGCATTGTTCTATGAAAAGTTTGGAATACTTAGATTATAAAAAGAAAGAGTAATCAATATATAATTACATTGTTGATAGTATCCTATAGCATACCACATTTCTTTTAAAAAAATTAATGGCATTTCCATAGCATACGACATTGAGAGCATATAAAATACAGAATCCATGAATTATAGAAAAATAATGTTTCGCCGCACCAGCGCCTGACGGCACGTTTGCCGCAACGCAACTACCGCATGCATGCCGCGCCATCAGCACGTTACCACGTCACCAACGCCGCGCCGCGCGAAGTTTCCAAACGTGCTTCATGGATGCTTGGAAAAGATCTATCAAAGCATAATGGTAAGCAATAGCATAGACAAGGCAGTGAACTATTTCAAAAAATGCCTCAAAGAATTGTGGTCTCATGGTGATGGAACGCCATGACAATCCATAGCAATTTGCTTGTCATGGCATTTGTTATGGCATTCCATCACCATGAGACCACATTTTTTTGAAGCATTTTTTCAAATAGTTCACTACCTTTTCTATGCTACCACATTTTTCATACATGTCTACCAAAGCATTTTATCAAACAGTTCAATGCCTTCATGCTATGGCTAAAAAGTAAAAACCTCAAACAGGTGCTTTCGAACAAGCTATGGATGCTTGGAAAAAATCTCCCAAAGCATAATAGTAAGCAATAACATAGACAAGGCAGTGAATTGTTTGAAAAAATGCCTAAAAGAAATGCAGTCTCACGGTGATGGAATGCCATGACAATCCATAGCAATTTGCTTGTCATGGCATTCATCATGGCATTCCATCACCATGAGACTACATTTCTTTGAGACATTTTTTTCAAGCAGTTCACTGCCTTGTCTATGCTACTGCATTTTTCATACATGTCTACCAAAGCATTTTATCAAACAGCTCATTGCATTGCTGCTATGGCTAAAAGCCTAAAATAGGTGCTTTCAAACAAGCTATGGATGCTTGGAAAAAATCTATCAAAGCATAATAGTAAGCAACAAGCCATGGTCTCATGGTTTTTTTTGCGCGAAAATTAGCTCAATTTTATTCACGCTTTTTTGTAGATTTTAAACACGTTTTTTTGGAAATTTTGCAGTTTGAAACGTAAAAAAATCATTGACCAAAATTCACTGATTTTTTCAAAATTAGGAAAATCAGTCTACCGCAGCTTTTTTTTTAAATCACATTAATCAAGATTTTTTGCAGATTTATGCTTCTATATCACATACCTTCCTTGGCCCAATGGTGTCTTTCCTTTTTTCTTTTCAGCCTTCTCCTTTCCATCCAAGACCAGGGCCTTCCACTCCGTCTCCGGAATCATGGGGTGACGCTCGTACTTTTGTTCTTCTCTAAATGTGACCTATATTGGTCCCTCGCATACTTTAGATAGGGTACCAAAATTTTAAGGATCTTGGTTCTATTTGAATGTCGTGACAACGTAAAAACACAACTAAACTAAGCACGAGCTCATCTTTAATATTCATTTTGGGCATTCCACCATGTACGACAGGGGCCCAAGAGCTCCAATGTATTATCACTTTTAGATGTTTATAAAAACATCATTTCCTGCAAAATGATCATGGGATCAATAGTCTAAAAAGAGCGATCAATAAGTAAATTTCAATTGGATTATATAGAATAATAATTAAAACATTTTAAAGTACCCAGGACCTTCTCTATCTTTATGGGAACGAAATCCTTGGTCACCACAAGTGTGACCGGCAATGTTCTTGTACTAGTAATACGCGAAGATCTAGGAAATGCTGCTAAAACATCACCAACACCAGTGGCCTCTGCATCCCCAGGTACATGTCCTGATGCATGTTCTGGTATGTGTTCGTTGCTAGAGGGTGTGTTAATGGATGCCTGCATGGTATGTGTTGTTGACATTTCAAACGAAAATATAGGCACGGATGATGGGGTTAGATAATGTGATGTATGCCTAGGAAGATCAGGATGGACACTTGTACCAACCCTCTACTCCCCTGAAGCACTTGCAGCACTCGGATCATGGCCAGAGCATCATGAGGAGGCAATGACCCTATAAAACAACACATATTTTAGTTCATGACATAAAGAGTACAAAATATAAAACCAAGGAATGAACTTATGTTATAATTAAAGACCTCATGACAGCATTTGCAAAGTTTTGTAATCTCTTTGTCAATACTTTAACCCTCTCAGTTATCTCATCTGTTTGAGGCATTTTGAACATCAACTGAGTCATTTCTTCATTGCATTTTTTCATGAGCTTTTTTATCATATTGAAAGGGTTTGCTGAATAAGCCATGTCATCATCAAAAATATTGACTGGTTCCTCACTATGGATGCTCTCTACCGGGTGCCTTTCCCCGACGTACCGACCGCATCAATAATATTAAACATTATCTAAATTAACCCAAAACTTATGAAAAACATAATAATAAACATTTTCCTCAGATCTAATTTGTGGCCAATTACAATGAGGTAAACCTGTCGGGTAGAAGCGGCTGAAGATACATCGCACTGCGGCTCCGGGCCATAGCCTTCCATAACATCAATGTCCCCCTATGACAAAAATTAAATATTAAAAAGCATTACCAAAATGAAACCAATAGACTTACGAAAAAAATATAAGAATAAAATGGTATATTGGAGTCATTAATTGTAGGTTGGGTAAAATGGTACATAGTACGCACCACCCCCATAGTAACTGTGTTTGTAACTAAGTGATTCAAATTGTAATCGATTAGCAACTCTTCCCCTGCAGTTATTGATTTTATTGGTACACAATGACATACGCTTCTCATACTTTGAATATAATGGGTTGCTTATTTGTTGACCCGTGTCGCGGTAATCGCTTTATAAACCCTGCAATATTCCCTGATGCTTTTTGCCTTCCATCAATGTACATAGCCACTCCTTTATTTTGATCCTTATCTTTTAGTTGTATATAATTTGCTGACAGTGCATACCTATGCATACTTTGTGTATATCGAACTAGTTGCATCTAATGTTTGTAACTATAACAGGGTCCAACATACTTCATCAATTCAGTAACTTTGTTGTAACAAACCTTTATGTCGTCTATGAAAAATAGGCCCAAACCATGTAATGACGATGGTGCTATGCGATATATCCTCTCATTGACACAAAAATCGGTGTTTATTGGAGGAAGTCCCTTGGGTACCCATTTTTTCCATAGATGTTTGTACCTCAAGGGAACCTCGACGTCGCCTATGCTCTCATCATCATAAGAACATGGCCCCCCTTCAGCAAGAAAAAATTCCATGCGTTTACAGAATTTTCTTCTAATCTTTTGACCTCTAGTTAATCTCCCTCTTTTAGACATAGTACATGTCTCGCTTTCCTCTTCTCTTCCTAAATTTCCCTCACTCGACGAAGACAGATCTGACAAATACCTATTTGGTGGTACCTGCACTCGTAAGGATGTTGGATGAAGTTCTTTCATGGTGATGTGATCCCAAGGTGACATTATGATTAATCTATCATTTCATCGCTAGAATTTCACAGGTTATAAGGTAATCAAGTCTTGATAGATTGCAAGCTATTGTTATTACCGTCCAAATGTTTCCATCATGATGGAGCCTCAAATTTACATCCTGGTTTTCTCTGTCTTGTTGATTGCGCGGGTTCTCTTTCAGAACTAGATCACCCACCTAAAAGGTACGTGGCTTTACTTTGTGATTATAGCTATGAGACATCATCTGTTGGTATGCTTTCAAATGGTCAGCTGCTCTCTGTCTCTTTTCATCTAAAAATTCTAACTCTTGTAGTCAGGAAACTCTGTATTCATCATCTGTTATGAGACCTTTCAGTGATACCCTTAGTGAAGGTATTTCAACCTCTAAAGGCAATATGGCTTCTGCTCCATAGACAAGGGCAAAAGGTGTTGCTCCTGTTGGCGTTCGGACACTAGTTCTATAAGCCCACAAGGTGGGATTGAGTTGAACATGCCAATCCTTTCCTGAGTCATTGAAAGTCTTCTTCAAAATCTTTAGTATAGTCTTGTTTGAGGCCTCTGCTTGGCCATTCCCTTATGGATAGTAAGGTGTTGAATATCTGTGCTGAATATGGAATCTTTCACAAAGTTCATCAACATCCTGATTCTTGAAAGGTCGACCATTATTTGTAATAATAGCATTAGGAATACCATATCGACAAATAATGTAGTTGAGTATGAAGGATGAAATTTGTTTTCCAGTGACTTTAGAGAGAGGTACTGCCTCAATCCACTTAGTGAAATATTCGGTCGTTGTGATGATGAACTTATGCCCATTTGAGGAGGAGGGATGAATTTTCCCTACTAGATCTAACCCCCATTGAGAAAATGGCCAGGTTGGTGTGAATGAGTGAAGTTCTTATGCAGGAGCATGAATAAGATTCCCATGAATCTGACATTTTGAGCATGTTTTAACAAAAGTGAATGATTCCCTCTCCATTGTAGGCCAGTAGTAACCCAGTCTAATCAATTTCTTGGATAATGTTAGTCCACTCGAATGAGTACCACAAATGCCCCCATGAAATTTTGTAAAGCTTTATTCGACTGCTACGCCAAGACATCAAGCAGTACCATCAAGACCAATGCACGCATAAAGCGGGTATACAGAGGATTGTCTGACAGTTTACGCTTTTGTTTGTGGGATAAGCCGTGGTGGAAATCGTCGTCTTTTAGGTAGGCATAAATCTTACCATACCAGGGTGAATCGGATCCTACCAAGTGGCAGATAATTTGGCTTTCAAGTGTGTCATAGGCAGGTGTAAATAATTGTTCCACCAGAAATTCATAGCAAGTCTGTTTTTCTGGGAGTTGTACCAATGAGGCGATCGTAGCCATAGCGTCAGCCGCTTTGTTGTCAATCCTTGGAATTTGTGTGAATTGAATGTCCACAAAGTACTTTTTGAAGTCATCAATCATCTTCTTGTATGGCAACAACTTGTCATCTTTAGTCTGATAATCATCATTGATTTGGTTAATGACTAGTTGTGAGTCACCATAAACTTGTAGCTCAGTAATCCTCCATTCCAATGCTGTCTTTAATCCAGTGATTAGTGCTTCATATTCGGCTATGTTATTGGTGCATGGAAACATTAGCCTATATGACCGAGGAATGGTATGTCCTTGAGGGGTGACAAAGAGAATGTCTGCCCCCGATCCATGTTAAGTAAAAGAACCATCGAAGTATAAGGACCATAGCTGCTTAGATTCTGCCGTGAAAACATCAGCATCTGGAAACTCAATGTGTAAGGGGTGCTCTATTTGTAGAGGAGCATCTGCTAGTTGATCAGTAATAACTTGTCCTTTGATTGCTTTGCGATCAACGTAGTGGATGTCAAACTCACTCAAAATCATGACCCATTTTGCTAACCTTCCTGTTAGCGATGCTTTACTTAGTAGATACTTGAGTGGATCAATTTTTGAAACAAGATTGATTGTATGAGTTAGCATGTAATGTCAGAATTTCTATGAAGCAAAGACTACTGCTAAACAAGCCTTCTCAGTGAAAGTGTAGTTAAGTTCATGACTAGTTAGTGTTCTGCTGATGTAATAGATTGCACGTTCTTTCCCTTCATGGTCTTCTTGTGCTAATAATGCCCCCAAGGATGTCTCGGTTGTAGCAATATACAGGATCAATGGCTTGTCTGGATTTGGTGGTACGAGCACTGGTGGATTCATCAGGTACTGCTTGATTTGTTGAAATGCCATTTCACATTTTTCATCCCATCTAAAGGGAACATTCTTATGCAGGAGGTGTGTGAACAGTAGACTTTTGTCGGCCAATTGCGCAATGAATCTTCTGATGGACTGAAGTCGCCCTTGTAATGATCTCAATTGACTGGTGTTCTTTGGGGGAGGCATCTCCATGATTGCCTGAACTTTAGCAAGGTCTACTTCAATTCCCTTTTCTGAAACAATATAACCTAAAAGTTTTCTCGATGTGACCCCAAAAACACATTTCTTAGGATTTAAGCGAACTTTGAATTTTTCCAATCTGGTAAATATTTTTGACAGTATCTCCAAGTGTCCTTCTCTAGTATATGATTTTTCCAATATGTTATCTACATAATCTTCCATGAATGTGTGCATCATGTCATGAAAGATTGTAGTCATAGCTCTTTGATAAGTGGCTCTAGCATTCTTTAGACTGAAAGGCATGACATTCCAACAGTATGTTCCCCATGGACAAGTGAAAGTTGTTTTCTCTTGGTCCTTTGGTGCAATCTTGATTTGGTTGTAACCAGAGAAACCATCCATTAATGAATACATGGCATGGCCTGTTGTCAAATCAACTATATTGTCGATACTTGGAAGCGGAAAGTCATCCTTTGGGAAAGCTTTGTTAAGATCTCTGAAATCAGTGCATACTCTTACACGTTTGTCTGGCTTTGCTACTGGTACAATATTGGAGATCCATTTTGCATAGGCAATTGATCTTATAAAGCTTGCATCGAGGAGCTTCTTAAGTTCTTCCTTAACCAGTAGTGCTACATGAGGATTCATCTTTCTGAGTTTTGGTTTTACTGGTTTAGCTCCTGGTTTGATAGAAAAATGATGCATTATGAGATTAGGGTCAAGACCTGGCATGTCTGCATATGACCAAGCAAAATTAACTTGATTTTCTTTGAGAAAAATCATGAACTCTTGGATTTCTTTATCTGTCATTGATTCAGCTAGCCGTAGAATCCTTGGATTATCTGTAGTTGCAATATTGATTTCCTTTGTAGGCTCGATCAAGATGGGTGATCGCTCATGATAGTGCTCTGGGAGAGTGTCAAGTTTCCCATCAGCTGGTGCCTTGAAAAGGTTTTCACCATCTGATATGCTCTTTATTTTATCTTTTGTCTGATCTAGTACTGCCAGATTCTGGTTTTCACCACTAGATCATTTTTTTTTATGTTCATTTTTGCAGCTAGGAGACTTGACACTCTCCTGATTAAAGACTTCATACCGAAAATCGCTAGTGGAACAATCATTTACATCATCGGCGGAAAGGAAGTTTATGATAGCTTCGTCATTCGGAAAAATAGGTATATCAATAGGTTCGGTTAGATCCCAGTCAATGAGATCAGGATGGATTAAAGGTAACAAGTCATTTGGTCGTGTGAAATTGGCAATGGTTAGGGTCAAGACAGAGTTATCGGTAGGATCCGAGGTATGAGGTAGGTCAATGATGGTACTATTCTCCTGATAGTCTTGTTCATTAAAATCCGACTCACTATCACTAGACTCATAGTTGCGTTGTGGTTCAGATTCTTGTGGTTGGGACCCTGAACTTTCTCCCTTGATTACAGTGGGTGTATACTTGTGTATCACATCTACCCCTTTGTCGCTCCAAAATTTATCATCATGAATGGTATCCCATTCATATTCAGCAGAGTCTGTATCAGAGTTATTTTCTATGAAATTCAAGGTTGCTGCCAAACATGTATCCCTTTTATCAGAATCTTCCTGTAGTGTAAAAACATTACCCTGTGATTGGTTGGATGGGGTAGCGTCATAGCCTAGTCCAGTTTTATCATATGCAGCAAGCCCTGGAAGATGGATAGGCTCAACTACGCCTTCTTTTCTTTTTCCAAGAGGACCCTTGTCATATCCCATCTTTTGCATGATGGAATATCCTTTCCCATATCTGTCAGTTGGTAAGGTGACATTTAGAACTGTTTCATCTTCATCCTTATAAAGCCAATTTAGAATTGTTGTATCTTCAAGATCCCCCATAGGGAATTTCTCTTTGATAAATTGTCCATTGAACTTGGTATGGTTCTGCTTGTAATTGTGCTGATGTGTATGCTGCTGATATCTGTTGTTGTGTAATAGAAGGTTGTCTGTGTGATCGAGGAGATATAGGTAGATTAGCAAGACAAAGAGAATATTCCCCAACACCGCTTTCCTTGAACTGTAGTTTCTTGTCAAAGCTTTTGGTTAATTGACTGATTTGCGTATCATATGTAGGAGAAGTATTAGCAAGTGCTTCTCGATTGTTTGGAACCAAAGTATCCTGATGAGCTTTGACGTTGGCACAAGTTTGGGTGTTTGAATTATCAGCTGGTATAGTGATTTCCTGTCCATCATATGGAAACTTAAGACATTGATGGTAAGTGGACGGAACAGCTTGCATTTCATGGATCCAAGGACGACCCAACAAGATGTTGTATGCAAGATCCCGGTCTAAAACTTGACAAAAGGTATTTTTGATAACGGGTCCTACTCTGATTGGTAGCATGATTAGACCTTTAGACGTTCTCTCCTCATCATCATAGGCTTTTATAGTAATCTTCCTTCTAGGATCAATGGAGTCTTCTGCAAATCCTAATGCTTGAACCACCTTCAAGGTACATATATTTAAATCAGCCCCTCCATCTATTAGAATACGTTTAACACGGAACTTATGGATCATGACCTCTAAGTATAATGAAGAATTATGGGGATGAGTCATGGAAACATCATCTTTGTTAGAGAATGAAAGAAATGTGGGTGAGGAAAAATGTCCTACCATGGCTTGAAATCGATTCACATCCAAATCCGTGGATACATTCATTTCAAAAAGGGCTTTGTCTAAAATTTCCTTATGTGCAGGGGAAATCTTCAGGAGTTCTAAAATGGAGATTTGAGCCAGAGTTTTTCGAAGTTGGTTAACTAAGTCATATTGATGTTGAGGGAAGGTCTCAGTGGATTTTGAAGAGGTACCCTTCAAGACAACTTTAGCTTGTGCTCTTGTTGTGACATTCACTTGTCCATTGTCCACTTTCTCTTTGATTTTTATAACGTTGACTCGCTCATCATCCGTATAGACGTGATGGATTACATTGTCATCAATTTGGTTTACATTTTTGTCAGAAAACTCTCCCTTTTTATAATTTGGTAGAGGATTGCGAAATGCTTGGTGATCTTCGTTGGATTTTTGTTGTCCTTCTACTGTGATAATGCCTTTGTCAATTAGGTCTTGAATAGCATGTTTCAAAGCTTGACAGTTGTTTGTACGATGACCTCTGCACCTATGGTAGTCACAAAAATAGGTTTCATTCCATGATGGAGGTTTTACACTAGGTTCATAATTTGCATTGCGGTGGTAACATAAGGACATTCTGTTCCATAACCTCTTTGAAAGCAGATTCCAAGGATTGCCCTAGCGGAGTGAAAGTTCTTCTATTAGAGAAGAATGAAAAGTGTTGTGGATTCGTGTTTGAGGTATTCCCTAAAGTGTTGTTGTTGTAGTTGTTCCCACGATAATTTTGATTGTTGATAGTCCCCTGATTGTTGTTTGTTGGAGGAGGAAGATTATTTCCTTGATTTGCGACTGAATTGACATTGTTGTAATTATTATTATGAGTAGTATTTGGAGTATTCAGAACAAATGGCCTAGTCGTGATATGATTTGCATCTACAACACCATCGTTGACAATGTTTTTGTTGCGGGTCCAAAATTTAGACTTGTCTTGATTGTTGTAATGGTTAGATGAGCTAGGATTGTCCTTGTCAAGTTTTATTGTCCCTCTTTTGACCAATGCACTTTCGATGGTGATGGCATCCTCAATCAATTTCTCAAAGGAGGGTGGACAATGTAGATTTAAGCGATAGCTCATTTCTGAGTTGAGGCTATTGATGAAAGTAACCATTTTTTCCTTTTCTGGGACATGCCATGGGTACCTAGCAAACATTCTTCTCCATCTTTGAAGAAAGGTAGTGAAAGGTTCACCAGGTTTTTGCGCAACTTTGCAAAGATCAATCATGGTGATTTGGTGCTGAATGTTGTAGGCGTATTGTGTTATGAACAAATTGATCAATTCCTCAAATGATTGAACAGGAGGTGTAATCTCAGATAACCATTCCATAGAGTTAACTTCAAGGCTCCAAGGAAATAATCGCAATAAATAAGTATCCTCGTGGGAAAATTCCAATGTCATGTTTTGAAAGTCTCTAACGTGGTCAATTGGGTCTGTTTTCCCATTATAACGATCAAATTTGGGAATTTCACAGTGTTTAGGAAATGGAATCATGTTGAGACTTCTATCAAAAGGATAAGGACATATGTCATGAATCCAAAGTGTATTTCTTGGTTGTGGTTCCCCCTTGTAATTCTTTGACTTGTCCTTGGAGTGCTTTAACCTGTTGTGTAAAGATAGCAAAATCAGATGGGGATGTTTCTTCTTCTTTGCTTTTTAATTTCTCAGTATCAAAATCTTTAGGCAATTTAGCTCCTTGATCTGCTAAGAAAAGAAAATACTTTTCTTTGTCACGTTGTAGAATCTTTTCAAGGGCTTTAAGAAACTTGGGGTCTTGTTCAGCCTCTCTAAGTTGAAGTTCTTCCTCTTGCTCACCATCACTATCTACAGGAGTTTTGTTCATATTTTTGTTCTTATGAAACAAATTTTCCTCTCTATCAGCCATATTGTCATCACTGAAAAGGGGATTGCGACTCACACTAAAAAGAGGACTATCAAGTTCACCTTCTTCTTGAATGTTGTGGGTGGGAGTTTCTTGTTGAGATGTTTCTCCTAGTTTGTTGTGTTGAGATCTTGTAAAAATAGGCATATGTAAGAAATCCTCGGATATGATCAAAGATCACTGAAGGATTTGACTAGGGTGTGTTGAATATTCAATTGAAGGTTGTGGTATATTCTCAAACACAAGAGGTTGATTAAGATTGTGATGTTGAGACAATGCTAATCTTTGATAATAAGCTTGGGTAGCCAAAGGTTCTACAGCATAATCGTCGGTGAATCCTCTAATGTAGTCTTGGTACCTGTGGAGAAATGTGCGATAATGGAGTAGGACGTCTCGACTCTTATACAAGAATTCTCTGCGATCTAAAGTCATTTTGTAACTTAAATTTGTTTTGGGCTTATTGATCCTATTGAAAACTGAATTTTTGATGAACTTGGTTGATTTCCACTTCCTCAACATGGGAGAGAAATTTCAGAGATTCGGGTCTGTGTACAAATTTTGACATAAACCTAGAAGCGCTATTCTGTTTCCTAAATGCACTGCAGAAAGAGGTATATGCGCTGGAGAAATAGTCAAATGCGCTACAGAATACCTTAAATGCGTAGAAACAGAGGACAGATGTGCTAAAACAGGTCCTAAATGCGCCGAAAAATAATTCAGATGCGCTAGAACAGAGTTTAAATGCGCTGCAGTTTTTCCTAGATGCGCTAAAACAGTTTTCTAAAGACAGTTTTTGACCAGTTTCAGCTGAATTTTTTCATGTTTGTTTTGGATGATCCTTTATCTGAATTAGTGTTTTTGAAAGCACAGCAAACAGTCTGATTTAACTTGACCGTAAACAAGCACATAATAACACAAGCACAACCTAGGTTAGGCCAGGACAATATTCGCTAGACTCTACGTGGGTTTCCCCAACCGCATATTAGTAGCGTGTGAATCCAGAAGCTTGGTTGCACGGGCTCCCCCTTACAGTGCACTCTCTTCTCAGGCCAACCAAGCTTCCAACCCCCATGAAACTCCCATGGCGAGCTGATCACCTCTACTACATCATAAAAGTGTGGAAGGCTTCACACCGTAATCGGTAGCCGACTAGCGTGATAGAAGGTTTTGTCTTTCTAAACAATGGTATTTAGTTCGGGAATCCCGCTCGAGTGGCCATACATGGGGCAAAGAGATTAATCACCATTAAGGTGGCACTCCAAACCAAGAGTTTATGTCACCGTGGTTTAAGGGAGGCCAACTCACCCAGAGCGACACATCCGCACAAGCAACCCAGAAGCTCTTTAAGATTTACATTTAAGTATACCAGCTGGGGGTAGCTTGGCCTTAGTCCGCTTCCAGTTTGAGTCAGCTGGCTAGTGATGGCAGAAACTCCTTATCGTGCCCACCGGAGTCAATAATCGTTTCTCTTTGCACTCCGTGATCAAAAAATGCGCGCTAAGGGAGAGGATACTCGGACATCAAGTCGTGTTTTCACACAGTGGAAAAAGTAACTGGCTTTTCTCATCACCAGTTTGTACGGGCGGTGAGAGCATAATCACCTACCACTTTCAAGCACAGTCAAGAAGAGTAGACAAGTTCATTTTAGATGCACCAAAATCAAAAGTGATTTAATCTAAGTGAAGATTTTGCTTCACAACAGACATGGGGTTTATTTTAACTGCATGATAAAGGTGTGGTGACTACCCTAGATTGATTCATTTTAAATCCAGCAAGAAAGAAAGAAAGAAATTATGTCTGCGGAAGGCGTCAGATTCATAATCCTTGTTACAACTTAGATGCAAAACTTTGTCCTAAATGCGCGAAAACAGAACCCAAATGCGCAACTCTGTTACCCAGATGCGCGAAAACAGAACTCAAATGCGCAACTCTGTTACCCAGATGCGCGAAAATAGAACCTATATGCGCTAATCTAGATGCAAATTTTTTTTTCTAATTTTTTTGAAACATATTTAAATGCGCTAAAGAAAGTCCTATATGTGGTAACTAAATTCCTAGATGCTCTGCAGAACTTGTCAGATGTGCCGCTCTATTTCCCAGATGCACCGCAGAAATTCCCAGATGCGCCGAAATAGTCTTTAGATGCGTCGAGATACTTGGAAAATAAAAATTTCCGGTTCTTCCAGACGCGCTGCCGAATGCCAGAAAAACCTACAAGGAAAACCTGCAAGAAAACCTACAAGAAAGAATTCTAAAATGGGGGCATAGGCCCCATGGTGGGCGCCATTTAATGTGTGATTGAAAAATAAATGCGTAAATGAATTGAAACAATTATTCAAACACACCAATAGGACATTATATCAAAACAGAACATAAGAAGTAAAGAAGTGCAAACTCAGTATTCTACTTCCATTGTCGTCCTATTGTCCTCTATCTTTAGTGTTTTTGTCGATTCCAGCTTTGTGTTCTCAGATTGTAGGCTAGGCTCAACAAACTGTCTTCTTAAAGAACGAGATTTTGATATGATGTATGATGCAAGATTAAGCTATGATAATGGTTTGAACTAATAAGCTTGAAATAAACATGATGCTATGATAAATGAATACTAAATGAATTAAATGCATGAACTCTAATTAATTGCCTATTATCAATGCTTGGATTCACACAGGTATTTATAGAGTTTTTTGAATGATTTTGATTATCAGTTTCTATTGATCTGCCAGATATAATTCTTGGCGATCGAATGGTCAAAGAAAGATGAATCAAGAGAAAATAAAGAAACCGAAAACAAGATTTTTCTTATTTTATGAAAGAGGAAAAAGCAAAGCAAGATAGAAGAAATCATCTTTCTTTAAAAAGAATAAAAGAAAAGATTTAAAGTCGAGCAAATAATGAATTAAAAATTCAAATATTTATTTGTGGAGGATATTCAGCTTTTCTTAATTAAATTAAATATTTAATTAAGCTTTTAAAAGCAGAAGAAAGTTTGTGATAAGAAAAGAGCTTTAATCAGGTTTTTATTGAAAAAAGCAAAAGATCTCATAATTAAATAAAATATTTAATTATGATATGAGAAGATTGCACAATTAAATAAAATACCTAATTGTGAGCATAAGATATTTTTAATTAAATAAGATTTATTTAATTAAATCACTTTTATGAAATTAATTAAATGAAACGTTTAATTAATTAGAAGAAGAAATTAAAATAGAAGAAAAGGATATTTAAATTTAATTAAATCAAAAGATTTAATTTAAATTTAGACAATGATAACTAATTTAAATAAATAGACTATATTTATTTAATTAATTAAGTGGACGTATGAAAATAATTAAATAAAATAAATTTATTTAATTGGCGAAGGAAGAATAAGATGAATGAATAATATAATTAAAATTAATTAAATCTCTAATCATATGTAGAGATTTTTAGAAAACCACCAAATAATGTCATTTAATTAATTGCCGATTATAGACATGACCATATTTTGGCGCGATACGCACCGCACTGCAAGGATTTTGGATGAAGTTCTTTCATGGTGATGTGATCCCAAGGTGACATTATGATTAATCTATCATTTCATCGCCAGAATTTCACAGGTTATAAGGTAATCAAGTCTTGATAGATTGCAAGCTATTGTTACTACCGTCCAAATGTGTCCATCATGATGGAGCCTCAAATTTACATCCTAGTTTTCTTTTATTATTGGCTGGTCTTGTTTATCCGAGTGGTGCCTAGGGCTGGAGTTATTACTTTGCTTTCATAAACCCTTGGTTTTCTGTCTTTGGTATGGGTCTGTTCTATCGTTACTTTTTGGAGAAGGTTTTAAAAAAAGAAAACAACCTATGTCTCATTAACTCGTCTAAGGCCTGGCCCCTTTTAATAAAATGATAAATATTTTATTGTTGGCCTCCTTTTATTTACCAAAGTTTGAGTCGGGTTTGTGCCTTTATATTTTGAAACAACTCTTTATAAGCCATCAACCGGCTGCTGTTCTAAGCCAAGGCTCCCCTCGGTTTTTTCTCCTTAAGTACGTTTAATGTTTTCGTGGGCTATTTCGATGGCTGCTGATCTCCTCGCGATATCTCCGATCACTTCCGCCATATCGCTGATCCTCGGTGGTTTAACCATCGCATCAGCGGCGAAGCACGCGGTCCCAAGTTGTCAGATGTCCTAAAAGAAAAATAAAATGATTTAATAAATGCATCGACGAAGTGTGTTATCAAATGCTACTAAATCACCGAAAGTGGTACATCGTTTATAATCAATGGTAATGTTTTAATCTTTGACGAAAAGCCGCCGGAATAGGCCTTTAAGATGTCCTCGAGCTACTTTGATCGCGGGTTATCGATGAAAGATAACGTCAGCGTTATATCAATGCATCCCCGGGTTTAACCATCAGCGATATCATGCAAGGCGAGCTTAATGCAGTATTTCCTTAGCGCTGCATATAATGGTGGGCCCTGAGGATGATGTGGAAGGCGTTGTCAGCATTTTTAAGGAGGACCGTTCGATGATCTGACTGAAACAAGAGATCGACGGCGGAGATTTAAATCTGCGTCAAATACAATTGATCCCATTGGTGCGGTATGCAAGTAGGCTTTAATGGCGGATGAGACGTCTATCGGCAATGTTCATAAAGTTCAAGTGTTTAATTGCAGACTACTTTCACCACTAAGGCATTCAAGTATTTTCGAAGTAGTCCAGAGCCAAAGATAGAGCTTTCAAAAGCAATTTCGGCAAGAGTTTGATTTTTTGTAGAACGCGAAATTTCGTGAGTTATTTTCTTTATCACTGTTCTATTCGAATGTGTTTCTTGCGAAAAGATTTGCTGTGTTGATCAGGGTTTTTCTGAATTAAGATTTTAGGGTTACTATTTCTCTTGAATTGTGAGAAATTGCAAATTCTACTGTGTTTTCGTTTTGAGTAGCACTATTCTGTTCACAATTTGATTTTCCCAGAAGCCCTAGTTGTTTAAAATGGTGCCAACAAAACAACATTCTGGCCATATTGACTACATGCAGAGAAATTTGTATGATGATTTCGTTGACCAATTTCCCCTATCAACAAACGACAAGAGGAGGGGTTTGGTTTTGATGAGAGGGACAGCCTTAGGTGAAGGGTTGAGATATAGAACCTACAACATTGCAGATGCTAGGGTACCAATGACGGGTTTAGAATTGTTTAGAAGATGGTATGTCCAGAAAAATGCACCTCATCATTTTTCAAATGGTTGGAGGTATGATATGGGAAAGTTTGTAGTACCGAATGTGTTCCTTGATGTTGACCTCCTCCTGGCAGTGGCTGCGAGATATGATCCTGTCACAAGGGTTATAAGGGATAATGATGGTGAGGTTTTACTGAATGTAAATGCAGATGTAATTCAAAGGGTTTTTTATTTGAGTGAAAATGGCTCATTCTTGGTCCAGATTGACTTTGAGGAGATGAAACAAGAGTATGCCAAGAATCAACCTCTTTTCAGATCAAAATTGCTTCCTCCTCACCTAGCCAAGGCGGGAAGTTCCATGATTCATATCAGCCCGATTGATCAGGAACCTTTCAGGTTAAATTGTTTTGCTGATCATTTCTTGGCAACCTTCTACTCACTTTGCCAAATTTTAGGTTTCAATACTAATACTATGATGCCCATTGCCTATATGTTTATGGGGGCTCAGATTCAGCATCCCAATTTCTCTGTAGTATATGATTATGCTTCTTTCCTTGTTGAAATAATGCATGAGGGTTTGCTGAACTTATTTGTGGGGGCTTTTGGTATTCTTTGTTAATGCACATGTTCTTATATGAGAATGTTGGCTTCTTCTCAGAGAAGATGGAATTAAGGCAAGAGGTAAATGGAGAAAGGCTATCGGTACAGGCTTGGAGTGCAGATATGTCTTACAACAAGAGGGATGCTAGCTATGTGCAGTTTGACAACTGCTTTGCTTCTAGGCTCAGGGCTAGACTAATGGTAAATATGCCAAGAATTCTTGAGGATTTGCATGATTTCGTCAGGCCCAAAGCAAGAAGGCCGGAGTTAAAAGTATGTCATAATTGGGGTGACATCATTCCATACCCTGTAAGCACTATCTTAAGGGTTTATGGTTTCTAAGGACCCCCCCATATTCTTCCATACAATGTACCATCAAGAATGGGATTTGCAGAGGTTTTGTGGCAGTTGGGATGCATCCATGAAGATAACCTAACAGGAAGAGGAAAAGGGACTTTGTTCCCTGATTATACTATTGTCTCAAATTTTGTATTTTCCAAGGGTGGATGGGTTCATTTTGATAAATTTTTTGATGATTACCATTTGAAGAATGGATCCATAAGGCTACATGATCTTGAGGGATTCTTTGCTCTGTTTAGACAAAGAATCAAGGGTGGAAAATTTGCCCATGTTTTCAACTTTCCTGAAGATTTGATTAGGAATGAATTTGATTTGAGTAGGCAAGAATTGAATAAAGAAAAATGGATTTCCTATGAGAAATTGTTGGCCCTAGTGAATAAGTTGGATCCGAAGTATGATCCATTAATGGAGTTCACTCCATTTCACAAAAGAATTGATTTCCTGATGAGTAATTTCAAAGAAATCATGAGCACCCTGAGAACCAAGAAGATAAACTTGGAGGTAGATTTGAAAATCCAGGGATTGGAGGTGAGGCCTGTGGAAGAAAGGCCAATTTGTCAGCCACCAATTGATAGGCCCTTATAGAGAAGAAAAAGAGATAATAGCAGTGATGAAGAGGTTGGAGACAAAAAAGGTAAGCAAATAATGAAAGCCTCATCACAATCTGGCCAAAGGATTAGAAAGCCCAGAGGAATAAAGATTGTGGATCTTGATTCACCACCTCGGGATAACCCTATGGAGCCGCCACTAGAGCCAAGCCCTAAGAGGAAAAGAATTGAGGAACCACAAGACACTTCAGTGGATGAAATAATTGTCACCGATCAAGACATGCAAGTTGGCACCCCTTCACCTCCTAAGTTAGCACAATTGGTGTTGACTGATATAGATATAAAAGGACAAAATGTTCAGGATCCAAGGATGGTGGCCTGCAAGGCATTTCTAGATGATGATGCCTTTGTGAAGACTCCTGTGTTCTTGTAGTTGGTCTGGAGGTTGAAACTTCAGGAATATCAAGACAAATGCAAGGAAAGAAGAGAAACAAGGCCTGACAGGTCTGATAAGGAAAATGATGATGAGGTCAAAACCGAGCTAATAGAGCAGTTCAAGAACCTCACTCCTGATGAAGGAAGGAAAATTGTGTCTCAAGCTGGTGTCCTACTTCTCCCTGAATGGGACATTGTTGATGTTGTAGCTTTTAATGCTATCATGCAATCAAAGCATCCTATGCAAGGTAGTGAGGAGGAAGTAAAGGTAACACTAGTACAAGACTCTGCCTTTAGTGAGGAGTATGAAACTTTGGCGATATGGGATTTAGCACCTCAAGGAAGAAAACCAAATGTAGCTGATCTCAGTCCAAATTTAAGGGGTGGGCTCATCATCTAGAGAGTCTCTGAAACCTCAACAATAGAGGCCACAAGCTTAACACTGAATGTGGCCAAATTGGCCCAGAAAATAGCTGAAAGAGATGAGGCTGAGAAGAAAAGCTTGACGGAGAAATATAACACAATGATTGGGGAGTATAGTAGGATACAACAAAGAAATGTTGAGTTGCAATCTGAAGTAGATAGGCTGAGATATGGGCAGGTGGGAGAATCTTCTAGTGCCGGTGCTGCTAGAGCAATACCTACTGCTTCAGGGTCATTACCCCCTATTGTTCCAATCATTTCTATTCCTGGATCCCTAATTCAGACAACTGTTGATAGCCTTGCACCAGGGCCAGTTGAAGAAGAGGTTGAGCTTTCTACAGATCCTACCAAAGAGTAGATGATAAATAAAGTTACAAAATTATAGGCTGCCCTAAGGGCGAGTGAGGATAATGCTATGGCCAAGCACAATGAGGTGGTAGACACGGTTATAAGGCATTTAAATGAAAAGATTGATTCTAAGCTGCCATTTGTACATTCTTTGTATTCTTTATTCTTGGAGGGAATTCAAAATATTAACAGAGACAAGGAGGTGATTCTGCCCCTGATTGAAAAATGGATCCCTAGGGCCACTGATTTAGACATTATGTTTAAGGCTTCTAGGTTTGATGTGAATAATAGGCCCGAATCATTAAAGCCTACTAAAAAATTTCTGAAATCATTGAAGGGATTCCAGGCCTTGCCTGATGATCTAAGTAAGAAAATTAGGGAATTAATAAAGAATTTTGATGATTGGTTTATTAATTTCTCTCACGATATAATGGATACAAGTGGAAATGTTCTATTATCAAGCCAAATGGCAGAAAAGGCGTAGGAGGTTATTAATGAACAAATTAAATTAATTTGTGATGATTCAAATCATGACTTTGGCCGGGTAAATAGCATGGATAAAATAATTAATACTAGCATGTTTTTGGAATCATTTGAAAGGGAGGCCAATCAGGTTGCAGTGAAGTTCACACCTTACAGTACCAAGATGAAGGAGGCGATGGATTTTAATTGGCCGACAGATGAGGAATATCAGAGTTGGGTTGACAAGTACTTAACTGAGGAGGAGTGAAGTAGTGTATAGTACCAACAACTAACAGCTCAACAGTTATGTATAACTGAATTTTGGTTTTGCTCCATGGCGGATTTGGGTGCAGTTTTCGAGGAGTAACAGATGCTGTGGTTATTTTGCAATGAGTGGAATCAATAGAAAGATGCTCCAGCGTTTGGTGGTTGTGTTTTCAGTTTTGAAATGGGATGTACCAGTCCAATTGATCAATGACATGTGTAATTTATGGCCCGATGCTTGTTGCTCCTTCATTTTCTATAAGAAGGATTTCAAGGCCAGAAATTAGGGCTGGCAAGTTAGATATTTTTTGTAGTTGAGTCTAAGTAAAGTTGCAGAGCAAGAAATTGTAAGAACTTTTGTGAATACTATGGCAATTTAGGTTTGGGTTATTTTGTAAAGGGTTTTAAACTTATGAAGACCACATGTTTTATAACAGTACTAGCATTTCATGCTAAGATGATATATCTTGAGCTCGAGTCTCTCCTCTGTACAAACATATCATGTTTTGAATAAAATAATCAAGGATTATGATGTTCATCTCATCATCTCGATGTGTGTGTTTTCTGTCTTTCCTTTAATTCAAAGAATTAGTTAAAATGCTTGGATGGAATCATGGATGGGTATGTTTGTAAAAGGATCAAATAAGAAGTATCGGGTTGGGGCAGAAATTGATAATGTTGTAATGCAATATTGTCAGGGATCATATATGTTGAGTATTTAAATCTGTTGTCGAATTGTGACTATTTATAAGTTTGACTCCCCAATGGTATATGGCACTGATCTAAATCGTACAAGTTTGTAAATCTTTGTGTCTGTATGTTTTTGCTTAGGGCTTGTCACCAAATTTGAAAATTAAATGACTATCATAAGATACAGAATAATGTTGTAATTATCTCATGCTCTAGGTAGCTAACATTACTGGTGAAAGGCCAATTCATTTTAGCGATATCCTATTCTATTGAGCCATTTGTGGGATTATTTGTAATTTGTTAATGATTGTTTATGAGTTTGGTGCAGAGATCATAAACACATTATAGGGATCACCCTCCTGGGTCTTGGAGAGCCTGAAGTGTATGAGGTTATTTTCAAATCCTCGTCAGTTGGTCCAGGTCCTCCGAGCTGCCCTTGATTGGAATTGGCAATTCCATAGGTAGATTAGGAGACAAACTTGGTTAATAGCATAAAAAACAACCAACACATCACAAATCAAATCTACTTAACATTTTAACTCCCAAACTTTGTAACAAGTGTTAAATGTGACTATGGTCCACCAGTTACACAACTAAGGCCTCAAATGTATTCTCTAATTGTAATCAAAGGACTTTTTCTCTTCATTCAAGTAAATAAACTTGAAGGCAAACACCATCAAGTGGTTTATTGGACACCTACATGACTAGTGTCAGAAAGCAAATTAACATTTAATTTCCATATGTCTAAGTGGTTAACGGGTAGGGAGTGTGTACTAGGCCTGGTTAAGTTATCATAAGTTTACACTTTGGCAATAAATTTTTTTTAAGTCATATTAAATCTTCCCATGTCTAATTGCTAGGAGATTTTTGGTATGTTTTAAGGTAGGATGACTGATGAAAGAGCCCAAAAACTAGATTAGAAGACCAACCTGGTTTACAGGAAAAAACACCAACATGATTGATTTCATATTATATGTGTTGAAGACTTTAGAATTTCAATTACATTAATTTATGGATATGTTGTCTCTATAACAATACAAAACCATATGCTCTTTGCATTTACACTTGCATTTAGAAATATACATTTAT